>OY804583.1:15612537-16212537 GCA_963680875.1 Bathymodiolus brooksi | reverse complement strand
CTTTCAGTCTATGGATATAACCAAAACAAACAACAAAACTCACTCTTCTTTCAGTCTCTAGATATAACTAAAACAAACAACAAAACACACTCTTCTTTCAGTCTCTAGATATAACCAAAAGAAACAACAAAACTCACTCTTCTTTCAGTCTCTGGATATAACCAAAACAAACAACAAAATACACTCTTCTTTCAGTCTATGGATATAACTAAAACAAACAACAAAACACACTCTTCTTTCAGTCTATAGATATAACCAAAAGAAACAACAAAACTCACTCTTCTTTCAGTCTCTGGATATAACCAAAACAAACAACAAAATACACTTTTCTTTTATGTTTTGGATATAACCAAAACAAACAACAAAACACACTCTTCTTTCAGTCTCTGGATATAACTAAAACATACAACAAAACACACTCTTCTTTCAGTCTCTGGATATAACTAAAACAAACAACAAAACTCACTCTTCTTTCAGTCTCTAGATATAACCAAAACAAACAACAAAACTCACTCTTCTTTCAGTCTCTGGATATAACCAAAAGAAACAACAAAACTCACTCTTCTTTCAGTCTCTGGATATAACCAAAACAAACAACAAAATACACTCTTCTTTCAGTCTATGGATATAACTAAAACAAACAACAAAACTCACTCTTCTTTCAGTCTCTAGATATAACCAAAACAAACAACAAAACTCACTCTTCTTTCAGTCTCTGGATATAACCAAAACAAACAACAAAACTCACTCTCTTCTTTCAGTCTCTAGATATAACCAAAACAAACAACAAAACTCACTCTTCTTTCAGTCTCTGGATATAACCAAAACAAACAACAAAACTCACTCTTCTTTCAGTCTCTGGATATAACCAAAACAAACAACAAAATACACTCTTCTTTCAGTCTATGGATATAACTAAAACAAACAACAAAACTCACTCTTCTTTCAGTCTCTGGATATAACCAAAACAAACAACAAAACTCACTCTTCTTTCAGTCTCTGGATATAACCAAAACAAACAACAAAACTCACTCTTCTTTCAGGCTCTAGATATAACCAAAACAAACAACAAAACTCACTCTTCTTTCAGGCTCTAGATATAACCAAAACAAACAACAAAACTCACTCTTCTTTCAGTCTCTGGATATAACCAAAAGAAACAACAAAATACACTCTTCTTTCAGTCTCTGGATATAACCAAAAGAAACAACAAAATACACTCTTCTTTCAGTCTCTGGATATAACCAAAAGAAACAACAAAATACACTCTTCTTTCAGTCTCTGGATATAACTAAAACAAACAATAAAACTCACTCTTCTTTCAGTCTCTGGATATAACCAAAACAAACAACAAAACACACTCTTCTTTCAGTCTATGTATATAACCAAAACAAACAACAAAACTAACTCTTCTTTCAGTCGCTGGATATAACCAAAACAAACAACAAAACACACTCTTCTTTCAGTCTCTGGATATAACTAAACACACAACAAAACTCACTCTTCTTTCAGTCTCTGGATATAACCAAAACAAACAACAAAACTCACTCTTCTTTCAGTCTCTGGATATAACCAAAACAAACAACAAAATACACTCTTCTTTCAGTCTCTGGATATAACTAAAACAAACAACAAAACTCACTCTTCTTTCAGTCTCTAGATATAACCAAAAGAAACAACAAAACTCACTCTTCTTTCAGTCTCTGGATATAACCAAAACAAACAACAAAATACACTCTTCTTTCAGTCTATGGATATAACTAAAACAAACAACAAAACTCACTCTTCTTTCAGTCTCTAGACATAACCAAAACAAACAACAAAACTCACTCTTCTTTCAGTCTCTGGATATAACCAAAACAAACAACAAAACTCACTCTCTTCTTTCAGTCTCTAGATATAACCAAAACAAACAACAAAACTCACTCTTCTTTCAGTCTCTGGATATAACCAAAACAAACAACAAAACTCACTCTTCTTTCAGTCTCTGGATATAACCAAAACAAACAACAAAATACACTCTTCTTTCAGTCTATGGATATAACTAAAACAAACAACAAAACTCACTCTTCTTTCAGTCTATGGATATAACCAAAACAAACAACAAAACTCACTCTTCTTTCAGTCTCTGGATATAACCAAAACAAACAACAAAACTCACTCTTCTTTCAGGCTCTAGATATAACCAAAACAAACAACAAAACTCACTCTTCTTTCAGGCTCTAGATATAACCAAAAGAAACAACAAAACACACTCTTCTTTCAGTCTCTGGATATAACCAAAAGAAACAACAAAATACACTCTTCTTTCAGTCTCTGGATATAACCAAAAGAAACAACAAAATACACTCTTCTTTCAGTCTCTGGATATAACTAAAACAAACAATAAAACTCACTCTTCTTTCAGTCTCTGGATATAACCAAAACAAACAACAAAACACACTCTTCTTTCAGTCTATGTATATAACCAAAACAAACAACAAAACTCACTCTTCTTTCAGTCGCTGGATATAACCAAAACAAACAACAAAACACACTCTTCTTTCAGTCTCTGGATATAACCAAAACAAACAACAAAATACACTCTTATTTCAGTCTATGGATATAACTAAAAGAAACAACAAAATTCACTCTTCTTTCAGTCTCTAGATATAACTAAAATAAACAACAAAACTCACTCTTCTTTCAGGCTCTAGATATAACCAAAAGAAACAACAAAACTCACTCTTCTTTCAGTCTCTGGATATAACCAAAACAAACAACAAAATACACTCTTCTTTCAGTCTCTGGATATAACCAAACACACAACAAAACTCACTCTTCTTTCAGTCTCTGGATATAACCAAAAGAAACAACAAAACTCACTCTTCTTTCAGTCTCTGGATATAACCAAAACAAACAACAAAATACACTCTTCTTTCAGTCTCTGGATATAACTAAAACAAACAACAAAACTCACTCTTCTTTCAGTCTCTAGATATAACCAAAACAAACAACAAAACTCACTCTTCTTTCAGTCTATGGATATAACCAAAACAAACAACAAAACTCACTCTCTTCTTTCAGTCTCTAGATATAACCAAAACAAACAACAAAACTCACTCTTCTTTCAGTCTCTGGATATAACCAAAACAAACAACAAAACTCACTCTTCTTTCAGTCTCTGGATATAACCAAAACAAACAACAAAATACACTCTTCTTTCAGTCTATGGATATAACTAAAACAAACAACAAAACTCACTCTTCTTTCAGTCTCTGGATATAACCAAAACAAACAACAAAACTCACTCTTCTTTCAGTCTCTGGATATAACTAAAACAAACAACAAAACTCACTCTTCTTTCAGACTCTAGATATAACCAAAACAAACAACAAAACTCACTCTTCTTTCAGGCTCTAGATATAACCAAAAGAAACAACAAAACACACTCTTCTTTCAGTCTCTGGATATAACCAAAACAAACAACAAAATACACTCTTCTTTCAGTCTCTGGATATAACCAAAACAAACAACAAAATACACTCTTCTTTCAGTCTCTGGATATAACTAAAACAAACAATAAAACTCACTCTTCTTTCAGTCTCTGGATATAACCAAAACAAACAACAAAACACACTCTTCTTTCAGTCTATGTATATAACTAAAACAAACAACAAAACTCACTCTTCTTTCAGTCTCTGGATATAACCAAAACAAACAACAAAACTCACTCTTCTTTCAGTCGCTGGATATAACCAAAACAAACAACAAAACACACTCTTCTTTCAGTCTCTGGATATAACCAAAACAAACAACAAAATACACTCTTCTTTCAGTCTATGGATATAACTAAAATAAACAACAAAACTCACTCTTCTTTCAGGCTCTAGATATAACCAAAAGAAACAACAGAACTCACTCTTCTTTCAGTTTCTGGATATAACCAAAACAAACAACAAAATACACTCTTCTTTCAGTCTATGGATATAACTAAAATAAACAACAAAACTCACTCTTCTTTCAGGCTCTAGATATAACCAAAAGAAACAACAAAACTCACTCTTCTTTCAGTCTCTGGATATAACCAAAACAAACAACAAAATACACTCTTCTTTCAGTCTCTGGATATAACCAAACAAACAACAAAACTCACTCTTCTTTCAGTCTCTAGATATAACCAAAAGAAACAACAAAACACACTCTTCTTTCAGTCTCTGGATATAACCAAAACAAACAACAAAACTCACTCTTCTTTCAGTCTCTGGATATAACCAAAACAAACAACAAAATACACTCTTCTTTCAGTCTCTGGATATAACTAAAACAAACAACAAAACTCACTCTGCTTTCAGTCTCTGGATATAACCAAAACAAACAACAAAACACACTCTTCTTTCAGTCTATGGATATAACTAAAGCAAACAACAAAACTCACTCTTCTTTCAGTCTCTGGATATAACCAAAACAAACAACAAAACTCACTCTTCTTTCAGTCTCTGGATATAACCAAAACAAACAACAAAATACACTCTTCTTTCAGGCTCTAGATATTACCAAAACAAACAACAAAACTCACTCTTCTTTCAGTCTCTGTATATAACCAAAACAAACAACAAAATACACTCTTCTTTCAGTCTATGGATATAACAAAAAAACAAACAACAAAATACACTCTTCTTTCAGTCTATGGATATAACTAAAACAAACAACAAAACTCACTCTTCTTTCAGTCTCTGGATATAACCAAAACAAACAACAAAACTCACTCTTCTTTCAGTCACTAGATATAACCAAAACAAACAACAAAACTCACTCTTCTTTCAGTCTATGGATATAACTAAAACAAACAACAAAACTCACTCTTCTTTCAGTCTCTAGATATAACCAAAACAAACAACAAAACTCACTCTTCTTTCAGTCTCTGGATATAACCAAAACAAACAACAAAACTCACTCTCTTCTTTCAGTCTCTAGATATAACCAAAACAAACAACAAAACTCACTCTTCTTTCAGTCTCTGGATATAACCAAAACAAACAACAAAACTCACTCTTCTTTCAGTCTCTGGATATAACCAAAACAAACAACAAAATACACTCTTCTTTCAGTCTATGGATATAACTAAAACAAACAACAAAACTCACTCTTCTTTCAGTCTCTGGATATAACCAAAACAAACAACAAAACTCACTCTTCTTTCAGTCTCTGGATATAACCAAAACAAACAACAAAACTCACTCTTCTTTCAGGCTCTAGATATAACCAAAACAAACAACAAAACTCACTCTTCTTTCAGGCTCTAGATATAACCAAAACAAACAACAAAACTCACTCTTCTTTCAGTCTCTGGATATAACCAAAAGAAACAACAAAATACACTCTTCTTTCAGTCTCTGGATATAACCAAAAGAAACAACAAAATACACTCTTCTTTCAGTCTCTGGATATAACCAAAAGAAACAACAAAATACACTCTTCTTTCAGTCGCTGGATATAACCAAAACAAACAACAAAACACACTCTTCTTTCAGTCTCTGGATATAACCAAAACAAACAACAAAATACACTCTTATTTCAGTCTATGGATATAACTAAAAGAAACAACAAAATTCACTCTTCTTTCAGTCTCTAGATATAACTAAAATAAACAACAAAACTCACTCTTCTTTCAGGCTCTAGATATAACCAAAAGAAACAACAAAACTCACTCTTCTTTCAGTCTCTGGATATAACCAAAACAAACAACAAAATACACTCTTCTTTCAGTCTCTGGATATAACTAAACACACAACAAAACTCACTCTTCTTTCAGTCTCTGGATATAACCAAAAGAAACAACAAAACTCACTCTTCTTTCAGTCTCTGGATATAACCAAAACAAACAACAAAATACACTCTTCTTTCAGTCTCTGGATATAACTAAAACAAACAACAAAACTCACTCTTCTTTCAGTCTCTAGATATAACCAAAAGAAACAACAAAACTCACTCTTCTTTCAGTCTCTGGATATAACCAAAACAAACAACAAAATACACTCTTCTTTCAGTCTATGGATATAACTAAAACAAACAACAAAACTCACTCTTCTTTCAGTCTCTAGATATAACCAAAACAAACAACAAAACTCACTCTTCTTTCAGTCTCTGGATATAACCAAAACAAACAACAAAACTCACTCTCTTCTTTCAGTCTCTAGATATAACCAAAACAAACAACAAAACTCACTCTTCTTTCAGTCTCTGGATATAACCAAAACAAACAACAAAACTCACTCTTCTTTCAGTCTCTGGATATAACCAAAACAAACAACAAAATACACTCTTCTTTCAGTCTATGGATATAACTAAAACAAACAACAAAACTCACTCTTCTTTCAGTCTATGGATATAACCAAAACAAACAACAAAACTCACTCTTCTTTCAGTCTCTGGATATAACCAAAACAAACAACAAAACTCACTCTTCTTTCAGGCTCTAGATATAACCAAAACAAACAACAAAACTCACTCTTCTTTCAGGCTCTAGATATAACCAAAAGAAACAACAAAACACACTCTTCTTTCAGTCTCTGGATATAACCAAAAGAAACAACAAAATACACTCTTCTTTCAGTCTCTGGATATAACCAAAAGAAACAACAAAATACACTCTTCTTTCAGTCTCTGGATATAACTAAAACAAACAATAAAACTCACTCTTCTTTCAGTCTCTGGATATAACCAAAACAAACAACAAAACTCACTCTCTTCTTTCAGTCTCTAGATATAACCAAAACAAACAACAAAACACACTCTTCTTTCAGTCTATGTATATAACCAAAACAAACAACAAAACTCACTCTTCTTTCAGTCGCTGGATATAACCAAAACAAACAACAAAACACACTCTTCTTTCAGTCTCTGGATATAACCAAAACAAACAACAAAATACACTCTTATTTCAGTCTATGGATATAACTAAAAGAAACAACAAAATTCACTCTTCTTTCAGTCTCTAGATATAACTAAAAGAAACAACAAAACTCACTCTTCTTTCAGTCTCTGGATATAACCAAAACAAACAACAAAATACACTCTTCTTTCAGTCTCTGGATATAACCAAACACACAACAAAACTCACTCTTCTTTCAGTCTCTGGATATAACCAAAAGAAACAACAAAACTCACTCTTCTTTCAGTCTCTGGATATAACCAAAACAAACAACAAAATACACTCTTATTTCAGTCTATGGATATAACTAAAAGAAACAACAAAACTCACTCTTCTTTCAGGCTCTAGATATAACCAAAAGAAACAACAAAACTCACTCTTCTTTCAGTCTCTGGATATAACCAAAACAAACAACAAAATACACTCTTCTTTCAGTCTCTGGATATAACCAAACACACAACAAAACTCACTCTTCTTTCAGTCTCTGGATATAACCAAAAGAAACAACAAAACTCACTCTTCTTTCAGTCTCTGGATATAACCAAAACAAACAACAAAATACACTCTTCTTTCAGTCTCTGGATATAACTAAAACAAACAACAAAACTCACTCTTCTTTCAGTCTCTAGATATAACCAAAACAAACAACAAAACTCACTCTTCTTTCAGTCTATGGATATAACCAAAACAAACAACAAAACTCACTCTCTTCTTTCAGTCTCTAGATATAACCAAAACAAACAACAAAACTCACTCTTCTTTCAGTCTCTGGATATAACCAAAACAAACAACAAAACTCACTCTTCTTTCAGTCTCTGGATATAACCAAAACAAACAACAAAATACACTCTTCTTTCAGTCTATGGATATAACTAAAACAAACAACAAAACTCACTCTTCTTTCAGTCTCTGGATATAACCAAAACAAACAACAAAACTCACTCTTCTTTCAGTCTCTGGATATAACTAAAACAAACAACAAAACTCACTCTTCTTTCAGACTCTAGATATAACCAAAACAAACAACAAAACTCACTCTTCTTTCAGGCTCTAGATATAACCAAAAGAAACAACAAAACACACTCTTCTTTCAGTCTCTGGATATAACCAAAACAAACAACAAAATACACTCTTCTTTCAGTCTCTGGATATAACCAAAACAAACAACAAAATACACTCTTCTTTCAGTCTCTGGATATAACTAAAACAAACAATAAAACTCACTCTTCTTTCAGTCTCTGGATATAACCAAAACAAACAACAAAACACACTCTTCTTTCAGTCTATGTATATAACTAAAACAAACAACAAAACTCACTCTTCTTTCAGTCTCTGGATATAACCAAAACAAACAACAAAACTCACTCTTCTTTCAGTCGCTGGATATAACCAAAACAAACAACAAAACACACTCTTCTTTCAGTCTCTGGATATAACCAAAACAAACAACAAAATACACTCTTCTTTCAGTCTATGGATATAACTAAAATAAACAACAAAACTCACTCTTCTTTCAGGCTCTAGATATAACCAAAAGAAACAACAGAACTCACTCTTCTTTCAGTTTCTGGATATAACCAAAACAAACAACAAAATACACTCTTCTTTCAGTCTATGGATATAACTAAAATAAACAACAAAACTCACTCTTCTTTCAGGCTCTAGATATAACCAAAAGAAACAACAAAACTCACTCTTCTTTCAGTCTCTGGATATAACCAAAACAAACAACAAAATACACTCTTCTTTCAGTCTCTGGATATAACCAAACAAACAACAAAACTCACTCTTCTTTCAGTCTCTAGATATAACCAAAAGAAACAACAAAACACACTCTTCTTTCAGTCTCTGGATATAACCAAAACAAACAACAAAACTCACTCTTCTTTCAGTCTCTGGATATAACCAAAACAAACAACAAAATACACTCTTCTTTCAGTCTCTGGATATAACTAAAACAAACAACAAAACTCACTCTGCTTTCAGTCTCTGGATATAACCAAAACAAACAACAAAACACACTCTTCTTTCAGTCTATGGATATAACTAAAGCAAACAACAAAACTCACTCTTCTTTCAGTCTCTGGATATAACCAAAACAAACAACAAAACTCACTCTTCTTTCAGTCTCTGGATATAACCAAAACAAACAACAAAATACACTCTTCTTTCAGGCTCTAGATATTACCAAAACAAACAACAAAACTCACTCTTCTTTCAGTCTCTGTATATAACCAAAACAAACAACAAAATACACTCTTCTTTCAGTCTATGGATATAACAAAAAAACAAACAACAAAATACACTCTTCTTTCAGTCTATGGATATAACTAAAACAAACAACAAAACTCACTCTTCTTTCAGTCTCTGGATATAACCAAAACAAACAACAAAACTCACTCTTCTTTCAGTCACTAGATATAACCAAAACAAACAACAAAACTCACTCTTCTTTCAGTCTCTGGATATAACCAAAACAAACAACAAAACACACTCTTCTTTCAGTCTATGGATATAACTAAAACAAACAACAAAACTCACTCTTCTTTCAGTCTCTGGATATAACCAACATGATATTTTCCCGTAGCCAACATGACCAAGTGACAAAGTCTGAGGGAAATCAATGATAATTTCCCATAACCAACATGACCAAGTGACAAAGTCTGAGGGAAATCAATGATAATTTCCCTTAACCAACATGACCACGTGACAAAGTCTGAAGGAAATCAATGATAATTTCCCATAACCAACATAACCAAGTGACAAAGTCTGAGGGAAATCAATTTATAATTTCCCATAACCAACATGACCAAGTGACAAAGTCTGAGGGAAATCAATGATAATTAACCATAACAAACATGACCAAGTGACAAAGTCTGAGGGAAATCAATGATAATTAACCATAACCAACATAACCACGTGACAAAGTCTGAGGGAAATCAATGATAATTTCCCCACGGCCGTCCCATAACCAACATGACTAAGTGACAAAGTCTGAGGGAAATCAAAGATAATTTCCCTACGGCCGTCCCATAACCAACATGACCAAGTGACAAAGTCTGTGGGAAATGAATGATTATTTCACCACGGTCGTCCCATAACCAACATGACCAAGTGACAAAGTCTGAGGGAAATCAATGATAATTTCACCACGGTCGTCCCATAACCAACATGACCAAGTGACAAAGTCTGAGGGAAATCAATGATAATTTCCCCACGGTAGTCCTATAACCAACATGACCTAGTGACAACGTCTGAGGGAAAATAATGATAATTTCCCCACGGTCGTCCTATAACCAACATAACCAAGTGACAAAGTCTGAGGGAAATCAATGATAATTTCCCCACGGTCGTCCTATAACCAACGTGACCTACTGACACATTTGAGGGAAATCAATGATAATTTCCCATTGAAAATATGCAATCTCAAATCTCAAACATTTCTAAAACGTGCTTACGATGCCGGTTAAGATGTTCTTTAACCATTTAACCGCATGGTTAAAGCAACACCGTAATAAAACCTCAACCGCACAAAAAAGTTTAAAACCAGGTTAATGGTTCAGAATAAAACAAAACAGGCCTATAATGACTGTCGACATTTTCTGTCCATATAACCAATCATCCCAACATGGTGGAATCTCGCTCTTGCACAAAACATTGTGTCTATTATACCTGACAGACAAAAGAGAATGTAATACATTAAAACAAACTTAATGAAACATGTTTTGTTTCAGCTGACCATAGCTAAATCCATGCTGTTGTGGTAAGACAGGGTCTGTACAGCCAGTATTGTTAATGTGTGGAGATCAAAAAGTTTATACCAATGGTAACTAGTAAGGCAATATTATGTGAGGATCTAATACAAATATTACCCGACGTTTATTATTTTTGGAGGGGCGGCGGAGGTTTTGAAAGAAAAAAAAATGAATGAAGCTTCTAGTGATATGGCTGACCATAGTTAGATTCATGTGTGTTTGGAAAGATCGGGTCTGTTCATCTAGTATGATTAATTTGGTGCTATGAAATCAGTGCCTACTACCACTGATGTTGCGAGTTCGAATCCCGAGGTGTACAACATTATGTGATAAAGTTTGTCAGGTTGGTGGTGTTCTCCACGTACTCCGGTTTCCTCCACCAATAAAACTGACCGTCACGATATACATATATTTTTTTTCTTTTTTAATTATACTCCTAAATTTTTATTCAAAGGTTTTTACAAAGGCAAATATTAGTCTTCCTGGGGGCCAATACATGTTTATTAACCGATAGAATTGTACTTATTGTTAACATCAAAGCCAGAAGATGACTAATCGATAAACTATACTTGTTGACACAAATGATTTATCTATTTTAAACAGACAAATCGTTCTCTAATGAAAACAATAACCTAAATTTGTTTACCAAGTTAACCCTTTGATATTTCTTTCTACAATTAAATAAAATTTCATTCAATATTTACAACAGTGGAGTACCTACAACAATTGATCTTAAAAATATAAAATGATGATTTAATTAAATGACTTACAAACACACATAAAGTGATGTTCACTGGGTCACGGTGATTTCTCATGTATGGCAGCCAGAACCTTTATTTACCCCAAATTTTTTTTATTTTTTTTTTATTTATTTTTTTTATCTTTATTTTTTACAGACACTACAGACAACACTGAACAATTACACAACAAGACAAAATATACTGACAAGTTATAAGATAACCTTATAAAAAAGACTAAAGGAGAGATGTATAAATCATACAGGTAAATCAATGGACATATATAAATGTATCAATATAGACATATCATTAACCTATATTATTCAATAATTTTGACCATTTTTCTTCATGCTTGACCAAATATCCTGTAATTACTGCTGTATATTTTTCGCCTTTTTCACTACTTTTCAGCTTAGCCTTTTACAGTTCATTGGTTGGCAAATGATTGGACCATTTAGAGCAATGGATAAAGTGTTTGCAAAAAGGAATACAAAGTTGATGATTTCGTATGGAAATTCGTCCGTATTTGTATTGAATGTTGTGTTCTCTATATTCAATTGAATGGGTATTTCAAATATCTCTTCCAACCATCTTCCTACTTGTTGCCAGAATTCTTGACTTTAGGACATTGCCAAATGTAATGCATAATAGAATCTGTAACAATTTTACAAAATCTACACAGATCAGAATCTTTGATTCCAATTTTAACCAAAAAAGTATTTGTGGGTAAGATTATGTGTAGTAATTTATACTGAAAATTCTGAAGCTTATAATCATAAGTGATTTTAGATATGTTACTAAAGACATTCTCAAAGTAGATATATGTTTCTAATTCAGATCTCCACTTTGATAACCCCTTGATAGTATCAAAATCTAACTAAGATGGCATAAACTGTTGATAGATTTCTTTTGAAAGACTCTTGGAGTTAAGTATTCGACTTATTAAAGGACATGGATTTGTAGTCTTTGTTTCAAAATTAATATGTTTACTTTTAATCATTGAAACTAGGCCAAAGTAATTGAGGCAATTAATCCTGCAATTAAACTGACCCCATATGTCATCAATTGTTTTAAATCTACCATTTTCATTGACTAAATCGCTAAGATATGTGACGCATTTGTCATGTAATTCCTTGTAGAATAATGTCTTTCCTTCAATTTTAAGCAGTGAATTAAACCATATAATGCTATCTCCTTGTAAGGGCTCTGTAGTCTTGGATTTTAATTCAAAAAAGTATTTCAGTAAATCTCTCCAAAATGTGTTCTTGATAGGAACATTTTCAATATTCTCTGGCTTTAAATTGCAATTAAATATGAAATTATTTTCCAATACTGGAAATCTAAGCTGAACTTTTCCAAGAACTTTCAAAGGAACCGTTCAACACTTTCTGTAGCCAGTGAAATTTAAATGACTTACTGTAAGCATATATATCTGGAACATTTAGCCCCCTCAAATACAATCTTTCGTAAAACCATAGTACGTGACAGTTTAGGAGGTTTATTATCCCATAAGAAGCTGAAAATGACTTTATCAATTTCTTTAAAATAAGAAATCTCTGGATTTGGTAAGATAAACAACAAATATGTAATTTGTGGAATAATTAAACTTTTAATGATAGTTACTTTTCCAAACAAGGTCAAACTTCTTTTATTCCAAGAATGTACACTATCTTTAATTTTTTGCTTCTTTTCTTCAAAATTTAACTTTATGAGATCTTCAATTTTTCCATTTGTAGGTAAAGTTACTCCCAAAGCTTTAATTTTATCTAAAGTCATTTCCATACCAGGCGAAAAATTGTGGGTGTAAATTTCCATTCGAGATCTTCCCAGTAGTGCTAGTTCAGATTTACTATAATTTACTTTAAGACCACTTATTTGAGAAAAATTGTCTAACAACTTTATTGTGTTTCTGACTGATTTTCCACTTCCATCTAATAAAATGTGTGTATCATCTGCATATTGACATAGCTTTAATTCTTTTGTTTTAAATTTGAAACCTTTTATTTCATCTGATCGCCTAATTGAAATAGCTAGAATTTCAGCACATAAAAGAAAAAAGGAAAGGTGCAATAGGGCAACTTGTCGAACACCACGTGCAACCTTGAAAAAACGCTGTAGACCATCCTGTATTCAACACACAGCTAGATATATCATTTAAAAATAATTTCATCCATTGCTGAAATGAGGAACCAAAGTTGAAAAATATAATAAAAAATTTGGAGAAATTTCCAGCTAATAGTATCAACTGCTTTTTCAAAGTCAATTGATACAATTATGCATGAAAGATTCTCTTTTTCTGTAAGATCTATAACTTCAAGAAGACTTCTGATGTTATCTCCTATATTTTGGCCATTAATAAATCCACACTGATTTTCACTTATGATTTTCGTAAGTACCAACTTTAGTCTGATAGCAATGCATTTTGCCATAATCTTGTAATCAACATTTAATAAGGAGATAGGTCTCCAATTTTTCCGTAATAATGTATCTTTATCCCTTTAAGGTAGAAGTGTAATTATGCTTTGTTTCTGAGAAACAGACATGTTCTTCTGTTCGCAACTATAATAAAAGGAGTTCAAAACAAGATTTTTAATATCGTTCCAGAAAATTTTATAGAATTCGATTGGAAGACCATCTGTACCAGGTGATTTTCCATTCTTAAAAGTTTTTATGACTTCAACACACTCCTCTCCAGATATTGTCCCTTCACACAATTCTCTGTCTTCTTCATCCAGCTTTGGTATATCATTATCAGTTATGAAAAATTGATCTACCAATTCTGAGTCCCAGCTTTCGACTGTTTCTCTGCTACTATAAAGAGAACTATAACAGTTTAGTTGCTCATTTAGGACATCTTTAAACTCTGAGACTAACTGACCATTGTCTGTAACTAAACTTTGCATAGACATATTAATATAATTTCTCTTCTCTCTGCTTCATGTATCCATTTAGCCTCTGTTTTTTCCCTCAAAATACGATTTAAGTTCATTTTTTAATGTAAGGAGTTTCGTCTTAACGTTTAAATCTGTATTATCCATAGATTCAAATAAAGCTTCAAGACTGTTCAACTCTTTTTCAATATTCTTAATATTTTCATTTTCATGCTTTCTTAGTTCTGAAGAGTATTTTATTGCTAGTCCCCTTATATCACACTTGATTAATTCCCATAATAAATTGGGGCTTAACTTTTGTTCTCTATAACTCTGAACTTTTTCAGGTATTAATTTCTGCAGTTTTTCGTTGAATGTGCTATCTAAAAGAAGAGATGTGTTGAACTTATAAAAACCCTTGCCTCTTTTTAAAATCTGTTTATCAATCTCAAGTGACATAAATGAGCGATATCTGTTTTTCTAGTAATGTTTCCCAGTCCAACTGATACCAGGATGAAGTCAAGTCTACAATGTACAGCAGGGGATTTTTGTCTCCATGAGTAACTTCTATCTTCCCAATCATCTTGAAAAATTTTAACATTTTCATTTGAACTGTGTGTTTCTTGAAGACAATATATATTCATATTTTTTCAATGTAACCAGTGAAAAATCTCTTTTCTCTTTTTATCATTTGCCAACCCTTTAACATTAAATGATCCAACACTTAAATTAACCATATTTTACAAAATAACTGCTGCTGAAGTCACGAACAACTAAAACTTCAAACATAAGTAATATTAACTTTGTAGAGAGACGGTTAACTATAACAAGGTTAAAATGACAATCCACCAATATATAACACATAATGACACATACAAACAAAACATGTAGCTCGTTCAAGTCATAGGTGAACATGGTGTAGCACATGGACTAACCAGTAGCAAATGGAAAACAAATTGTTTTGTTTTAGTGAGAGCACAAAGCGATCACAATACTACATACAAAAAAAATGTACATGTATTTCAGTCATTCTATATTTTAAAATAAAATGATCAGTGAACCTGTATTAAAGGGACATCTATATATATAGATGAAATGTCCCCCAAGACGGGTGATCCTTTAGAACAAGGGTAAATCGTTTTTGATTATATCTATTAAAGAGTACTTATTACATTTATGTCCCATTTGTTTATAACTGGAGAATTTCTTTCACCAAACAGCTGATCTATAAACAAAGGATATATTAATTTTGAACTGTTGTTGCAAAGTATGTATAATAATACATAAAAAAATGTATATAGACAACAGTTTTTCAAAAAGGTGACCTTTTAGATGATAACGTATGACTTGCTTAAATATGCACTGCTGGTTCATGTGTATGTATCTTTATAATGTCCTAATGTGTATTTGTGAATGTGATTCAACAACATTGCATCATACAAGGGTTTTGGTTTTTTTTTGTATGGAGGGGTAAAGATTCAATAATGTTTGTGATCGCCTCATGCTCTTCACTGGTACTGGTTTTTTTGTACATACGTGTACAATTGCAAATTGTTTCAATCTCACAATATATATATATAAATGTAACGTACTGCAATTTCATATACATTTTTCAGCTGCGACTTATTGCAGTCTCACTATAAAGACACAGCTCAATCATATGACAGTCACAAATACACATATGTACATGTATATTTTTGAATTACCATTCCACAATCAAACTGCAACTTAACCATAGGACCGCATCAGATTTATGACAAATTTATTAGCAATTTTTTGGCATCTAATATAATATAAAATGTACTGTTACATTACTGATGTCTTAGTCATTTACCAGATGGACACCAAACTGGTCACTCACTCCGAAGATGAACATGCATCTCTACATATCCCTTGTCAACGTGAATAGTTCTTCAGGTGTCAACCCAGAAAACATAGTTCTGGCCATTTATATTACTAAATTAGTATATGATTCATTAATAAAGTAAGGAAGTGGAGATTTTTTCTATCCTATGCACTGTAGTGTAAGAGTTTCCTTGGTTATGGTGTGTGTGTAGACTTGTAGTGTAAGAGTTTGCTTGGTTATGGGCAAGTGTGTGTAGACTTGTAGTGTAACAGTTTGCTTGGTTATGAACAAGTGTGTGTAGACTTGTAGTGTAAGAGTTTGCTTGGTTATGGGCAAGTGTGTGTAGACTTGGTTATGGTGTGTGTAGATTTGCAGTGTAAGAGTTTGATTGGCTATGGTGTATGTGTAGACTTGTAGTGTAAGAGTTTGCTTGGCTATGGTGTGTGTGTAGACTTGTAGTGTAGGAGTTTGCTTGGTTATGGTGTGTGTAGACTTGTAGTGTAAGAGTTTGCTTGGTTATGGTGTGTGTAGACTTGTAGTGTAATAGTTTGCTTGGTTATGGTGTGTGTAGACTTGTAGTGTAAGAGTTTGCTTGGTTATGGTGTGTGTGTAGACTTGTAGTGTAAGAGTTTGCTTGGTTATAGTGTGTGTAGACTTGTAGTGTAAGAGTTTGCTTGGTTATGGTGTGCATATACTTGTAGTGTAAGAATTTGCTTGGTTGTGGTGTGTGCAGACTTGTAGTGTAATAGTTTGCTTGGTTATGGTGTGTGTAGACTTGTAGTGTAAGTTTGCTTGGTTATGGTTTGTGTGTAGACTTGTAGTGTAACAGTTTGCTTGGTTATGGGCAAGTGTGTGTATACTTGTAGTGTAAGAGTTTGCTTGGTTATGGGCAAGTGTGTGTAGACTTGGTTATGGTGTGTGTAGATTTGCAGTGTAAGAGTTTGATTGGCTATGGTGTGTGTGTAGACTTGTAGTGTAAGAGTTTGCTTGGCTATGGTGTGTGTGTAGACTTGTAGTGTAGGAGTTTGCTTGGTTATGGTGTGTGTAGACTTGTAGTGTAAGAGTTTGCTTGGTTATGGTGTGTGTAGACTTGTAGTGTAATAGTTTGCTTGGTTATGGTGTGTGTAGACTTGTAGTGTAAGAGTTTGCTTGGTTATGGTGTGTGTAGACTTGTAGTGTAAGAGTTTGCTTGGTTATGGTGTGTGTGTATACTTGTAGTGTAAGAGTTTGCTTGGTTATAGTGTGTGTAGACTTGTAGTGTACGAGTTTGCTTGGTTATAGTGTGTGTAGACTTGTAGTGTAAGAGTTTGCTTGGTTATGGTGTGCATATACTTGTAGTGTAAGAATTTGCTTGGTTGTGGTGTGTGCAGACTTGTAGTGTAATAGTTTGCTTGGTTATGGTGTGTGTGTATACTTGTAGTGTAAGAGTTTGCTTGGTTATAGTGTGTGTAGACTTGTAGTGTAAGAGTTTGCTTGGTTATAGTGTGTGTAGACTTGTAGTGTAAGAGTTTGCTTGGTTATGGTGTGCATATACTTGTAGTGTAAGAATTTGCTTGGTTGTGGTGTGTGCAGACTTGTAGTGTAATAGTTTGCTTGGTTATGGTGTGTGTAGACTTGTAGTGTAAGTTTGCTTGGTTATGGTTTGTGTGTAGACTTGTAGTGTAGAAGTTTGCTTGCTTATAGTGTGTTTAGACTTGTAGTGTAAGAGTTTGCTTGGTTATGGTGTGTGTAGACTTGTAGTGTACGTTTGCTTGGATATGGTGTGTGTGTAGACTTGTAGTGTAAGAGTTTGCTTAGTTATGGTGTGTGTAGACTTGTAGTGTAAGTTTGCTTGGTTATGGTGTGTGTAGACTTGTAGTGTATTACTTTGCTTGGTTATGGTGTGTGTAGACTTGTAGTGTATTACTTTGCTTGGTTATGGTGTGTGTAGACTTGTAGTGTAAGAGTTTGCTTGGTTATGGTGTGTGTGTAGACTTGTAGTGTAAGAGTTTGCTTGGTTATGGTGTGTGTGTAGACTTGTAGTGTAGGAGTTTGCTTGGTTATGGTGTGTGTGGACTTGTAGTGTAGGAGTTTGTTTGGTTATAGTGTGTGTGTAGACTTGTAGTGTAATCGTTTGCTTGGTTTTGGTGTGTGTAGACTTGTAGTGTAAGAGTTTGCTTGGTTATGGTGTGTGTGTAGACTTGTAGTGTAAGAGTTTGCTTGGTTATAGTGTGTGTAGACTTGTAGTGTAAGAGTTTGCTTGGTTATGGTGTGTGTGTAGACTTGTAGTGTAATAGTTTGCTTGGTTATGGTGTGTGTAGACTTGTAGTGTAAGAGTTTGCTTGGTTATGGTGTGTGTGTAGACTTGTAGTGTAAGAGTTTGCTTGGTTATGGTGTGTGTGTAGACTTGTAGTGTAAGAGTTTGCTTGGTTATGGTGTGTGTGTAGACTTGTAGTGTAAGAGTTTGCTTGGTTATGGTGTGTGTAGACTTGTAGTGTAAGAGTTTGCTTGGTTATGGTGTGTGTGTAAACTTGTAGTGTAAGAGTTTGCTTGGTTATAGTGTGTGTAGACTTGTAGTGTAAGTGTTTGCTTGGTTATGGTGTGTGTGTAGACTTGTAGTGTAAGAGTTTGCTTGGTTGTGGTGTGTGTGTGTAGACTTGTAGTGTAAGAGTTTGCTTGGTTATAGTGTGTGTGTGTAGACTTGTTGTGTAAGAGTTTGCTTGGTTATGGTGTGAGCAGACTTGTAGTGTAAGAGTTTGTTTGGTTATGGTGTGAGTAGACTTGTAGTGTAAGAGTTTGTTTGGGTATGGTGTGTGTAGTAAATGCGTCTTTCTTTACTTCAAACCAAAATTGATATGCATACCCATATTTAAACTTCAATTTATTAAAATATTCGTATGGAAACAATTAAGAAACAAAGTCGTACCAAAAGATTAATAAAACAACTTATTCAGTGATATCGTGTCGGTCAGTATTATTGGTAGAGGAAACCGGAGTATCCGGAGAAAATCACCGACCTGTCGCAAGTCACTGACAAACCTTATTACATAATATTGTATCGAGTACACCTTGCGTGAGCGGGAATCGAATTCACGACGTTAGTAGTGATAGGCACTGATTGCATAGGTAGTTATATATCCATCTACCATACGATCACGACGACCCCAATAATAGTTTTGAGTGAGTGAGTGATTGTTGTTTAACGCCAATTCAGCAAGTTTTCAGTTATATCATGGCGAGAACAAGGTAATTTTCAATGAAATTATGATGAGGTCCGCTTTGTAATAGACCAAGACGGGTTGGATTTTTACATTGCTAGCTCATTGAAACAACAGTCCGCGTGTAGACATGTCGCTCTACTCGGACATATTATTATGATTCCGAGCCAACCAATCTTTGCTCTTTCTCTTTCTCCTTAATGATGCGTGCTTAGTGGAGAAGCAACAAATACCAATTTCATAGTCTTTGGTTTGACCCAACCAGGGCTCGACCCCACGATCTACCGCACTCGAGGCGAGCACGTCGCTAACCATTACGCCACCATTGCGGTTGAATAATAGTTTTGGTGTAGAGTAGAAGTTCATAATGCCTATCAGGTACGGTCAAAGTTTACACTGCAGCTTTATAGGAAATTCATTATCATCTCTCGCAGAGGCACTAAAGAGAATGAATTATACATGGAGTGCACATTTCGTCCCGATCCGATTACAAACGCCGCCATACTTCTTGTTTCTGATTGGTCGATTTAAAAAACATCCCCTCTGAAACCGCTTGGCCAAATGCATTGCAACTTGGTAGGAAGCATCTATGGAAGGTCCTCTATAAAGATTTCACATTTCCTTCCGATCCGTTAACAAACATGGCCGCCAAAAGCAATTATTGTTTCTAATTGGTCGATTTGTAACAATCTTCTTCTCTGAAACCGCTTGGCCAAATGTACCGAAAAACGATATGAAGCATCGATGGAACAAAATGAGCATTCTTTAAAGAGAACCTTCCAACCAAGTGTCGGTCCATTTGGCCAAGCGGTTTCAGATGAGATTTTTTAGATATCGACCAATCAGAAACAAGAATTGCCTCTGGCGCCTGTGGTGGCCATGTGTATTAACGGATCTGAACAAATTTTTCAATCTTTATAGAGGACCTTCCATAGATTGGTCCTCTATAAAGATTGTACATTTCGTGCCGATCCGTTAACAAACATGGCGGCACAGGCAATTCTTGTTTCTGATGGGTCGATTTATAAAAAATCTTCTCTGAAACAGCAAGCCCAAATGAACCAAAACTTTGTAGGAAACATCTATGGAAGGTCCTCTATAAAGAATGCACAATTTGTTCAGATCCGTTAATAAACATGGCCCCCACAGGCAATTCCTGTTTCTGATTGGTCGATTTCTAAAAAATCTTCTCATCTCAAACCGCTTGCCCAAATGAACCGACAATTGGTATGAAGCATCTATGGAAGGTCCTCTTTATAGAATGCTCATTTTGTTCCATGACATTTACAAACATGACCGCCACATGCAATTCTTGCTTCTGATTGGTCGATTTCTAAACAATCTTTTCCTCTGAAACCGCTTGACCAAATGAGCCGAATCTTTGTAGGAAGTATCTATGGAATGCCCTCTATAAAGATTGCACATTTCATCCTGATCCGTTAATAAACATGGCTGCCACAGGCAATTCTTTTTTTTGATTGGTCAATATAAAAAAAATTCTCCTCCTCTGAAACCGCTTGGCCAAATAAACCAAAACTTGGTAGGAAGCATCTATGGAAAGTCCTCTATAAATATTGGTCATATCGTGCCGATCCGTTGACAAACACGGCTGCCACAGGCGATTGTTGTTGCTGATTGGTCGATATAAAAATTCTTCTCCTCTGAAACCGCTTGGTCAAATGAACCGGAACTTGGTAGGAAGCATCTATGGAAGGTCCTCTATTAAATTTGTTCTAATCGTCCCGATTTGTTAACAAACATGGCCACCACAGGCAATTCTTGTTTCTGATTGGTAAATTTATAAAAAAAATTCTCTGAAACCGATTGGCCAAATGAACTAAAACTTGATACGAATCATCTATGGTAGGTCATATATAAAGATTGGTCATTTCGTCCTGATCTGTTAGCAAACATGGTCACCATAGGAAATTCTTTTTTCCTGTTATTTCTAAAAATTCTTCTCCTCTGAAACCGAGTATCCAAATGAACCAACATTTTGGTAGGAAGCATCAATGGACGGTTCGGTATAAAGTTTTCTCAAAGCAGAATGAAAGGTGAGCGACACAGGCTCAGCTCATTGAGCCTCTAGTTTATTATCAAATTGAATAACATTCTTTTGCAAATTTTATTGCAGGATTAATACATTATTGGTGTATTGACGGTAATTTCACAGTAAAGTGACAAACTATGTAAAAAACATGACCAAAAATAAACTGTTCTTTTAAAAGAAAAAAAAGATTTTGTAAATTCAAAGATACACATATTAAGGTATATGATCTCCGATGGAAATCGCACAGAAATTCCTCAATTTTTATAAACAGACCATTAAACTGCCGTCCCTGTATTGGGGGACGGACACTAGAAATATGGGAAGAAAACTTTACTATTCATTTGTATGAAAATGTATTAAAAAATACCTATAATTTTGGTTTGTTTTAGAAATTCAACTAATAACATTCATTAAAAAATATAAGTTGAATCAATTTCTGATATATAACTTTAAAATCCCTTTTCAGGAAAACAAACATTTTATGTCAATGAACAAATAAGTAGAATTGTTAGAAAAAATTCTTAAATGAAAATCATTGCAATTTTAGAATTATTACATCGTCTGTGCCCCTAGGTTTGTAACATTTCAATCTATTTCTGCCGAATTGAGGGAAGGATTTTTGTTGATATATTGTTTGTCAGTTGAAAACCTGCCATAATTAAATCATTTCAAGACTGTCAATAAGACAAATAATATATTGTAACAATATTATGTATCAGATATCTCACTTCTAAATTAGTGTTTCATTTGTAATCAATAAGTATTATGTGCATGAGTACATGAATGTTGCTTAGCTACAAAAAGCAATGCAATTAAAGAGGATATTTCCGTCTTTTGTTATAATATACAAGCAACAAATGTTCCACGTCAACGATTTAACTGATCAAACTTGATAAACTACACATTTTATTGTCTGTCCTTCAAATTACGGTTTCTGATTACCCTTCAAACGTTTTATATAAATACTTTTTTAACATTGATATGTCCTGTTTAGAATATATTTAATTCAAGGTTTGATGTTTTCGATACTATTTGTTTACCCCCCCCCCAAAAAACCACAACAACCCCCTCCCCCCCAAAAAAAACCAAATAAACAAAACCAAATAACGTGGTTCTCTTAGGAGATAACTGTATTGTATTTGAAAATTTCACGGCATCAATTGGAGATTTGATGGTCGCAAGTTGAGTTTACTGGCGACGAGCTAGCGAGCCAGTAAAGGAATATTTGTGACCATGAAATCGACAATTGATGCCGTGAAATTTTCAAATACACTACAGTTATCTCCATTCTAATGTAATCATGTGTATTGCCACATTATTGACAAGATGACGTAAGCGGTAATCGGCTAAAATTCTAAAAACAGTTAATGTTATTTCAACCTTGGAATTGATACCGTCAAAATTACACCATTAAATCGACAATTAATGCCGCGAAATTTTCAAATACAATACAGTTATCTTCATTCTAATGTAATCATGTGTATTGCCACATTATTGACAAGATGACGTAAGCGGTAATCGGCTAAAATTCTAAAAACAGTTAATGTTATTTCAACCTTGGAATTGATACCGTCAAAATTACACCATTAAATCGACAATTAATGCCGCGAAATTTTCAAATACAATACAGTTATCTTCATTCTAATGTAATCATGTATATTGCCACATTATTGACAAGATGACGTAAGCGGTAATCGGCTAAAATTCTAAAAACAGTTAATGTTATTTCAACCTTGGAATTGATACCGTCAAAATTACACCATTAAAACGACAATTAATGCCGCGAAATTTTCAAATACAATACAGTTATCTTCATTCTAATGTAATCACGTGGTGTACTGCCACATTATTGACAAGATGACGTAAAGTATAAAGAAACGTAAAATATAAAGAAACACAAGAATCGGCTAAAATTCTAAAAATATCTCTTGATATTTCAACCGTGGAATTGATACCGTGAAAATTACAGCATTGTCCAATCACAAACCAGGGATATTAAACAACTACATTAGAATTAATATTGACTAACTGATTCTAATTTTTATATACTGGCTGATTCCCACCAAATTGATTGGTTGGCTGGTTCTGGTGACGGTCCGATAGTCCGAAGGTCCGATAGTCCTAAGGTCCAATAGTTCGAAGTTCCGATAGTCCGAAACCCAAATACCAAATTTCATTTTTTATTTTATTTTTTATTTCAGTTAATCGTCTTTGAATATCAAGGTTGATAAAATGGGTCATTCTCACTTAGTGATGGTAAAGACTGCAATTGTGTCCCATTAATATTACAGAAAAACTACAAACTTAAACTACAATAAATGTTGATATGTCGTTTGTTCATGTTAAATTGTATTTATTTCATTAAAAGATTTAAAAAATGCACTAAGGGATCAGGCGAATAATGGATTTACAAATTCTCTTTTTTACCGTCACATACATGTATATAGCAAATAGTTCATGGCACTGAGGGTCATATGGCATATAATGTTTGTTTGGTGACGGACCGGTCCATATACTGCCATATGACCCGAAGTGACATGAACTATTTGCTATATTATACTGTTTATCTAAAATAATAATGCAGGTACCGTTCCGGAACCGAATCGAAAACGAGGCAGTCCAGTCCCGGAGCATATATAGCAAATAGTTCATGGCACTGAGGGTCATATGGCAGTATATGGACCGGTCCGTCACCAAAACAATATTAAATGGACCTCAGCAATGACATGAACTATTTGCTATATTATACTTTTTATCTAAAATAATGCAGGTACCTGGCCGGTCCATATACTACCGGTCCATATAACAAAATAGTGACCGGCTGCGCTAACAAAGACAAATAGGGAAAATAAAAACGTAAAGTATCACGTGACGGTAATGTCCAATAGCAGGGATGATTATAGAAAGGAAGAATTAAACCTTCAAAAATTGTGTTTCTTTATGTTTTAAATGTTTAATCATACCAGTAAACATTAAATACTAATATGCTTAAGGATTTATCATTTTTATGTAAAATATTTCCTTTATTTACTCTGAAATGTGTGTCCTATGAATTTCTGTCTTTATCGTCACGACAATTTAACGTTGCAGAACGTCTAATTTTTAGTATGTGATCGAGATCGTAGTCACGTTGGTGCTTTCCTTTCTACTTCATCGATGTAAAAAACAGTATCGTGGATCAACTGTCAGCAGGATTCAAAGAAACAAACCAGTATCTCCATTAAAATGCATTATTACCTGTATTCAACGTCATTACCAAACATAATTGAATTCGAAGTTAGAGGAGGAACTTATATTATGTTTGGTAAAGACATTGAATACAGGTAATAATGCATTTTCATCTGCTACAACATTTTAAGGTTGAGACTGACACTAGTCACATGACTTTTAAGAATATTTAATAAAATGTGGTAATAATTATTAATTATGTTTGCAGTATTTCTTACGAGGTATTTTGCTTTTTGAATTTTCTACATATGATTTGTGCAAGTTCTCAAATTAAACTGAAATACAAATTTAATACAGTAATTTCTTGGCAATAATACATTATATGTGTAAAATGCTATATGAAGCATTTCGTCAAGGGAGGTAATCATGTCTCAAATGATATTAGAATATGATGAGTTTTGCATGTTTTTGTTAAATATTGAAGTTTTTATTATTGTGACCCCAGACTTTCCTTACACTTCTGAAAATGAAACAAAATGCACTATATTATATTTTTGCATGTTTTATTTTCATTTATTCAATGTCTTATTAAAAAAAGTGAAAAATGTGGACATTTTTCATGAAATTGACAAAAAAGGGTATATGTCAGGGTGTCTTTCTAAACCCCTAACTTTTTTTTTGCCTGGAAACATATCTTTATTTTTTAATGATATGTAGCATGGATATAAGTAATGTGATATATCTTTTTTAAAAAGAATTCAGACACAATTTTTTTCTATTCCACTTTAAAATCAATTTTTTTTGGATTTCACCAAAGCCAGTTACAGGCTATATTGCCAAAAAAGGGTAGCCATTTTGGAAAAAAAATAAAAAAATTATAAAAATTTATGTCTTAGATATTCTAAAATATTCTTTTATCATATTATACTCTGATAATTAAAAATAAATTATATGCTATTTTTTGGGGTACCTTGACACAGAGAAGTGAAAAAAATAAAAAAAAATTGGACTTCAGAGGCGGGTAACTCTTTCGGGGAATATTTTTAAAATAAGCCTGGAAACCTATTCTCAAATTTTGATATTTTGTTAGGTACATCTCAAAGAACAATATATATGAAATTAAAAAAAAATCATTGACTAGTTTTTGTTGGCCCATAGTGTCCTTCTCTACCTCAAACGTCATGTAGAAATAAAACGTTGTTCCCGATAGCAATGCACATATTTCACCTTTAGAAATATTTTCTGTAATACACGGAATCAATACCGAAATGCGGAATTGTCTCTACCGTAACAGTCTTTGCCGTTACAATTTCATATTGCAATCGTGACGGTAAAAACAACCACATACTTTTAATCACTTTTACTTAGCATCAGGAATGTTTTGAGCACGGTTAAAGGTGCTATATTCAACCTCGTGCTTTTGATTTATGTTGGTGGCTGTTATTATAAACCAAAATGTCTTTACCGTCACGCACGTTTTCTTTACCGTCACAAATATTCCTTTCCGTCACGAATTCAAAAATGTTTTTTTATAACTATATTCGTAATTATGCAACATATGTAAACCTTACATGACGCTGTAGTAGCACATCTATTACAAAGTTCAGTTATTTTTGACAATTTAGCACTAGTCAAAGAATATAGCAAAACTATATACATCCCGGATCTTAACTTTGAAATTATGACACACAAACCGTTTAGATACTCCGCAGATATAAGGGACCGACCATTTAACTTGCAGGGGGGGTTATGGTTTTTTGTTTCGTTCAGAATTTCTTTTTCGGACAACACGAGAGTTAGTATATTTATTTTTTTTGTCGCGCAAAGCACGAAATTTTCTTCTTGAATCTAACATTAGGTTATACGACAAAAACTCTGAATCAAGATTTTTTTTTTCCTCCACCAAAATCAGAATATTTTTTTCAGTAACATTGGGAATCAGAATATTTTTTTAGAAAAAAAACATAACCCCCCTCCCCCCTTCAAGTGTTAAATGGTCGTTCCCTAGGAAAAAATAAATAAGTAATTCTACATATAGCAACAGAACAATGTATTCGCTTATATTAATATCTGTTTTATGGCTTATGTTGGAGAGTCAAAACATGTGCGTTTAAGGTATTGTGACGGTAGAGACAAATATTTACACCCCACGGGAGTAAAAGACGTAGAAAATATATATTTTTGATAAATCAGCTTGCCAACCACTTAATTCTGTATTAAGAATGATTAATTAAACGAACTGTAGCAAATGAAACGTTAATGACGAATTTTCCATTCATATAGACACAACTCGGTATTTTGAAAAGTTGTCAGAGAATGACCCAAATATGTTAGAGATTGGATATCTAAGTCCACGGTAGTACAGTAGATTAAAAAAACACAGTTAGCAATTGTTTGGACCAATGTGATGACAGTTACCAGTATATCGGCTGTAAAGTTACAATTATTCATATTTCTTCGGTTAATTTTATTTATTCATTTATTTATTTTTTTAAGTAATTTAAATTCGGAATCATTTAATAACTAATAGCGTTGCTACTACGTGCATGCATAATGACAAATATACTGTGGTTCGTCGCTTTCTAAGCAAAAATACACCATTTTTGCAATTGAAAACATCCGTTTTTGCCCTGGCTACCCCACTGTATATTTAAGTTCAAGCACATGCATTTATGATTATAACTTAGATGAATAAATTAAGGCACCGAGAGGCTCACAAGATCCGAAATTGCTCACCTGGGTTAAGTTCATGAGAAATTGTCAGAAATTTCAATCGATGCCTTTGCTGTCATATTTGTGGACACATTTGCAACTAAGTTGCATCGTTTGTGCATGATTTGACAGGCAACATCTTTGTCAAATTTAATATTTAATGTTATATTGCCGCCACAGGCAATTCTTTTTTCTGATTGGTCGATTTCTAAAAAATCTTCTCATCCGAGACCGCTTGGCCAAATGAACTGACACTTGGTATGAAGCATCTATGGAAGGTCCTCTTTAAAGAATGCTCATTTTGTTCCATAGATGCTTCCTATCATATTTCGGTACATTTGGCCAAGCGGTTTCAGAGGAGAAGATTAAAAAAAATCGACCAATCAGAAACAAGAATTGCTTGTGGCGGCCATGTTTGTTAACGGATCGGGAGGAAATTGAAATCTTTATAGAGGACCTTCCATAAATGCTTCCTACCAAGTTTCAGTGCATTTGGCCAAGCGGTTTCAGAAGAGAATATTTTTTTTAATCGACCAATCAGCAACAAGAATTGCCTGTGGCAGCCATGTTTGTTAACGAATCAGCACGATATGAGCACATTTTTTAGAGGACTTTCCATAGAAGTTCCTACCAAGTTTCGGTTTATTGGAGAAATGGAGAAAAATGCTCACAATACTTCTGTAAATTAGAAAAGAAAAAAATTATTAAAAAAAACTAAAACTGAGCTTATTGATGACGCAGTTCATCATATATCAGATCGATCTAAAATTTTCCTTCAACAACACGATTTTTACAAAACATTGTATTCAACAAAAAATTTAGATTGTAATGATGAGTCCTTTTTTAATCATAATATTAAACTCACAGAAGAACAAAAATACTTGTGTGAAGGTAATATAACATTTAAAGAATGTACCCAATCACTGAAGTTAATGACAAATGGAAAAAGACCAGGTTCTGATGGATGGACTGTAGATTTTTATAAAATAAAATTGAGAAGATATTGGTACATTGCTTTATAGGTCATTATATTTAGCCTATGAGTCTGGAAGCTTCACTGATTTTCAGTATCAGAGAGTCATCACATGTATTCCAAAAGAAGGAAAGGACAGGCGTTTTATTGGCAACTGGAGACCAATAAGTTTATTAAATAGCTTCTGCTGTAATTGCTAATAGAATTAAACCTCTATTAACATTTATTAATAGTGAATCACAAAAAGGTTTAATAAAAGGAAGATTTATTGGGGAAAATACAAGACTGTTGTATGATTTGATGCATTATCTTGAACAACATAACAAAACCGGTCTATTACTTCTTGTAGATTTCGAGAAAGCATTTAATTCAGTTGAATGGAAATTTAGAAAAAAAAAGCCCTCTCAAGATTTAATTTTGGACCATCTGTTTGTAAATGGTTTGAACTATTCTATTCAAAAGCCAAAAGTTGTGTTATAAATAATGGTCACATGTCAATTTTTTTTTCTCTAGAAAGAGGTTGTCAACAAGGTGATCCGCTTTCATCCTATTTGTTTATAATCGGTGTGGAGCTGCTTTCATTAAAATTGAAGGCCAACCAAGACCTTCATGGTATTATTATCAATGAAGTTGAATCTCTCATAAGTTTGTATGCTGATGATACCTTTCTTATTCTAGATGGGAGTGGAAATTCATTGAGGGAGGCTCTTGAATGTTTTGAATCTTTTTACAAGGTGTCTGGTTTAAAAATGAATTCATCCAAAACAAAAGCTGTGTGGGTTGGAAACAAGAAGTATTCAGATCAAATGATTTGTCCAAATATGAAACTAAATTGGTCTCATGAAAACTTTAAGGTTTTGGGTATTGATTTTTCACTTGATTTAAACTGTATTACAGATGTAAATTTTACCCAAAAAATCAAGGAGGTTAAGGCAATACTGAGAAGTTGGCAGCATAGAAAACTGACATTACTTGGTAAAATTACAGTTATAAAAACTCTTGCACTACCAAAGCTAATTCATTTACTGACATCTTTACCAAATTTACCTCAGGCAAAAATAAATGATTTAAATTCACCTTTTTATAATTTCATATGGAACGGGAAGTCAGATAAGATAAAGCGAAGTACTTTAATCGGTGATATATATCAGGGGGGTTTGAAAATGATAGATTTTCAATCATTTAATATTGATTTTATAGAGGACCTTCCATAGATGCTTCCTACCAAGTTTTGGTTCATTTGACCAAGCTGTTTAAGAGAAGATATTTTTTAAATCAACCAATCAGAAACAAGAATTCCCTGTGGTGGCCATGTTTGTTAACGGATCGGTAAGAAATGTGCAATCTTGTTTCTGATTGGTCCTCTATAAAGATTGCACATTTCGTGCCGATCCATTAACAAACATGGTCGGCACAGGCAATTCTTGTTTCTGACTGGTCGATTAAAGAAAAATCTTCTCCTCTGAAACCGCTTAACAAAATGACACGAAACTTGGTATGAAGCATCTATGGAAGGTCCTCTGTAAAGATTGCACAATTTGGTCAGATCCGTTAACAAACATGGCCACCACAGGCAATTCTTGTTTCTGATTGGTCGTTTTCTAAAAAATCTTCTCATCTGAAACCTCTTGGCCAAATGAACCGACACTTGGTAGGAAGCATCTATGGAAGGTCCTCTTTAACGAATGCTCATTTTGTTCCATAGATACTTCCTATCGTGTTTCGGTACATTTGGCCAAGTGGTTTCAGAGAAGATTTAAAAAAATCGACCTTTCAGAAAAAAATAATTGGCCATGTTTTTTAACGGATCGGGAGGAAATGTGCAATCCTTATAGAGGGCCTTCCATAGCTACCTCCTACAAAGTTTTGGTTCATTTGGCCAATTTAAGCGATTTCAGAAGAGAATATTTTTTTCAAATCGACCAATCAGCAACAAGAATTGCCTGTGGCAGCCATGTTTGTTAACAAATCGGTACGCTATGAGCTCTTTTCATAGAGGACTTTCCACAGATGGTCCTACCAAGTTTCGGTTTATTTGGCCATGCAGTTTCAGAGGAGAAGAAATTTTTTAGATTGACCAATCAGAAACAAGAATTGCCTGTTGCGGCAATGTTTGTTTATGGATCAGGACGAAATGTGCACTCTTTATAGAGGGCCTTCCATAGCTACCTCCTACACAGTTTTGGTTCATTGTGCGAAGAGGTTTCAGGGAAGATCTTTTAGAAATTGACCAATCAGAAACAAGAATTGCCTGTGACGGTCATGTTTGTAAATGTCTCGGAAGAAAATGAGCATTCTTTAAAGACCTACCATAGATGCTTCGTACCAAGTGTCGGTTAATTTGGCCAAGCGATTTCAGATGAGAAGATATTTTAGAAATCACCAATCAGAAACAAGAATTGCCTGTGGCGGCCATTTTTGCTAACGTATTGGCACGAAATGTGAAAACTTTATAGAGGACCTTCCATAGATGCTTCTTACCAAGTTTCGGTTCATTTGGGCAAGCGGTTTCAGAGAACATTTCCTTAAATCGACCAATCAGAAACAAGAAGTGTAGTGGCCATGTTTGTTAACAGATCGGGACGAAATGTGCACTCTTTATAAAGGGCCACCCATAGCTACTTCCTACAAAGTGTCGGTTCATTTGGTCAGGCGGTTTCAGAGGAAATCATTTTTTTAGAAATTGACCAATCAGAAACAAGGATTGCATGTGACGTTCATGTTTCTAAATGCCTCGGAGCAAAATGAGCATCTTTAAAGAGGACCTTCTGTAGATGCTTCCTACAAAGTGTCGGTTCATTTGGCCAAGTGGTTTCAGAGGAGAAGATTTTTTAGAGATCGACCAATCAGAAACAAGAATTGCCTGTGGCGCCATGTTTATTAATGGATCTAAGCAAATTTTGCAATCTTTATAGAGGACCTTCCATAGATGCTTCCTACCAAGTTTCGGTTCATTTGGCTAAGTGGTCTTAGAGGAGAAGATTAAAATGTGAAAAGTTAATGGACGACAGACAATCGGATGCAAAGTGATGGCAATAGCTCACATTGCCTTTGGCAAGGTGAGCTAAAAAATATTGACAAAAAATAACCCAATTGCAGGATAAATATATATAATGTCAAGGATCACAAAAGTACACAAATGTAGAGGCAAGGGCCCGGGTGGCTCAATGAGTTTTTAGGCAGTTGGATTACCTAACAACTCATACAAGCCTATCACCAATACGGCGTGTGTTCGCTCCCGGCTTTGTAAATTACACAAAAGGGTGCACACTACTCGCAACCGCAAGTGATAAAGTTTACCAGTTGCTTTCCCGTTGTCTGTGGTTCTCTCCGGCTTCTTCCACCATTAAAACTGGTCACCATGATATAACTGTAGCTGAAATATTACTGAAAGTGGCGTTAAACACCAAAAATCAATCAATTAAAAGTAGAGGCATTTGTACTTGTGACTGCATTTGGTTCATTGGTTTGTGAGAAAAAGATTGAAATGTGATAGGTTTACAGACGACTGACGAAAAGTGATGACAACACCTCATTTGGACACTTTAAACAATGTCAGTTATAATGTATAATATGGTGGACATTTTTATTGGTGTTTAACACCACTTTAAAAATAGACCAGCCTTCAATAGCATGTCAGTTATAACGTACGACATCATGTGACCATTTTTATTGGTGTTTAAGGTCCCTTTCAACAATATGTCAGGTATGACGAATAACATAGTGAACAGTTTTATTGGTGTTTAGCACCACTTTCAACAATGTCAGGTATAACGTAGAACATGGTGGTCAGTTTTATTGGTGTTGAATGCCACTTTCAACAATATGTCAGTTATAGTGTAGATCATAGTGACCAGTTTTATGGGTGTTTAGCAACACTTTCAACAATGTCAGGTATAACGTAGAACATGGTGGCCAGTTTTATTGGTGTTGAACACCACTTTCAACAATATGTTAGTTATAACGTATAACATGGTGACCAGCTTTATTGGTGTTTAACGACACTTTCAACAATATGTCAGGTATAACGTAGAACATGGTGACCAGTTTTATTAGTGTTTAACGACACTTTCAACAATGTGTCAGGTATAGCGTATACATGTAACATGGTGACCAGTTTTATTGGTGTTTAATGACACTTTCAACAATGTGTCAGGTATAACGTATAACATGGTGACCAGTTTTATTGGTGTTTAATGACACTTTCAACAATGTGTCAGGTATAACGTATAACATGGTGACCAGTTTTATTGATGTTTAGCGACACATGCAACAATGCGTCAGGTATAACGTATAACATGGTGACCAGTTTTATTGGTGTTTAACGACACTTTCAACAATGTGTCAGGTATAACGTATAACATAGTGACCAGTTTTATTGGTGTTTAACGACACTTTCAACAATGTGTCAGGTATAGCGTATAACATGGTGACCAGTTTTATTGGTGTTTAACGACACTTTCAACAATGTGTCAGGTATAACGTACAACATGGCGACCAGTTTTATTGGTGTTTAACGACACTTTCAACAATGTGTCAAGTATAACGTATAACATGGTGACCAGTTTTATTGATGTTTAACGACACTTTCAACAATGTGTCAGGTATAACACGGTGACCAGTTTTATTGGTGTTTAACGACACTTTCAACAATGTGTCGGGTATAACGTATAACATGGTGACCAGTTTTATTGGTGTTTAACGACTTTCAACAATGTGTCAGGTATAGCGCATAACATGGTGACCAGTTTTATTGGGGCTTAACAGCACTTTCAACAATGTGTCAGGTATAACGTATGACATGCTGGCCAGTTTTATTGGTATTAACACCACTGTCAACAATATTTCAGCTATGATGTATAATATGGCATTCAGTTTTATTGGTGGTTAACGACACTTTCAACAATGTGTCAGGTATAACGTATAACATGGTGACCAGTTTTATTGGTGTTTAACGACACTTTCAACAATGTGTCAGGTATAAGGCCAAAAAAAAAATATATGTCTGTTTACGGTTACCCGACCGATCCTATTGTCAGCGGAGACCCTAGTTCATTTTATCGGTAAATCAAAAGTGAAAGTGGACACATCAGAAATCTTTGGTCTAAAAAAACTTTCCGGTTACATCCTGAAAAATAATAGGCATCAATTTTTTTATTATACGACCCAGGGGATGTCATAGGGAAAGGGGATGGAATCAGCAAATAATGATGCTAGAAAATGGCCGATTTTAACATTCGATGTATCTCGGGATTTTTATAATAAGTAAGGTAATTCTCGTCTAGTTCTCGTATATCGAGAAACTTTTCATTGGATAATTTTTTGACGTATTTGAAGTGTCTATGCAAATTTATAATCGAAAGAAATAAATCGGAAAATACCGAAGTATAATTGTAATATACGGAAAATATCGAAGGAAATTCGGCAATATATTTATAATAAAGTGGGCGTTGATTATATAAATAAATCAAAAGTTCTTCAAGGTAGGTATATTTAATTTAAATAATTGCAACTATAATATTCATATAAATATGAACATAATTTTTTTTTTATTTTTTAATATTGATAACAATTTCAAAATATAACAATTAAATGCAAAAAGTTGAATTAACAATAATTATTGGGGAAAATGCTTTTTTAAGGAATATAAATAAAGGGAGATAATCATAGTATTGTATAGTATTATAAAATTACTACTGAAAAACATTTTGTAAAAAAAATTTGAACCAGTAGTGATTAACACAGTTTGTCTATAAGCTTATATTTAAAAAAAATGAAATACATATTTTACAATACTGTCTGTACTCCTGTAGGAGTGTGAAACCCATCTATGATCTAAATAGATCCTCTGTTTTTAATAACAATCTATATTCATAAAATACAATATTCAAAATGCATATATGTATGCAAAATAAAATTTGGATTAAGTGTTAATTATGTTAGATACAATGTATCTACGTACCATTAGTTGTTTACAAAATACACTTATATATATAATTATTGTTTGTAAACAAACATCTGCTTTGCATATCATAAATCCTCGATTTACCATATTCTAAGAAAACACGTGTTTTTTTAATTAATTTATTTCATAAAAATATATAACCTATATTTTCTGTTTTTATATATAATTATTCAGGTAAAAATACCTTACAAAAGAACAAAAAGCCATTCAGAAAAATTTGTCAAACTAAAAATCTTCCTGATTCTGATCCTGATCTTACCAGCAGCTCGCTGATACCATTTGGCCCAAATTTTGATTGTATTTCACTTCACATCCAAAATTTTACATGAAGACGTATGTTGAATGTAAAATAATACAAACCTCCTTGGGAAATATATATTTCAAACAATTACATCCATATTTTGTCACAATATATCCATAAATAAATGACTGGCATGCTCATTTACCTAACATGATACACATATTAGCACCCCCCTTTTGGTTGTAATAGCTGAGTATATAGCCAAGGGAGATAATCGTTTCTGTAGCCTGTACGACCGCAACAATTTTTTGGAGGTATTATAACACCTTCAGACTGGAGAGCAATCAAATATATACTAAAGTCTGGTACCTTTTTCCGGATACGGATAGGTCCGCAATCTGGAATTTACGTATGTGAAATAAAATGAAAAAATAAAATAAAATGGAAATCCGACCTACCCACCCTATTTTTTTGGAGGATGTAACCGTAAACAGACATATATTTTTGTTTGGCCTAACGTATGACATGTTGGCCAGTTTTATTGGTATTAACGCCACTGTCAACAATATTTCAGCTATGATGTATAATATGGCGCTCAGTTTTATTGGTATTTAACGACACTTTTAACATTGTGACAAACTGACAAATATACATGTATATATAGTGGGATTTTTTTTTTATTGTTCCCTATATTTATTTTTATTCAACATTTTAGCCACACCAAATATATTTCAGATTTTTTTCCTCAAGAATATGAACTTAATAATGATACATAGAAGAACGATATCTGGGTGGAAGTGAATCTGTGCAGGTTGTGTTTTTGTATTGTTTATATCTACATCACATTGAACTTCCATTTAATATCAAGAGGGGGCTGGGAATCCCATTCACTGGTAGGAGTGTTGTGGTCGTGATCGCAACGTAGCTGGATTTACAACTACAATGTACGAGTGCAATCAATGCCTATCATCACTAAAGTTGAGAGGTCAAACCCTGTTTATGGTGAGGTGTACTTGATACAACAATATGTGATAAAGTTTGTCAGTTACTTGCAACAGGTCTGTGGTTATCTCCAGTTTCCTCCACCAATAAAACTGAACACAACGACACAACTGAAATATTGTTGAAGGTGGCATTAAACACCATAAACCAACCAACCCATTCACTGGCTTAAACACTGTCACATGTTTGTGCCCATGGAGGAAACTAGAGTATACATCTGACAACTAGTAATTGTTTTATCAATTTCACCTTCTGTCTAATAGTTTTATTTGTGGAGGAAACTAGAGTATATATCTGACAACTAGTAACTGTTTTATCAACTTCACCTTCTGTCTAACAGTTTTATTTGTGGAGGAAACTAGAGTATACATCTGACAACTAGTAACTGCTTTATCAAGTTCACCTTCTGTCTAACAGTTTTATTTGTTGAGAAAACTAGAGTATACATCTGACAACTATTAACTGTTTAACCAAGTTCACCTTCTGTCTATAGCTAACTGGAATCACTCACAAAATGTAGTGTCATTTATTTACTGGTTCCGCTAATTTGTTTTTATTCAATCTTATAACATTTTAAGGCCATACCAAATAAAATTGAGACACTTCATCATATAAATTGAAACTTTCTTTAAGAATATGAACTATAAGATTACATTTTCATTGTTCTCAGAAAAAAAAATAAATTAAAAAGTCGCTCTGTAAGTTTGAAATAATGATACATAAACTATGACATAAGGGACCGACCATTTAACTTGCAGGGGGGTTATGGTTTTTTGTTTCGTTCAGAATTTTTTCTTCGGACAACACAAGAGTTAGAATATTTATTTTTTTGTCGCGCGCAAAGCGCAATTTTTTCCCCCAGAATTTAACATTAGGCTATATGACAAAAACTCTGAATCAGATTATTTCTTTTTTCCTCCACCAAAATCAGAATATTTTTTAAGATAAAAACCATAACCCCCCTGCAAGTTAAATGGTCCGTCCCTAATCAGATGTACATTTTGTATATCTGGGCAGAAGCGAATCTGTGTTTTTGTATTGTTTATATCTGCATCGCATTGAACATCCATTTATCAAGGGGGAATCATTCACTGGTAGGGGCGTCATTGTCGTGATCATGATCGTATGGTAGTTGGCAATCGGTGTCTAACACCACTGAAGTTGCGAGTTCGAATCCCGTTCGTGGACAAGTGTACTCGATTCAACATTATGTGATACAGTTTGTCAGTTACTTGCGACAGGCCGGTGGTTTTCTCCGGTTTCCTCCACCAATTAAACTGACCGCCACGACATAACTGAAATATTGTTGAAAGTGGCACTAAACACCATAAACCAACCGGATGCGTAGCATTATTCCGACAGCCCATAACTCCGACAGCCCATTACTCCGACAACCCATTACTCCGACAGCCCATTACTCCGACGGCCCATTTTCCCGACAATGCAAAATAGAACTCAATCCACAAATCCATGGTTTAACCAAGTGTATCCAACAGGATGTTCCGTCGGTCAGGCTAATCTTGACGGACCATGGCCTAGGACAGAATGTTCTGGAAAGGAAAAGGAGCTTTTATCCTAGGCTGTACATCCCCGTTCAAGGCAATTATGATCGACCGACCTGGTATGGGGAAAGTTAAAAATTGAAGAAAAAGTTGTGCACATTGCACAAAGGAACCAGAAAAGAGGAGTGAAGGAAAAAAGTGTAAACCGGGAGAAGCACGAGAAAGACAAAATGACGGAAGATAGCAATACGCATGGAAGCGAGGAGAGTTAAGAATTGAGGAAGGACGTATATAGTAGAAAAGGAGAGAAAGGGAGCACAATGTACATGCAGAAGAATGGAAAAAGCTCCGAAGATAGGTAGACAGTTCCCTTGTTCAGGTCAATAAATACATCGATCACTTCTGTTGAAGCACGATTGGCAACCAACACATGCGGCTAATAGAACGCCTTCCATATGCATTATGCCGCTTCCACACACGTTCATTTATTCTGCATTCCGACGTACGTTTCATGAGGCGAATTGAATGCGCATCCAACATGGTTAATGCCTTCACACGTACGTCAAAACGTTTGCGATTTCCATTATATACGTGAAAATATTTACATTTTCTCTACATTGTAAAAAATAGTATTATTACAGTCGTAACTTATGCCAAATGAAAACTCCTTGTCATAGGTGTGAAGCTCTTAGAGCATGCGATGCGCATTGAATGGGCATTAAATGTACATGTGAAGGAGGCATTCATCGGTTTACAATGTATCTAAAACGTATTAGAAAACGCAATACGGTTGAACAGCATAAGGTAGTGTCTCTCCGGTCACACATTGTGGGAGTTTAGACGTGATACTCCCGACAACAACCGAATTTTGCTTAAAATTAAATCTTTATTATTTAATTTCAGCCCCCCCCTCCTGGAGTTTATTGAATTTTTTTATTGTATTAATCATAATGTACGGTAATGGCATTTTTTTTCTCCAGATCCAGGATCAAACTAGACTAGTTCACTCACAATGGCTCTGTATCCTAAATGCAACCGTTAATGTCAGAACAAACCTTTATAATTATTTCATGCACATCTACATATGGTGTACTCCTTTGTGTAAAGTTTAATAAAAAAAATACTTTGGACGGTTTTGAAGGGTTACAAGGTTATGGACGGACGGTGGCGGGGGCTGGGATTTTCGTCCGGACAGATTTTTTTTTCCGGTAAAATTAAAAAAAAAAAATCTCCCCCCTCCCCCCTCCAATAATTTTTGTGTCGTCTCGCGTAACGGTGGCGGTGTAAACTTTTCATGATTAAATCCAAAATGTAGAAGTGTTAGACCATCCGAAATTGGTACTGATATTTCTCATGTCGTCATGATGTAAGGAATCTGCTAGCACCATGATATTTGACTTTGACCCCATATTTACCCTTTTGTTAAATACAGAAACAATCCGCCCAATGAGTATAAAGATTAATGTCAGTCTTCCGTTAGGTATAGAAGAAAAACAACAGGTTTTAAGATAAGTATACTACTTTTGACCATTTTTGACGGAATAATGGGTTGTCGGAGAAATGGGCTGTCGGAGCAAAGGGCTGTCGGAATAATGGGCCGTCGGAGCAATGGGCTGTCGGAATAATGACCTGACCCCAAACCAACCAACCCATTCACTGGCTTAAACACTGTCACATTTTTTGTGCCCATCTCAAGATCTGGATTTTCACCATCATCACTGTTTACATTTTCTGTTCATAATTGATGTGTAATAAAAATCTAAACTTAAGATACAACTGTAAAATATAATAGATTATAAATAGTATTTAGTTGTTATATCTCTGTTTATTATATTCTTATGATGTTTTTACAATACTTTTGGAATCTTTTGAAGTAAAAAAATGCACATCTCCCCACTTCTGAATTTGGGGATCAAAACATCAAACCAATTTTTTTTCTTATAAAAAATAAAACATAAATAAATATAAATATAAATAATATACATATCAATGACATCTTTTGTAGGCATATCAATTCATACACTTTTAATGTCCAGATTTATCATACATCATCATTTAAAAAGATAAAAATGTCATATCTCCAAATAAATCATACAATTATCTGAAAATGTAATTTGTCCATGCATGTACCCCCTGTACATACAAAATATGATACCACCAGGATACATGTACAAACTTATTTAAAAAAATAAAATTGTCAGGTCTTCAAATATATCAAAGATCATCAAACAATCTTATTTTGTCATCTGTTTAAATTCTTATAAAACTTCTTTTAAAAATAAAAATGTCAACTGTCCAAATTATTGTACAACTCCATTAAAACATAAAAATGTCAGGTGTCTAAAGTAAATTATTATAAAACCACATTTTAAAATGAGAAATATCAGCTGTCTATACATTATCATACAATTTCATTGAAATAAAATGTCAGTTTCTAAATTATTATAAAACTCCATTTAATTTAAAAAAAAAATGGCAGATGTCAAAAAGAAAAATGTTTGTGTCAAATATAAATAATAAAACTTGATTCATTAAAGAAGTTTTACTTTGTGTATTGTTGCTCCTGACTGTTTACCTATTATTAGACAACCCACCCATAATTGTCCCCTCATGTCAATGTCAAGTGATATAGGATATTTAATCCCTGTGTCCTTCATTACTTTACATGTCAATATATCTCCTTGTTCAGATAAAACATGGAGGGCATGTGTATCAAAGTCACACACAATAAAGTGTCCTGCTGTTGTTGTTACTACATCACTAGGATTAAATTGTGTAGTAACATTTATCTTAGAATGTCCTGTATATGTCCACCTTAAACCCCCCTCCCACCCTACAACCACCACCCTCCCAGTACGACCTGATGTCCTGTCAACAACATCTATGTCTTTGTTATAATTTGTTGTGATACGTCGTGGGTAAGTAAACAGTCTGTGTTTGTTATTGTCATATTGATAAGTATGTTGTTGTTTACCATCCATACCAAAGATAAGTAGTGCCCTTGTACTTTTGTCTGTAGGTGTGTAGTAATTATCACCAGGTTCTATGACACCTATAATATAATTGTCACTAGTCACATGGATTCCCATGGGTAACAAGGATGATGACACTGAGAAGAATGGTTTTATTTCTCCTGACTTTGTCAAGAGTTTTATATCTGAACTTTTAAACACAGGCATAAATATGTCATTGTTTGATGTCAATGTCATGTCTAAGATAAAACAAGAAATCTGCTTTGTGGTTGTAATCTTGTCATTGTCAATGTTTATTTGTCTTATGACTTGTTTACAATCATTAACCCATGTTGATTTGTCATCAACAGTAATTATGTTGAAGATACCTGATAAATCTGTAGTGTATGAATTAACAACCTCAAAATCAATGTCTGATTGTACTTGTGGTATTTTCATTTTCTGAAGTGATCCAAATAAGTTTGGTATATCATTGACTGTTTCTTTCCCAGGAATAAAATATTTAATTTCAGAAGGAATTGGATTAAAATTCAAGTCCGACAACATTTTCTTAGATTTTGTAGCTGTTGTAAATATTGTACTTCCTTGGATAGATTTCAAAGCTGCCATGATTTCATCTTGGTGGAGTATAATTGTTTTTTCGGCTTGGTCGACCTGTCTCTTCATGTCACAGAATGTCTTTTTAACAGTTTTTCTTTCCAATTCTATTTCATTTTGCAGTTTTTCAGAATGTTTAGTGATTCCATCTATTAATGTTTTTTCTCTTTTTTTAATTGTTGTTATTGTTTCATCAAATAAAGACTCATATTTAGTTTCACTGATTTGGAATTCTTCAACTTTTGCCCGACAGAGAGTTAAATCTTGACTATATCTCGCCTCCGCTCCTTTAAGTTCATCCAATTTTTCAGAGAGAATTTTTTCTACGGGTTCAAAGTTGTGTTTGTTGTGTTTAGATAAAATACAATATGTACACACAAGATGATCACAGGTTCTACAGAACAGACAGGTCATTTTTGTCGTATGTTCTGTACACGGGATATTGTCCGTTATTATTTTCGGTTGTACATCTTGAAATGGCGATTTAATATCAATAATCTGGTGCTGAATGTTCGTTTGTACATTCAGGTGAATTTCCTTACATCTGTCGCAGATGAACGTATTGCACTCAACGCATCTCCACTGTGCTCTTTTAATTGAGCTTGAAAACGCCATAGTTATACACAGTTTAATTGTGTTTACATCGTGTCGGCAACAACTTTTTATACAATGGAAGAGTTTATTTACTTTCACGGGTGGTAGTTTTTGGAAACTTGATATTAATTGTAAATTCTGACCTAATAATGTTACAATCTCTGACTTAGAATGGGGGTACATCTTGTGTAAAGTGGTGAAATATTTTAAAAATAATTTATATTTTCTATATTGTGATGTTTTCTTCTGATTTGTATTAATTTTGTTGACACTGTTTTAAATAGACTAATCCAAGCTAAAACTTCCTGGGTCTATACGGGGAATTCGCTTAGCCGGATGATTGTGATTTATCGAAAATGAAAAAAATAAATATTGCATAATCATTATCAATATCTCTATCAATATATTTAAAAATGCTAAAATATCACTCGTGCCAATATTAAACTTATAAATGTAGCAACATAAAAATAGGGGGAGTGGGCATGAACAGAGATGTAGCTCGTGGTCAGGATATCGGAAACGGGGGGGGGGGGCGTGGTGGTGGGCGAGGGCTGCTTTGAGAGTGGGGCGAAAGTTGGAGACAACATGTGGGAGTGGGCCGGATAGTGTGTGTGTGTGTTTTATGTGTCTGTATTGTTTGTCTTCATCCTGTGTCTTGTGTACTCAATGTCATCAGTCCATTCAGTCACCAGAAGTTTCAACTTGCCTATTAGGAAAACAAAATATTATTATATAGATGACCAACATTTTTCGAAGTTTTTCTTATTTTTTCCCCTAATTGTTGAAACATCAAGTGACTGGTCCATTCTTGATTTGCACTTCGGTTTTCTCACAGGCACCTGGGTCCAGGATTTTTTTTTTAAATAAGTTATCTAGAGTGTATGTTTAATTTTAGAACCCCCTGGCATGTTTTATTACTATTTTAGGCCATATTAACATATTCCACAAATTTTCTATATATATACAAAATGTACTATCTATTTAACGTTTGGAAAATGTCAATATGGCCTAATATAGTAATACACCATGATTAGGGGGCTCTAAAATTAAACATACACTATATTACTTATTTTATTATTTTTTTTAATTCTGGACCCAAATTCTATATATATATCTCATCAGTATATGGCTATCGACAGGGGCGGATTCAAGCGAAGGCGTGGCAGGCGTGCGCCCCCTAAAAATCCTTTTTTTTTGCCCAAAAGTGTCACATGTCTCCCCCCTAACTTCATATCCTGGATTTGCTTCCGATAGATATAAATTGTTTGTGATCTTTTCAATTTTTATCCTATATCAGGTATTTTTCATTACTGTTGTTGGTATATTAAATGATTAAGATGAAAGCCAAGTGTTGTCATATTTTCATTGTGTGTTCTCTGTTATTTTAGTTAATGTTTTGTATCATGTTAAGTTTTGTGAAGAAATACAATTCACTTTCAGTTAGGCCTATTGTAATTCTTTTGACCAGAGTTTTGTTCTCTATATTTATACTGCAACCACAAAATAATGCTCCATGAAGCTTGCAATTCTACCATTTTCTAAACATTGTAGAAATAAACTTGATATTTGCCGACACTGTATGTATATATTTTCTAATTATAAGTAGACAATTTGTTAGTTTTTTTTTAAAACCATATCTGTTTGTCATACATTTGAAATAATTGAACATTGAATACTTACTGCCGACTCTCAAAGGCCTTAGATTACAAACAAGCGGTGGACCTCCGCCAGTGGCATGAGCATTTGCCCTCCTAGCTGCTTCCTTTTTCTTTGTCATCCCCTGCACGTCTTGCCATTTCTTTTTGCATTCCGCCACAGTTCTGGCTATACAAGACGTACTAACTACATTTACACTTTAAAATATATGAAAAATTAAGAAATAGTCAAATAGCAGAAAGAAGTTTTTTCATTTGAAATAAACAAAATTTTAAGACAAGGAATTTAAATTATTTAATATTAAAGTTGGACATGTTGGAAAGTCTCCTGTGACAAGAATGTATGTATTTTACTATTTTTTTTCCATCTACAGTAGATTCTGAAATTGCATTTCATTAATAGTGAACTTAGGCCAATTGGCCCATTAGGTCACTATGCTTAATGCATACATGTATTGTTTATTATTAATTGTGTGTATTATGTCACTATTATCATGATTATAATTTAATATATAATTTATTTAATATTCCAATAAATGTAATCAACCAATCACATCACTTGTTTTTCTTGTTAATTCATTATCTATAATGAATTGTACTGCTTCTTGTGGTTGTCATATCTGTCAACTTTTGAAAGTCTAAGGAATTTTATGCGTGACGACATTTTAATGAATGTGTTTTTTCGCGACATTTTGGCATATATGTTTTTTTTTAATGATTTTCAGTTTTTGGTGTCTCATGTTCATAAATTCCATATTTTTGTTGCAGTCTTCCTGATATCAATGTCTCATGTTCATGTATCCCATCATATTATTTATCTATATAAAGTTGTACCTATAAAGTTTGTCAGTTTAGAAGTCTCATGTTCATATTGATCAAAGCTGAAATATTTTAAGAACTGAAATAATATGAATCAGAAGATAACGGAAAGAAACTTTACAGAGCTTGGGTGGATTAAGGATTTTTAACTGATGCACAACATTTTAAGATTCTTCTTGAGAAAATTTGGTAGCCCTTAAAAGGGCTGTTTTGTGATAAATGAAGCTAGATATCTTTACTTTACTTTACTTTACTTTGGTGCTGCCTATTAATGTTTTTTTTTGTGATTTTACAGCCTTCTTTGCAGCGGATTTCTTGGCAGCTGGTGTCTTTGCTGCTGAAGACATCTTGTCGAACAAAAAAGGTTGCTGGCAGCCTGGGTTGAGTTCTGTGCTTTCAGTGACAGAATGTTTGGTTGCGTCATTCAGCCCACCGTGTTCCACTTTGAAGTCAAGGTAAGGTAAGGTAAGATATTCATCATCTTTCTACCCAAGTTCACAAAATTAGTGTCAATTACTCAAAATTCCAATTCATTATATTTCAACCTCCCACGGCTACAGCAAATCCATAAAATTAAAAGCCGTCAGAGGAATCTCGGACTACTCCACATAATTCTAATAATATTTCTATATCCGAATTTTACCTGTCCCAAATCAGCAATTATTGTCAATGCAAAGTACATTGTCTGTTTTAGTTTTTGACAGATCAGACTTATTTGCGACTGGACGTTAAACAACTAACAATCAATCAACTTAGGTCAAACATGTCAAATGGGAAATGCACAAAAAATTTCGAGTCAATAAGTAGGACTAGCTAGATAATAATTAATAGTCTGACGGAGACGGGCACGTTGATTTTCCGGACACTGCTCGGGTGGGGTCGGACTTGTAGTGTATATATATATTGGCTCAAGCTATTCGACCAAGGAAACCTGACCATAGTGTATATAGTGCCACAAAATAGAAACAAGTAATGGAAATTAAGGTAAGAGATATGACGGGGGATATATAATATGTAAATCGTGCTTAATCTCACGGGGAAAGCTTTTTACCTTCGGCAACTTCGTCTTCGGCCCAACACGTATTTTTGTCTCTGGCCGTTAACCCTGGGCCAAATTGACCGCGGATGATTGAAATGTTAGATCCACTGCATCGGAAAGCGCAAGCAATTCGCTTTCCGACCAGATAGGTTAACGCTTAGCTATCACAGCCTGTACTTGGTCCATGGCCATGTTTTCTAGTTTTCTAGCAGACGATGTTTTTATTTACATCGGAAGTATCCATTGCGCATGATTTTCAGAAGTGAAAGTAGCGTTGCCAAGGTATTTTAGTCTTACGAAAATTGTAAGTGGGATCGTAAGATCAGTCGTAGTATTTTGTCGTAGGACTGATCCTAAGTTTACGATTAATCTTACGACACGTTTTGTGAAATTGTCGTAGGATCACACTTAGGAAAATCTTAAGTACAAAACTTACGACTAACACTTACGACTTTTTGTGAAAGTGACCCCAATTTCTGTAGGGTTTCAGTTTATTTAGGGTTCAGTTTCTGCAGGATTTCAATTTATTTAGGGTTCAGTTTCTGCAGGGTTTCAGTTTATTAAGGGTTCAGTTTCTGCAGGATTTCAATTTATTTAGGGTTCAGTTTCTACAGGGTTTCAGTTTATTTAGGGTTCAGGGGTCAATTTCACAAAAAGTCGTAAGTCTAAGATCATACTTACGACCAATCTTAAGTGTAGTACCATTTCACAAAATATCTTACGATAAAACTTACGACCAATATCGGTCCTAAAGTTAAGACTGCCCCCAGCCTCACTTAAGTGTAGGAGATATACTTACGACCAGTCTTACGATTAACTTACGATAAAAGAAATTGGCCGCACTACATATATTATTCGGTAGACGCGCTATGAGAAGAGAAAGAGTTTTCAGAGACAGAAACAATCCCATGGATTACATGACGGATATGGAGCTGGTGCAGCGGTTCAGGTTTACCAGGCGCAGTATGGAGGATTTGGTCGATAAGGTCGCGCCAATGATTGAAAGACCAACCGGCAGATCAATTGCAATCCCAGTGCATTTGCAGGTAATTGCTCAATTACATTTACGCCTATAAATCATGAATAATTTATTGAAGAACACAGTTACAATATACAATAAAGTTTGACCTAGACCTTCAGGTAACCGGAAATTAACAAGCATTGCTGCATACTCGGCCCATCTGAAATATTCGTCCCAAAATATTCGTCACAAAGTGTATAATGAATATTCCTTCTCGACAACTTGTCATGAAATATTTAATACATGTCTTTTTTAACGACCAATTAATTATAATTATGGTATATATATTTCATACAAAAAATCACGTGTAAATGATATCATTTATACAGATAATGTGACATTCGGTAAAAAGCTCCTGAGAGCTTGTGTTAACTGTTATACAAAAACCGAATTCAAATAAAGTTTTCTTATCTTATTCTTCTTATCTTATATTATCATCGATAGAAAGTACGTAAAAAATTATGGAATAAATGTGCATGGAACAAGACCTTTTTTAATTATTAGTCTACAGTAATATGTTGTTGACAGAAAATATAACGCAATTTTAAATCATTTTTTTGTTCATCTTGAAGATAGCCCGAGCACGACACAAACCTCTTTTTTTTGGGAAAAATTGTAAAAACGCTCGGGCGGTATGGGGGTATCACATGTTGATAGCAAAGATAACACGTAGTCGGCAATTGACGTCGCCTCTTCCGATAGACAGGAAACCCCCTTGCTGCGTTTAAAGCTAAAACTAAAATGGTCCCCGCCTCTCGCGATAAAGAGGCAACTCCCATCTTGATGTGTTGATAGCTAAGATTAACTCGGAGAGCAAACATAGTTATCTCCGGGTACTCTGGTTTCCTCCACCAATAAAACTAATTGCCATGATATAACTGAAATATTGTTGAAAGTGGCATTAAACACCATAAACCATAAACCGGAGAGCAAACAGCAAAGGGTCCAGCCTCTCGCGATAAAGAGGCGACTCCCATCCTGATGCGTTGATAGTTAAGATAACTCAGAGAGCAAACACCAAAGGGTCCAGCCTCTCGCGATAAAGAGGCAACTCCCATCTTGATGTGTTGATAGTTAAGATAACTCGTAGAGCAAACAGCAAAGGGTCCCGCCTCTCGCGATTAAGAGGCAACTCCCATCGTGATGTGTTGATAGCTAAGATAACTCGGAGAGCAAACACCAAATGGTCCCCGCCTCTCGCGATAAAGAGGCAACTCCCATCTTGATGTGTTGATAGTTAAGATAACTCGGAGAGCAAACACCAAAGGGTCCCGCCTCTCGCGATAAAGAGGCAACTCCCATCTTGATGTGTTGATAGTTAAGATAACTCGGAGAGCAAACACCAAAGATCACCAAGTCTTAAGCAGTTATGGAACACTGGCGGATCCGAGGGTCGGTCCCCCATTTTGTTGAGAAAAAAAAACCTATTTGATAGCTAAGATTATAACACCCGGGTAGTAAACATGTGATGCCCCGTCTCTCGCGATAACAAAGATAAAACTTGGACAGTAAAGGTCTCCGTCTCTCGCGATAAAGAGGCAACCATCTTGTTGATCACAAAGATTACTTCAGTAGGTATCACGCCTCTTATTTAATAGTCCAGATTTAGAGCGGGCACAAATGGTAAAAGTGTTCCAATCCATGACAGTATATTTTTACCGCGACATTTGACCAACAGATGTGAACATAAATCGTGACACACCCTCTATTACTTACAATAACTAATGGTTTTAAATATGGTAATAGAGCTCGAGTGGACGCAATTTGCTACGGACGGACTGGTTACTATAGTGTGTCCGCCACTTAGGTGGCGAGGCCCTACTAATATATTATTTAGTGCATGTAATAAGTATTCTAATTTCAATTTAGGTCTTGGTAACGTTACGGTTTTTGGCCAAAGGGGACTACCAGTCAGAAACAGCTGACCTGCACGGGATATCAACTGCATCCTGTTCAAGAATAATCCACGCTGTTTGTGGAGCCATCAACAGGACCATTGACAACATCAAGTTTCCTCCTGCTGATATGAGGAGAGTGAAAGAGGGCTTTCACTCCATTGCCCAATTTCCTTACGTGATAGGGGCCATTGATGGAACACTCATACCCATCCAGGGCCTTTCGGGGGCGGAAGATCCCAACTTTGTGTGCAGAAAGGGGCATCACGCCATAAATGTGCAGGCAGTAGCAGACCATAATCTTAGGTAATTATTTAATGTACATACTTAATATGATTAATTAACTGATTGGTCCCACTGCTATTATGTATAGGGTTTATATAACATAGTGATAACTAAAACTGTCCTTGAAGGGACTAATATCCCCCATGACAACATATGGAACAAAGTTGTGTGAAAAAATGCTTAAGTTCAAACAGTCATATCCTGACAATATGCCCATCTCCATGCAATGATCTAACTCTCCATAAAGCGACAAAAGGATTTTTTTGTCTGTTGACATCACAATGAAGATACACTGTTTTAGTTTATGGGATGAAAAAATTAACCAATCAAATGAAGTGTTACTTCCAATATTAAATTATTATAAATAAATTGAGGAGAAATGCTTCATTCAATGACGTCATGTTGGTTATGTTCCAAAGTTGTCAATAACATTTCACAGATTTTTTTCAGTTTACAATCGTATGTGTATTGTATGTCCATTGTTTGAGGCTCTCCTTGGGTATTTCTTGAATAGTATTTAGCATCGAAAACAAACACAATGTCCAAGAATAAGAATTATAAGGATTAAACACTGTGTTTTTAGGAAATTATGTATGTATAAACTCCGGCAGCTGACTCACAAACTTTACGTAAAGTCCTTCGGACTTTATTCAGTTTGTGAGTGAGCTGCCGAGTTTTTACATAGATAATTTCCTAAAAAACAGTGTTTAATCCTATAATAAACACACAAAAAAAATCAGAATCATTCCTTAAGTAATACTACTTTATAGTTCAAAATATTTTCATCTTAGATTTACAAACATCGTGGTAAGGTGGCCTGGAGGAACACACGATGAATTTATCTTGCAACAATCTGCCCTATACAGATACATGGAGGCAAATCAAGGACAGGGGTGGTTGTTGGGGGATTCAGGCTACCCATTAAAGGTATGGCTGATAACCCCACTTGGAACCCTTCAACCCCACAGGAGGAGAGATTTCAAAAGGCACATTGCAAAACCAGAAATGTAGTGGAACGTGCTTTTGGAGTATTAAAACAAAGGTTCAGGTAAAATGTTTGCATGTTTATTATATCCTCAAATAAAATACAAATAACGAGGGTGAATAAGACGCATGTCATGATATGAAACTTTCAAAATGTCAAAGATTAAAGTTCCAGAAAACATAACTGCTCTGGATCTGTATATATGTTTACATATTTAATCATACTTGAATGGTGACTAATTATCCAACGCCTTTTGATCAAATACTGTAAATTCAGAAATAATTGCTTCTTTTTACCAATGCGGATAATGCAATATTTGCAATAATAAGAACTTGTATTTTGTAATCTGTTTATAAATTCTTAGATATAACCAAAAAGATCTTTTACTGCCTATAAAGCAGTGAAATATTGAGATTTGTGAAGAAATGAAATATTGACATGATTAACAAACAAGAAAAAACAAATTGGTTATTTCACTATGCATGCTATAGACATGAGGTCACAATCAAAATGATAACATCAACTAAGTAGCTATTAAAATATAAACACAAAGTGACATACAAACAAATAATTCAAAGAAATCATAAGAGAAATAGGTTTCATAACTCGTGAGAATTGAATGTTGCTTCATATCAACTTTTTTTATTTAATTTCAAATTAATAAAAAAAAACACGCCAGAGGCTTGTTTGCTATTATTTTGAAATTGAATAACCCGAGTAGATATGAAGCGATATTCACTTCTCACTCATTATGAAACCTATCCTTATCTCGGTAAATACTGAATAATACATGGCAAAATCTGTATCACATGCCATATCAACCTGAGTACCCTATATCACCCTGCTGAAATTGATACCCACAAATAAACGTTCTTTCACAGTATTCTAGTTCCAAAAATATAATTATTAAGATCTCTTAATAGTAATTTGAATAATGAAATGTTTTACAGATGTCTTCATAAAACTGGAGGAGCACTTTCCTACAAACCAGAGAGGAGTACAGAAATAATTGAGGCCTGCTTTAGACTACATAATAAGGCAGTAGATGAAAACATTCCCATCAACAGAGATGATCCTCTTCCAATTCTAAACAACAACCATGTCCACCAAGAACAAAATATTGCAGCGCAAGCTATCAGAAATCAAATTATTCAGAGATTTTGAATTAAATACAGTTTCATGTTTAAATGTATACCTTTCCAAAATTTATTAAAATTTAAGAGATCTTAATAAAGTCAATAATAAAGTTGCAAAACTGTTAGGACAAAAAGTCACAATAAACTAGATAACAGTTTGTTTTCTTAAATTTTTTTTTAATTTAAACAAATTTTAACATTAAATTTTGTATGAGAAGTGTACAATATAAAAAAAACTATCTGTCGTCAGATGCTGACAACAACATGATCATACCATTATATGACCACAAAAATTGTGTGGTCGTATAAAAACTATTTGTTAAGTTCAATATTGCAAAAAAAACTTTGCAAATATCTAGCAACGTTCTCATTGGCCTCCACGTTCCTCTGTAAAAGCTCCAGCTTTTGTTGTCGGTACTCTTGTAAAGATGAATACTTTTCTTCCTCCAACCTGAGGAACTTGACTTGAAGATCTTGGTCATCTTCAATAAAAGACAAATGATTTTAATTAAGTGCATCAATGAGGAAAACATCATTAGACAATTTCTCATATTCTGATTTGATTAATAGATGTTTTAAGGCTTATTGTCTTTCATATACATTTATGCTGCAACTGTACTATTTGAGCAGTCAAATTACATTGACTATATCTTTTAATTCGGTAAAAAGCTCTTTAGAGCTTATACTGTTATATTGTTGTACAACACACTGAATCAAAATAAAGTTTTCTTAGTCTTAGTTCTTATTCTTAGACTCTATTTTTTGTGACGTTGACAATGAGTTCCCATAGAATTGTGTTTGTGCATTGTTGAAAAATGCTACAGGTTCGTAGAACTTTGGCGTTTTCCGTTTCATTTGACAAACAAGCATTTTCCACAAAAAAACAAGCCTTTTAAGACAACTACTTACTAGTCATTGTATGTTTTCTGGTCTTTCCTTTACTAGTACCTGCAGTCTGTATACTGCATTTACTTGCTAAAATAAATATACACAAAAGAGGGTTAATTTCTACATTAATTAGATTTTTCATATTCAAACCTGATAACTGTTTTTAAGGGACATCCCCTGATAACATGAATTATAATATAATTTGTAGTTTTTTCTGCAAAAATATTGAATCATCACTCAAAGATTTAAGAATGTTGGTCATACTGCAATATCAAATAATAGAAAAATTCTGTAATTGTTTTGGAGGAATTTACATTCCCATTTATGCACACAACTGTGTCATTTTTAAGCTAGGGTATCTACATGAAGCAAACAATTATTGGAGACACAGTATTTTCTGCATTTTTATAGTTTTGCAGTCCACTCTGAAAAACAGTGGAGACATCAATTGGTCCATTTTTGTGAGAATGAGTGATATATGTATACATGTATTATAGTTTAATTAGTATAAATTTTGCTCGACACATTTCATAAATTTCCATGAATTTGTAATTTCAATAATTTTAAATTTTAAACTTAAAGTCTTCAATATATGACAAATAAATTCATATGGAAATAAATGAGTCCATAGTATTACTGTTAAACATACTAGTCCCCTGATCCAAGAAAACATCTTCAATGGGAACTGTAGCCCCCTCTATAACAGCTTCTGGTATACATGTACTAGGTTCAACAAAAGAAAAGTTGGCTGGCAATATACTTGTAGATGTACCTGAAACATGGAGGACACTATTGTAACTTATTATAAGAAATAACAAGAAAATGTGTCCAAAAGACACGGTGCCCTCGCAGCTTTTTACAAACACCCTTATTTGTAAGATAACTGAACTATGTCGTCATGGAAAACTGACTTCAACCTGTAGGTTAACCGAACACTATATGCCCCCTACTTTTGTAGGCAGGGCATAAAAAGGGGGCTTCAAGTTATCATAGTTTTACCACAAGTAAGCCCTTTATGACACCAACAACCATCTATGACGTCTGCAAATGTTACTGTCAAGCTATGTAAAAGATAACATTTGTTTATATCAACTGAAAAATGAACAAAGATGCTATCAAAACCATATTTATAAAATATTTTACCCATTTGTTCTAAGGTGTCAACACCACCATCAACACCTTCCAGCTGTGTTTTTGTCAGAGACATTAAAACCTGTAAAATGAAATACATGTATTAAAAAAGAATACACTAGATGAAGGTCAACTCCAATTGTAGTTTCATTTTCTGTATAAACTACATTTATCGGTAATTTTAGTCAACTAGTATTTAGAACCATCCGAATATGAAAACTATTGGGATCACATCCAGTACTTTTCATGACATGTCATGACATAATTTATTTTTTTGGGGGGGGGGGGGGGGGAGGAGAGTAGTTTGAGTGACTATCTTATGCAACATTATTATTGAAATGGGATTAAATTGGAATTACCGATGATATCAAGTTAATATCAGAAAAGAAATTCTATATATATGTCTCATCAGTATATGGCTATCGACAGGGGCGGATTCAGGTGGAGGCGTGCGCCCCCATAACTTCATATCCTGGATTCGCCCCTGATAGATATAAATTTTTTTCAATTTTTACCCTACATCAGGTTTATTTACATTACTGTTGTTGGTATATTAAATGATTAACATGAAAGCCAAGTGTTGTCATATTTTCATTGTGTGTTCTCTGTTATTTTAGTTAATGTTTTGTATCATGTTAAGTTTTGTGAAGAAATACATTTCACTTTCAATTGTAACTCTTTTGACCAGAGTTTTGTTCTCTATATTTATACTGCAACCACAAAATAATACTCGATGAAGCTTGCAATTCTACCAGTTTCTAAACATTGTAGAAATAAACTTGATATTTGCCGACACTGTATGTATATATTTTCTAATTATAAGTAGACAATTTGTTAGTTTTTTTTTTAAAACCATATCTGTTTGTCATACATTTGAAATAATTGAACGTTGTATACTTACTGCCGACTCCCAAGGCTTTAGATCACTAACAGGAGGTGGACCTCCGCCAGTGGCACGAGCATTTGCCCTCCTAGCTGCTTCCCTTTTCTTAGTCGTCCCCTGCACATCTTGCCATTTCTTTTTGCATTCTGCCACAGTTCTGGCTATGCAAGACGTACTAACTGCATTTACACTTTAAAATATATGAAAAATTAAGAAATAGTCAAATAGCAGAAAAAAGTTTTTTCATTTGAAATAAAAAAAAAATTTAAGACAAGGAATTTCAATTATTTAATATTAAAGTTGGACAGGTTGGAAAGTCTCCTGTCACAAGAATGTATGCATTTCATTAATAGTGACTTAGGCCAATTGGCCCATTAGGTCACTGTGCTTAATGCATACATGTATTGTTTATTATTAATTGTGTGTATTATCATGATTATAATTTAATATACAATTTATTTAATATTCCAATAAATGTAATCAACCAATCACATCACTTGTTTTTCTTGTTAATTCATTATTCCATATTTTGCTGCAGTCTTCCTGATATCAATGTCTCATGTTCATGTATCCCATCATATTATTTATCTATATAAAGTTGTACATGTAAAATGTACCTATAAAGTTTGTTAGTTTAGAAGTCTCATGTTCATATTGATCAAAACTGAAAAATTTTAAGAACTGAAATAATATGAATCAGAAGATAACGGAAAGAAAATTTACAGAGTTTGGGTGGATTAAGTTTTTTTAACTGACACACAACATTTTAAGATTCTTTTTGAGAAAATTTGGTAGTCCTTAAAAGAGCTGTTTTTTGATAAATGAAGCTATACATCTTTACTTCTTCTTTGGTTGTGGTGCTGCCTATTAATGGTTTTTTTTTGTGATTTTACAGCCTTCTTTGCAGCTGGTGTGTGCCGATGAATGTCGTTCAGCCCACCGTGTTCCACTTTGAAGTCACAATTGCATACTCGGTAATAAGCATGAGATGCGCTCTATCTGGACTTTGTAAGCCAGCCACAAAGTCTTTCCTCCTTCCATGGTTCTCCTATTTCTCGAGACAACAGACAGCTTTCTAGGAGGGCTGAGAACCATTTTCGAAGTGATTCCTCATTTCCGGGTGTCGTGATATTTATCATCTTTCTACCCAAGTTCACAAAATTAGTGTAAATTACTCAAAATTCCAATTCATTATATTTCAACATCCCACGCGGCCACGGCACACCCACAATTACTGAAAGCAGTTAGCTCACCACATAATTCTATATCCGAATTTTACCTGGCCCAAATCAGCAATTATTGTCAATGCTAAGTACATTGTCTGTTTTAATTTTTGACAGATCAGACTTATTTGCGACTGGACGTTAAACAACTAACAATCAATCAACTTAGGTCAAACATGTCCAATGGGAAATGCACAAAAATGTTCGAGTCAATAAGTAGGACTAGCTAGATAATAATTAAGTCTGACGGAGACGTGCGCGTCGATTTTCCGGACACTGCTCGAGTGGGGTCGGACTTGTAGTGTATATATATTGGCTCAAGCTATTCGACCAAGGAAACCTGCCCATAGTGTATATAGTGCCACAAAATAGAAACAAGTAATGGAAATTAAAATAAGGGATATGACGGGGGATATATATATAATATGTAAATCGTGCTGAATCTCACGGGGAAAGCTTTTACCTTTCGGCAACTTCGGCCCAACACGTATTTTTGTCTCTGATCGTTAACCCTGGGCCAAATTGACCGCGGATGACTGAAATGTTGGATGCCACTACATCGGAAAGCGCAAGCAATTCGCTTTCCGACCAATTTGGTTTACGCTTAGCTATCACAATCTGTACTTGGTCCATGGCCATGTTTTCTAGTTTTCTAGCAGACGATGTTTTTATTTACATCGGAAGTATCCATTGCGCATGATTTTCAGAAGTGAAAGTAGCGTTGCCAAGGTATTTTAGTCTTAAGAAAATCGTAAGTGTGATCGTAAGATCAGTCGTAGTATTTTGTCGTAGGACTGATCCTAAGTTTAAGACCAATCTTACGACACGCTTTGTGAAATTGTCGTAGGACCACACTTAGGAAAATCTTAAGTACAATACTTACGACTAACACTTACGACTTTTTGTGAAAGTGACCCCAGTTTCTTGATCTTATAAATAATAATAATTATAACTTTAAACATTTAGATATTAGAGAAAAATGTATATGGTTAATGTCCAATGAAGACAATTTCATCATAAAACAACTTTCTGATATGATACTAAAGTTACATTCATCTAGAAATGATATAATTCAAAATTAATAATAGTAATATTTTATGTTATACAATATTAATAATAATAATAAATATATCTGTGTTAAATATACAACTGTGGATGATGCACTGTCTCTTAATCTATTACAGGGATCACTATACTTGTCAAAATTATTGATTACAAAATTGTATATTTACATGTATTTGTATGTCTTGTATGTTAAATCCAATCAATCTAATCATATCAATTAATGTAATATTGTGATTTTCATGTAATTATACTGCCTATCATGGGCGTCTTTAATTGACAAATAAACATATTCTATTCTATTCTATTCTGCAGGATTTCAATTTATTTAGGGTTCAGTTTATGCAGGGTTTCAGTTTATTTAGGGTTCAGTTTTGACAGGTTTGACTGTATTTTTATATTGTGGCTATTCCAAACCCACAAATGCAAGAACACACAAGTAAGTCTTTTATGAGTAATCCACGAAAACTTTCACCCTCACAATAGGTCATGCTTCCTCCATGTTCCATCCTATTATACTGATACATGTAGTGATAACCTTGACATTAACCTTGACCTCTATCATTACAGATACCAACAGATACTTAGATACCACATCATGACATGGAACATGATGATTATGTACATGTAATAGATACGTGTAAAACATTTGGGTAAGATAAATTGTAGGTAAACAAACAGGTTGCCAAGATTTTTCAAAAGGTATGCCACCTTGCAATACAAGATGGTCTTGTCGCCAAGGGGTCAAAATCTGGACTTTAATAGTCATAGCTCAATTGAATTCCTGACTTTGATAGCCATAGTTCAACCAAAATCTCAACTGTAATAGTCCTTCTTTAAGAGGGTTGGAGGGATCGTACCACCCCTGCCTTTCTTCCTACGAGTGTGCTTACATTTGGGTATTTGTTATCCTCTGATAAAAATTGAAGAAAATCTAAAATACCAAGGTTGAATCAGACAGTATCAATATGAATACTTTTACAGGTGTATTTTTTCAATATTCTGCTTCCCAATCTGTTTAGCGTTTTATGTAAATAGATAAAAATTGGGATTAGTTTTATTACCTGTGACATACTGACATAAAGAGTTGTTTTCTTCTTCAGCAATTATATGAGTAAGTGAATAAAGGTATTGATCATAAGATTATATTAGGATTTATAGGAAAATACTGTATTTTCATTGAACATCAGACTGGGTACATCATACTATGCATACAGCTAGTGATGTATAGGATTAATAGCTGTATAAGATTAGTGTTTAATGCCACTTTCAACAATATTTCAGTTTTATCTTGGCGTTCGATTTTATTGGTTGAGGAAACAGGAGAAAACCACCAACCTGCCACAAGTCACTGGCAAACTTTGGAGCTGAAGATATATTTAATCTGATTCAAATGATAACCATATCACTGGCCTACCAGTTCTAGCATTAGTTTTCTATCCTATTATTACTTACTAAAGTTGTATCATTGTACTTGTCGGTAGAATAAACTTGTGGTAGTTGGATTTTCAACTACCTGTGCAAACAGTGCCTATCACCACTAACGTTGTGAGTTTGAACCCTGTTCATGGACAGGTGTACTCGATACAACATTATGTGATAAAATTTGTCAGTAACTTGCAACAGGTCAGTTGTTTTCTCTTGGTACTCCGGTTTCCTCCACCAATAAAACTGACCACCACTGTATAACTGAAATATTGTTGAAAGTGGCGATAAACACCATAAACCAAACCATCTTTTTTCTTTATTTTTTCAGGGCTCAAGATTCTAATTTGTGGGTACAGGCTTTGTCGTACTTTGCCAGGAAGGAAGAAAATTGTAAACCACAGCTGATGGATGTTCTAGCTCGTATCCTTACATTGTAAACCACAGCTGATGGATGTTCTAGCTCGTATCCTTACATTTTCAGTAAAATATTAATAGATAACATACATTCTAAATATATGGTTTTATCCTGACATATTTAGATAAAATAGATGACACTCATGCTAAATATATGGTTTATTCTTTTTAATTTTCTTTTATTTCTACATATAACCCAATGTTTGTATCAAATACATATATGTCTTAAATCTAAGGATCTTCTAATAGAGGAAATTAATTTGTAGCCAAGATATAGCTGTAATATTGCTCAAGTTGGTGTTAAGCATCAATCAATCTTTACATTTATGTTTTACTAAGTTTATTAATTGTTTGTGAAAGAATGTGATATTGTAAAATTAATAAACCCTTGAAATTATGTTAATTTTTAAAAGGATAAACGTGTTGCTTGCAGTGATAGTGGATTGTATTATTTCATTTCAATGGATACTGGTTACAGTTCTCAGGTTATGTACATTCTTTGATTTACATGTTAATTTTTCCTTGACTTTTACCAGATATTGACAAAAACAACTTGCTACCACGGTTACTGGTCATTCAGACACTAGCTCACAACTCTACAGCAACACTCTCTGTTGTCAAGGTAACCTATTTTTGCCATTGATAACCATACATGCGCTAAAACACAAGTCTACAACAACACTTTTTGTTGTCAAGGCAACATATCCAAATATGTTACATTAAAGTGACATCTGCTATAGACAGACCAATTGTGTATTTTGAGGTATCCATGGAAACAACTTTCTGTAGTGTCACTTATTATGTTGGTATCAATTTTCGTGGTTTGCGTTAAACAGGATTTTGTTGATTTTTTATTTTGTCACTTTGATACTTACTAATAGCATCTCTTGTTATATAGGACTATTCTGATGCACGGAATTAGCATCTCTTGTTATATAGGACTATTCTGATGCATGGAATTAGCATCTCTTGTTATATAGGACTATTCTGATGCACGGAATTAGCATCTCTTGTTATATAGGACTATTCCGATGCATGGAATTAGCATCTCTTGTTATATAGGACTATTCTGATGCACGGAATTAGCATCTCTTGTTATATAGGACTATTCTGATGCATGGAATTAGCATCTCTTGTTATATAGGACTATTCTGATGCACGGAATTAGCATCTCTTGTTATATAGGACTATTCTGATGCATGGAATTAGCATCTCTTGTTATATAGGACTATTCTGATGCATGGAATTAGCATCTCTTGTTATATAGGACTATTCTGATGCACGGAATTAGCATCTCTTGTTATATAGGACTATTCTGATGCATGGAATTAGCATCTCTTGTTATATAGGACTATTCTGATGCATGGAATTAGCATCTCTTGTTATATAGGACTATTCCGATGCATGGAATTAGCATCTCTTGTTATATAGGACTATTCTGATGCATGGAATTAGCATCTCTTGTTATATAGGACTATTCTGATGCACGAATTAGCATCTCTTGTTATATAGGACTATTCTGATGCACGGAATTAGCATCTCTTGTTATATAGGACTATTCTGATGCATGGAATTAGCATCTCTTGTTATATAGGACTATTCTGATGCATGGAATTAGCATCTCTTGTTATATAGGACTATTCTGATGCACGGAATTAGCATCTCTTGTTATATAGGACTATTCTGATGCATGGAATTAGCATCTCTTGTTATATAGGACTATTCTGATGCACGGAATTAGCATCTCTTGTTATATAGGACTATTCTGATGCACGGAATTAGCATCTCTTGTTATATAGGACTATTCTGATGCATGGAATTAGCATCTCTTGTTATATAGGACTATTCTGATGCATGGAATTAGCATCTTGTTATATAGAACTATTCTGATGCACGGAATTAGCATCTCTTGTTATATAGGACTATTCTGATGCACGGAATTAGCATCTCTTGTTATATAGGACTATTCTGATGCACGGAATTAGCATCTCTTGTTATATAGGACTATTCTGATGCACGGAATTAGCATCTCTTGTTATATAGGACTATTCTGATGCATGGAATTAGCATCTCTTGTTATATAGAACTATTCTGATGCACGGAATTAGCATCTCTTGTTATATAGGACTATTCTGATGCATGGAATTAGCATCTCTTGTTATATAGGACTATTCTGATGCACGGAATTAGCATCTCTTGTTATATAGGACTATTCTGATGCACGGAATTAGCATCTCTTGTTATATAGGACTATTCTGATGCATGGAATTAGCATCTCTTGTTATATAGGACTATTCTGATGCACGGAATTAGCATCTCTTGTTATATAGGACTATTCCGATGCATGGAATTAGCATCTCTTGTTATATAGGACTATTCTGATGCACGGAATTAACATCTCTTGTTATATAGGACTATTCTGATGCATGGAATTAGCATCTCTTGTTATATAGGACTATTCTGATGCATGGAATTAGCATCTCTTGTTATATAGGACTATTCTGATGCACGGAATTAGCATCTCTTGTTATATAGGACTATTCTGATGCACGGAATTAGCATCCCTTGTTATATAGGACTATTCTGATGCATGGAATTAGCATCTCTTGTTATATAGGACTATTCTGATGCACGGAATTAGCATCTCTTGTTATATAGGACTATTCTGATGCACGGAATTAGCATCTCTTGTTATATAGGACTATTCTGATGCATGGAATTAGCATCTCTTGTTATATAGGACTATTCTGATGCACGGAATTAGCATCTCTTGTTATATAGGACTATTCTGATGCATGGAATTAGCATCTCTTGTTATATAGGACTATTCTGATGCATGGAATTAGCATCTCTTGTTATATAGGACTATTCTGATGCATGGAATTAGCATCTCTTGTTATATAGGACTATTCTGATGCATGGAATTAGCATCTCTTGTTATATAGGACTATTCTGATGCACGGAATTAGCATCTCTTGTTATATAGGACTATTCTGATGCATGGAATTAGCATCTCTTGTTATATAGGACTATTCTGATGCACGGAATTAGCATCTCTTGTTATATAGGACTATTCTGATGCATGGAATTAGCATCTCTTGTTATATAGGACTATTCTGATGCATGGAATTAGCATCTCTTGTTATATAGGGCTATTCTGATGCATGGAATTAGCATCTCTTGTTATATAGGACTATTCTGATGCATGGAATTAGCATCTCTTGTTATATAGGACTATTCTGATGCACGGAATTAGCATCTCTTGTTATATAGGACTATTATGATGCACGGAATTAGCATCTCTTGTTATATAGGACTATTCTGATGCATGGAATTAGCATCTCTTGTTATATAGGACTATTCTGATGCACGGAATTAGCATCTCTTGTTATATAGGACTATTCTGATACATGGAATTAGCAACTCTTGTTATATATGACTATTCTGATGCACAGAATTAGCATCTCTTGTTATATAGGACTATTCTGATGCACGGAATTAGCATCTCTTGTTATATAGGACTATTCTGATGAACGGAATTAGCATCTCTTGTTATATAGGACTATTCTGATGCATGGAATTAGCATCTCTTGTTATATAGGACTATTCTGATGCATGGAATTAGCATCTCTTGTTATATAGGACTATTCTGATGCACGGATTTAGCATCTCTTGTTATATAGGACTATTCTGATGCACGGAATTAGCATCTCTTGTTATATAGGACTATTCTGATGCATGGAATTAGCATCTCTTGTTATATAGGACTATTCTGATGCATGGAATTAGCATCTCTTGTTATATAGGACTATTCTGATGCACGGAATTAGCATCTCTTGTTATATAGGACTATTCTGATGCATGGAATTAGCATCTCTTGTTATATAGGACTATTCTGATGCATGGAATTAGCATCTCTTGTTATATAGGACTATTCTGATGCACGGAATTAGCATCTCTTGTTATATAGGACTATTCTGATGCATGGAATTAGCATCTCTTGTTATATAGGACTATTCTGATGCATGGAATTAGCATCTCTTGTTATATAGGACTATTCTGATGCATGGAATTAGCATCTCTTGTGATATAGGACTATTCTGATGCACGGAATTTGATGGTACCAACGAAAACCACAAATAAAAAAACATGTTATATATGTCTTTTGTTGTGCACTGTACTTCATGGTTTGATGGTATTAACGAAAACAGCAAACACTGTTATTCAATGATTTAAAACTGAATTGACAGAACTTGAGTTTGACATAACTAAGCAAAACTTTATATTTAAAAGGTTAATAAAGTAGTTATCCTTACAAACTGTTTTTATTATTGTTTGGGGGCTGTCGTGGTCGTGATCGTTTGATAGTTGGATTTAGAACTATCTATGCAATCAGTGCCTATCACCACTGAAGTTGTGAGTTCAAATCCCACTCATGGGAAGGTGTACTCAATGCAGCATTATGTGATAATGTTTGTCAGTGACCTTCGACAGATTGGTGGTTTTCTCCGTACACTCCGGTTTCCTCCACCAATAAAATTGACCGCCACGATATAACTGAAATATTGTTGAAAGTGACGTTAAACACTATGACAGGCTCTACAATTCATACCAGCACCCACCAGTTTCTGGCTAGTAAGGAGAAAATGTTTACTCGTCAACAAAAGAATGTTAATTACCATAATTTGTACTATTTATCTCTAATATGTATTTATTTGTACATAATTATTAATGCTCTGAATGAGGCAGAAGATACTTAGTTGAGGAATGGGTTTTTTTCTGATAGTTATACCCCCCGCAAACAAAGTTTAGGGGGGTATATAGGAATCACCCTGTCCGTCCATCCGTCCATTTACCTTGTAAGCACAACTCCTCCTAAACGACTCACTGGATTTTTATGAAACTTTACACATTTGTAGTACACTACCTGCAGATGTGCATGAAGGAATATTGTTGCTGTCCAAAATTTAAAAGGGGAGATAATTCAACTTATACTTTCACGAAAAGGGTGGGGGGCATGTACCTTGTAAGCACAACTCCTACTAAACTGCTTATTGAATTTTTATGAAACTTTACACAGTTGTAGTACACAACCTGCAGATGTGCATGAAGGAATACCGTTGCTGTCTAAAATCTAAAAGTTAGAAGGGGAGATAATTCAACTTATACTTTCACGAAAAGGGGGGTCGTGTACCTTGTAAGCGCAACTCCTCCTAAACGGCTTATTGGAGTTTTGTGAAACTTTACACAGTTGTAGTACACTACCTGCAGATGTGCATGAAGGAATATGGTTGCTGTCTAAAATTTAGAAGGGGAGATAATTAACTTGCTAATATACCTGTATTCCAAAGTTTGAACATCATAGTATTGCAAGTGGGGGGTATCACTCAGTGAGGTTACTAACAGTTCTATTTTTATTTTGATAAACAAGACTTTTATGTTTAAACTTTTTTCCAGTGACAAATTCGGTTTTGCCAGCAATATCTGGTCCTGCCTTTCTGGAAACATAACAATGCATGACGTACTTATTGAAATCATCAATAAGCCACGGAAACTCCGACTGCGAGACGTCTTGGAATTTACGCTTTTCAACTTTAGAATCCGAACCTTCGTCAGTATTTTGGCTTATGTTTTCGTCAATGTTGCATCAGGCAAGCCAGTTTCGTAATCAGTTGATTCAACCGGTTTATTTTTAACGAAAAATTTTGGGAGACGGTTTTCTTTTTTGCTAATAGTGGTCACTTGCGGTGCTTAGTAAAAGTGGTAACCTGGGTCCGGTTCTAAAAACCCTGGCCCAAATTCGATATTTCTTGATTGCAACTTTATTAATGCATTAATTTTAATAAAATTTGAACATATTACGTAAAATGATATATGTTGTGACATTTTCCAATTTGTTTTGAAAAAAAAGTTTTTTATATGAAATATCGGCAAAGTAAGTTTTCGAAGTTAGTAAAAGTTGTAACCCGGGCCAAGACGAAATTTTCAGTTAATCAATGATTGCACCTTTATTTCTTCTTTAAAATTCTTGAAATTTTGTAAAGACATACTTCAATACAACAACAACAAATATATTTTATCAATTTAAAAAAAAAGTTTTCTTTTTTCTCCACAATGCAATATTAATATATTACGATTTGCAAACAAAGACTGGTCAGCTGACCAACAAGGACAGCTAGGTAATTGTACAGGTAAATATTTTGGATACTGCCCAGTTCTGCGACGTGGATGCTTCCTCAAAGAGCCATAATTTTGAGGGAAAAAAATGACAGAATAATTTTGTAAAAGTCATTTGGGAGGTGTGGTTACCGTAACAATTTATGAAAAAAAATGTATTTTTTTTAAATATCAATATCTTCTTTTTTATATTAAATTAAGGTTTAAAAATTATAACAAAAAATTTACAATGGATTAAATATTCTTAATTTAGCTAAACTATATTTTATAAAGAGTTAAAAAATAAAATATATATATTATAATAATAAGAGTGTCTTTATATAACTACTATTTTAAACTGTTAAGAATAAAAAAATAAATTTCAAAGCACAATTTCATACAATCCCATCATATTCAACAAAAAGTTTAATATATCTCTCTATATATTTTTGAAATATTATATTTTTACAGGTAATTTTGTAAGAATTAAGACGTATGTACATTTCGTAAACTGATTCAAAACAATTTATCACTTCCGGCCCGGTTACAACTTTTATCAGAATCTAAAATGCTCCCATAATGACAAAAGAGAACATTACCATTGAATTTAAAATATTTTTAACATTTCTTTAATACTGAAAAATGTTCATTCTGAATATTGTGAAGTTTTAGCGAGAAATAAAGGTGTAATCAATGATTAATTGAAAATTTCGCCTTGGTCCGGGGTACAACTTTTACTAACTTCGAAAACTTATATTGTGATATTTCGTATAAAAACTTTTTTTTTTATATTTGTTTACACACTGTGATAAAAATACATAATTTTATGCATTATGTTCAAATTTTATTAAAATTAATGCCTTAATAAAGATGTAATCAAGAAAATACGAATTTGCGCCAGGGTTTTTGGAACCAGAGCCGGGCCCGGGTTACCGTCACTTGCAAGCGTTAAAGGTACGTGACTTAAAACTTTTTTATATGTCCTAGTCAATTGCGCGATTTAAAAGACTGGAAAATCACAATCGTAGCTACTCGGCCATTCTCGCTACCCTGCAAATAACCTTGTATGCATTAGGCGTATAAATCACACTACTTTTTACATGTCAGTTACATGAAAGTTTGATAAAGTTATATTTTAAACAATTTTCTATATTTCAATTAAAGTTTTAATTAGTTTTGCATGATTAGATTTTACTTAGTATGTCTTCCATATTGGATTTTCGTGGACTATATTTTTGTGCGGCTTAACTTAACTTAACTTCCGGCAAACAATTTAAGAAGAATTTCTACTATGTACGTACAAGGTTATTTGCAGGGTAGCGAGAATGGCCGGGTAGTTACGATTGCGGAAAATCAAAGTCGGAATTTAAATTGAAAAAAAATATCGGTGAGGAAATGAAAATGTTCCGGAAATATCAACTCGCCGTCTGGCTATCAATACGGAATTTTTACTCGCATTTTACAAAAGTAACTTGCAAATGCGAGTATTTTGGTCGCATTGTAGAACCCTGTATGACCCTATCCCTTTATTATCTTTTTAGGATTACATAATCAGAAGACTTCAGTTAGAAAATGACCAGATTACAGAAGACGAAAGATTAATAAAACAATATAGGGGGGACACAGAAAAGAAACGAGATCAAATAGAGGAACTAAAAACTATGTAAGTATTTTATATAAGAAAAGTTTGAAGATACCAAAGATGTAATCAGAAGCCATAAATCGAAGAAAGACAGACAATACAATGGCCAAAAGTTTGAAGATACCAAAGATGTAATCAGAAGCCATAAATCGAAGAAGGACAGACAATACAATGGCCAAAAGTTTGAAGATACCAAAGATGTAATCAGAAGCCATAAATCGAAGAAGGACAGACAATACAATGGCCAAAAGAAAAATGATAAACAACAATCTACAAAACATTACACAGACAACTAAAGATCGAGCAACGTGACTCAAGTTTTCGGAAGGGTATGCAGTTCCTGCTCTACTAGTGGCACCCGTCTTATTAACTGTTTTAAGTAACATGACTATAGACTATGTGATATTTTACCATTTCTTGGCATCTGTCAATCTCTTTATCCTATTTGCATTTCACCTTTAATTTCCTCCTCCGAAACTATTTTGAATCAAAATCTAATGCTACTTATTTCTGAAAATCCCCCAATAGGACAGATTGTAGATTGACTATTAATAGTTTACAATTTAGTTTTTAGTTTTTAGATATTTCTTAATATTAAATGATATTATTATATAGATAGCTGTGAATTACAGAATTTTCTGAGTTAAATAAAAATCACAGTAGAATTATCGTTTTTATTTTATTTTATTTTATTTTATTTTATTTTATTTTATTTTATTTTATTTTATTTTATTTTATTTTATTTTATTTTATTTTATTTTATTTTATTTTATTTTATTTTATTTTATTTTATTTTATTTTATTTTATTTTATTTCTTGCTACATTTCGCACCATTTCATTGTTGGAGCTACTTTTCTGTATGTTTTACAGTTACGTCCCTTTGACCGTTTCGAATGGTTTTGTTGTTTTTTTGCAGCAATCCACATTATTATATATCCCTACGCTACACTCATAATATTGTGCAATTAAACTCATTTCATATTAAATTCGAATCAAAACATGTTTTTAATCTACAATGTATATAATAAATACTATAACTAAGTGACGAATTTCATTATCAAAAATATGTCGTTCATGACATATTTTTGATAATGAAACTCATCAATTAGTTATAATATAATTAAGACTTATTTTCTAATTTATTTTAATTGTGTTTTAAGTGAATGAAGTGAATGAAAAAAAAGTTGGTGTCAATAATATGGTAAGTTGCAAAAGAAATATGAAGTATAATGTCAGACAGGTTTCAAAAACTTCTAAATAAACATTAGAGAATACCGAAGGGGCAATCCAAAAAGAACAATCCAGAGAAACTGGCAACATAGGGCACACAAGACGAAGATTTTGATTTTGATTTGATTTTTGGTGTTTTAACGCCACTTTCTACAATATTTCAGCTATATCATGGCAACCAGTTTTAGTGGTGGAGGAAGCCGGAGCTAACCACCGACCATGGGCAAGCAACGGGTAAACTTTATCACTTGCGGCTGCGAGTCGAGTGCACTCTTTTTAGCTCGACTTTTCGAAGAAAAAAAGTCGAGCTATTGTCGTCACTCCGGCGTCTGGGTCGGTTAAGTTTTTTTTGTCAGAGTCCATTTCTCAAAAACTATCTAAGGTATCCATTTGAAACTTGGAATACGTGTTCACTATCGAAAGAGGACCCAATTACAACAAGGCAGATGGCCCTGTGATTTGTATATCCAGAGTTATCTGCCCTTGTTTCAACATAGTACATAGAAATTAGGGATATTTTTTTAGTATAATCAAAATTTCTCAATAACTATCAAAGCTATTACTTCATCCAGCATTTTATTTGAGTTATTCCCCCTTTTTTGCAATTTCTCAATAATTATGATAGGCAGTGAAATGAAACTCGACATACTTGTTCATTATCTTGACTGAAGTAAATTTAGATAGATAAGATCAATTATCAAATCAATCTGTTTTCAAGGTTAAATTAATAAAATTTTGCCAAGAATCATCTTCATTTCAAGCCGCTCCCCACAGGCACTTGTTTCATTCAAAAAATATATTGTGTGAATGAAACAAATGCCTGTGCCGCTCCCACTGGAAAAATGAAGGTGGAGCTTAGGCCAATCAATTTCACATCAAAAAGTCGTTGATTATTGCACCGCTCTCTGAGAGTAAACTGTTTACTGTTTATTCAAAAATACACTCAGCCGCAGCTAACTGTGTAACAGAAGTGATACATACATACATTTTTTTTTTACAAAACATGGAATCAAAATGAGAGGTACTAACAAATAAAAACACACCTACTATTAATACAACATATTTAATACGTATACATTTTGATTGTTTATTTACTCATTATGTTGTTATGAGTGATTTTTATATGTACATAATTTAAACACAACAAATACAAATTGACTTTGATTTTCCTTTATATTTCAACTAAAAATAAATCCTAAAAATTAAAAATCATGGAAAAATTATGTACAAATAAAAACTACTCATATAAACATAATGAGCAAATAAACAAACAAAAGATAGACAATTCCGAATGTTTTGGTGTAAAATATGTTAAAATTTATCCAGAAATGACTTCACAATATTTTTTTGAAAAAATATGGTTTTGGTTGATTATATAGCTAATACATTTAACAGAAAAATTTAAGTTTATACAAAAGCCTTTTATAAAAATAAATGGTATGTTAAAAGAAATAAACTTCTAGAAGAAAACGGCAAATTGCGAACCTATCTAAAACTCAAATGCAATTTCGGATTCGAAAATTATCTTCATATTTTATCAGATTTTAATCAAAGAAAATCTTTCACCAAATTTAGAATCAGCAACCATAAATTAAAGATTGAAACTGGCAGATATTCAAAACCTATAACACCTTTAGAGAACCGCATTTGCGAAAAATGTTTTTCAGATGAAATAGAATCTGAAGAACACCTTCTATTAAATTGTTCTTTTTACTATACTTCCAGGCGCAAGCTTCTTGAAACAATTAAGAATAACATTAATCATTCTAACTTTGAAAAATTATCATTTGGGGATAAATTTATATGGCTTTTAAACTCAGAAAGTAAAGATACTTTAATATGCATGTGTGATTTCCTGTTAAAAAGTCAGTGTTTCGGATAGCTGGTATCTCATATTTTAACACTAGTCATGTCTCTCATTCTCGTATTTATAATTTATATGATATTTTATGCAATCACCTTATGTTTTATTATGTTTATATGCCCCTTCGTGGGCCCTTTAATTTGGACCAATAAAATCTTATCTTATCTTATAGGGATTTTTTTTACATTTCCGAATACTTTTGACAGATGACTATGCATGTACAATTATCGTGTATCACGATTCACCCGTGCAGATCGTTGACCGATTGTCACGTGTAGTAATCAAACACGCCGGTCACAGTTTATATACACAAATGGATTAATTACTTTATTATTTCAAGAGAGGTTCAACTTTTTTAATAAAGATAGACAAGTAAGTCAACATTCTTGTATTACAATAAGTTAACATTTGGTGCAGCTTGCTGACATGATGATATTCTAAATAGTACGTAGGAATATATTATCTGTGTTAAAAGTTTCACTTCATCACAATTACGCAAACATATTTAATGAAATTCGTCCCCAAGACCAATTCGAGATATACAAGAAACAGTACATTGTATAATGCATGATATCAAATAAAATAAATAATTCTGTAGGATAATACCAATAATGTGTCAAGTAATATTTACACAAGTTTTCCGAGTTGAACAGTTGAACACGAAACATGAATTGTTTAACCGTTTAACTCGGAATATGTTCTACATGTCAAATGGCATATGGTTATCCTTAGAAAGATGTGAAGATACAGAGGTAAGGTAAGGTGTGGTCTCTTTTTGTTTACAATGATTTGAGGAGGCAGACGATAGTTAGAACTTGTTGTTATCGGAGAGAACCACCGACCATGGGTAAGCAACTGGTAAACTTTATCACTTGTGGGATTTAATTGTTTTCAAAACTGAAGGATATTTCTACCGATCTGTGAGTATTAATCCCAGTCAGATGTATTTTATTAGAATAAAATATGAATATTTTTCTGTAATTAGTTGGTAAAAAATGTATGTATTAAACAAAAAACAGCTCGTTTAAAAAAAAAATATGTTAACCAATCGGAATATCAACTGACATCAAATAAAAGTTTTATTTGATGTCAGTTGACTTCCGATTGGTTAACATATTTTTTTTATACGTCAGTGTTTAATAAACTTTTCTGATTGGCTAAGGCCATACTTATATAAGGAAAAAAAATCAAATTTTCCCAGCTTGGTCTATATACGAGCAATACTAACATTTATAAATTTATTTTGTAGAAATCAGAATGTCGAATTGTGTAGAAATGTCTTGTCCAATTGTGAGAAGAAAAGGGGCAGTTTCCAAAAGGTAGGATCATTTATATTAATAATTTATTTGTCAAACAGAAAAATAAATTAATAAAAATCACAGCCCACTGGAGGACAGAACCCTACCCCTTTTTCCATTTTTGCAATTAGAATAAATACTTTCACCTAAATTAAAATACATTATCCTTCGAGTGTAACTAAATTACCTTATTTTTTACTCACCAAAGGCAAAAAATCACAGAACCCCATCCCCCTTTTTCAAGTAAACTAAATATTTTGTTATATTAACATTTTTGATGATTAGATGTATTTTAAATGAAGAATTAACCTATTAGGTACGAAAATTAACACAAAAACGGGATTAGCTTCATTTCCTCACAGATGTATGAAAACAAAATGGCGGTCATCAATTTTTGAAAGTGTGTGCATTCACTTACTAGAGGTGAAATTCCAATGTTGATCTTACCATTGCTATTGTTAGCCAACTATTCCATTGGTAGCCTTTAAGCTGTATGGTTATTTATTAACCAATGGCTAGATATTCACCATTGGTGGCCATCTATACCTTTGGTAAGCTTCTGTACACATTTAATTCCATATTATATTTAAGGTTCATTTTAAAGTCCCACTGGCTAAGATACGACCGTTTTTTTAATGAGCTGCATTCTCCAAAAAATGTACTATACATGCTTTATATTTAATAAAATAATGTTTTAACTCATTTTCGTGTTGATATATGTAAGAAAGAATGGGTGAGAGAACGATATTTGTTGACGAATTCCAGGATGCTGCATCAAAAGATGGCGACTGATTAATTATCGGCAAATTTACGGAGTCTGTCGAATGATCCAATCGTAACTACTCGGCCGTATACGATTGCCGAATGATCGTGTTGTTCCAACTATAAATAAACAGCGATGGAAGAGGTAAGCACATGTACTCTTTTCTCACTATATTATTCTTTTATTTCAAATGTTTTCCCGATAAAAAGTGGTCATTTCGCATGGTTTTAAAAAAGAAAAGTACGTTAGTAATTTGTGCATAGCTCGAGAGAGGAGAAATAAAGTTAATTGTAAAAAAAAAACGTATTTTGACAAAATTGGGGTACGATAAGGGAAATACCAAGTGAACAATAAATATGTTGTATTGGTAAAAAAATTCTGAATGAATCCGCATTATTCAGTAAATAATGTTCGAAAGTTAAATATTTTAGGATTTTATCTTTATTATATTTGCTATCAGTATGAAAAACTTGCAAAGTGTAACCGTCCTAACGGAAATCGTACCGTGTAGGCTCTTTCATTTCTCTGTTAGCCCTCTAAATTCTAAATGTTTGATTCTAAGTGTATCGAGGTTACATAAATTGTCGAAGTTACCCTATACAACAATAAATTTTACTGTAATTTCTGTACTACAGTCATCTGTCAAAAGTATTGGGAGATGTGAAAAAAAAATCCTTGCATAATCAACCAAAACAATATTTTTTGTTTGGTTTATTTACTTATTATGTTGTTATGAGTGATTTTTATTTGTATATAATTTAACACAATAAATAAAAATTGACTGATTTTCCTATATATTTCAACTAAAAATAAGTCCTAAAAATTTAAATCATGGAAAAAGTATGTACAAATAAAAACCACTCATATAAACATAATGAACAAATAAACAAACAAAATATAGACAATTTTGAATGTTTTGGTGTAAAATATGTTAAAATCTATCCAGAAATGACTTCACAATAATTTGTTAAAAAAATATGGTTTTGGTTGATTATATATGGATTTTTTTGACATTTTCCAATACTTTTGACAGATGACTGTATTTTGTTTGGTCCTCATTTTTGATTGCCTTAAAGATCTTTTGATTTATTCCTACAAGATGATAAAAAAAAATCTATTTATTTTAGAATTCAGATCAATCACGCAGCCTTCATTTGTCTTCAATTTATTGGAGCAAGAAAATGAAAGAAATCCAGATCCATCCTGCTCCTCAGCCTGGTCAACCTGACTGGTGCACCTGCACCTATTGCAGGGAGATGCCGGAGGGAGAGAAAGTGTGTTGCAAGGAGAACAGTGAGAGGTGCCACTCAAGAATGCCTGTAAATATTATTTTTTTCATATGCCTTTACTATTCTGTTGCATGATTTTATTTTTGACAGTTTTGTGGTTACACCAGTATTGACTTTGCCATCACCATGTAATCTGTTGTTTGTATGCAACATACCATCTAATGTTTAAACATGTATTTACTATTTAAATAAAATGAGATATGGGTTAAACAACCAACAAATCACACAAGAATAATCCTTGGAATTAAATACAAGACAGGTTACCATACAGCCCTCAACAAGCAAAAACCCACATCTCATGACAAACTGTTGATGGCCCCTCAAATAAAGCATAACTGAGAAAGTATTCATCCAGCACCACAATATCTTTTTCAAACTAGCTTATCTGAATGAAGTGATGTATTACAACGGAAAACTATGGATTGTTTCTCATCTATATTTTTCCTTTCTTTTCAGGATTTCTATACCATAGTTTTGGATGAACTTGTTTTGGAGGTTGTTGCTTGCCATAGAGATGATATTCTGGCACAACCTCCAGATCAAGAAGACACACTGCGTACAGACAGTACATTTTGTGGCGACAAGGCTATTTGGGAGCAGGAAACAGGCGTGTTGTACCAATTTGCTGTGTATGGCGGATAAGGGGAAAATATCCAGACCCACTCGGATAGTATGTTGGCTTCATTCCTGGAAGACTCGGATAGATAATCCAAAATAAAATTATTTTCTGTGCCAAATTTATTTACACACTTTGTTTGTTTACAATTTTGTACATCTGTTTTGCAGTGAAGGCAAGTAGTCAACAACAGTATGAAGCAACATTATTGATGTGATGTTTTCTCATTGACACTTCCCCCATATACACATGTATATCTTGTCATACAAATATTAATAAAACTGCTGGATTTGTCAAATGCTTTTTTAGTGGAATATTTGCTGACAGCAATGCCTCTACATTTCAACTTCTGTCCTAAAACAAAAAAAATATATAACTGACATGTGTAGCTGTTACGCAATAGCCTGGCTTTGTAAATTACAAAAAGGGTGCACTCGACTCGCTGCCGCAATTGATAAAGTTTATCAATTGCTCGCCCATGGTCGGTGGTTCTCTCCGGCTTCCTCCACCACTGAAACTGGTCGTCATGATATAGCTGAAAATATTGTAGAAAGTGGGGCTAAAACACCAAAAATCAAAATCATGTTACACAATACTTGCATTTTACTTGAGTAAATCTCTATTTTATTCAATGTAATGAAATATTGTCAGATTTGTCAAAACTAAAGTGCATATATGAAAATTAAAAGCATCATTCATAGTGTAAATATATAGATTACACAACAAGATCCTGTTGATTTATACCTTATTTTGTTAATACAAAAATGTATAATTATCTCCCACGAGCAAAGCTTTGTACTTAGCTAAATTTGGCATTACTGTTCAGGCCCTTAATTGTTCTCTCTGAGTCTCAGTTTTTCAACTGCTTTTTTTCTTCTTCAATTTTTCAAATGTTTTCATTCTAGCTGTACGAAAGTGACATAAATTGTTTAAAATACCATAAACAGCAATAAAATTTATATATACTTTCACTACTATGTTGTTTTATTAAACTTACATTCTACCAATCTCATGTTCTGATGCTGAAATCTCAGAAACATCTGCAACAGTAATGTTGGGTTTCTGATGGGCACGTTCTGGAGTGGACGTAAATGCAGCACATGCTGTATTATCAGACAATGGCACATTTGTGGCAAACACACTATCATCGTGTAATCTAAGTTGTTTTGCTGTTTGTGTCTCTTTGAGTTTTCTCATCGTAGCTGAAATTGCAAAATATTGCAAAATTGTAAAATGACAAAAGTAATGAAGATCTGTGATAGATATATAGTGTGACTACTAGTACAGTTAGGGGAGAAACCCATTTCCGGGATGCCTTGATTGTGGAGCAAATACTTTACTTTACACTAATTTGGGACTTACATTGTACACTAATCTGTTACTGATTATATTCACAACAATATTGGTGAATTAACAAACTTATGACTTATAATATAAGAAAATATTAATATGAAATAGGTCATAAGTAGCTTGGGTTTTTGAAGTAAGAATGTTTAATACAAGCAGTTTGAATAAAAATATCATTTGTTGTAAAAAAAAAATTGTAAAAATAAATAGCTCAACATGATGTTTAAAGTGAAGGGTAAGCACTCCCATCATATTTATTGTGCTGTTTAATTAGGAAATGTAGAAAAAGTGCCTCTGAACTTGAAAACATTGTACATATGGCATACATTTGGCAACTTTTCCCACTACTGTTACCATTGAGAGACATTAAGATACAACTTATGAATATGTAAACAGTTTGATCATACAATCTTTTATTACAATTGTTTTATAACATAACAAAAAAAATGGAAAAAAAAAACAACAGCACTAATGTTTTCACCACCAGTTTAGAGCCATAGTCTTAGGTGTGTATTGATCCCTCTAACAATTGAGGAGGAAATAAAAATAAATGTATCTTAAAATAAAGAAATAGTATGACTACTTGCAGTACCAAGGTAATTTCTAATAATATAATTGATAAGAATCTGACTTTAATTGAATTTAATTAAATAAATATATACCTACCACACATACATACATACACACACATGTATATACATTTGTATACCCCCCCTCCCGCAAACAAAGTTTGGGGGGTACATAGGAATCGCCTTGTCCATCCATTCGTCCGTCTGTCCGTCGTCCATGTGCCTTGTAAGCGCAATTCCTCCTAAACCGCTTATTGGATTTTTATGAAACTTTACACATTTGTAGTACACTACCTGCAGATGTGCAGGAAGGAATATGGTTGCTGTCCAAAATTTAAAAGGGGAGATAATTCAACTTATACTTTCACGAAAAGGGGGGTTGTACCTTGTAAGTGCAACTCCTACCAAGCTGCTTATTGAATTTTTATGAAACTTTACACAACCTGCAGATGTGCATGAAGGAATACTGTTGCTGTCTAAAATTTAGAAGGGGAGATAATTCAACTTGTACTTTCACGAAGAGAGGGGTCGTGTACCTTGTAAGCGCAACTCCTCCTAAGCAGCTTATTGGAGTTTTGTGAAACTTTACACAGTTGTAGTACACTACCTACAGATGTGCATGAAGGAATATGGTTGCTGTCCAAAATTTAAAAGGGGAGATAATTCAACTTATACTTTCATGAAAAGGGGGGGGATGTACCTTGTAAGTGCAACTCCTACTAAACTGCTTATTGAATTTTTATGAAACTACACAGTTGTAGTACACAACCTGCAGATGTGTATGAAGGAATACCGTTGCTGTCTAAAATTTAGAAGGGAAGATAATTCAACTTTTATTGGATTTTTTCCTAGGTAACTTGCTAATATACCTGTATTCCAAAGTTTGAACATCATAGTATTGCAAATGGGGGGTATCACTCAGTGAGGTCACTCACAGTTCTAGTTATATTTACATTTCAATATTTTTCTTTACTTTTGGAGGGCCTGGGTGGCTCAATGTCACCAATACGGCTTGGGTTTGCGCCCGGCTTTGTAAATAACAAAAAAGGGTGCACTCGACTCGCAAGTGATAAAGTTTGCCAGTTGCTTGTCCATGGTTGGTGGTTCTTCTCGGAGTACTCCGGCTTCTTCCACCACTAAATTGATCGCCATGATATAGCCAAAAATCAAATCAAATCAATCTTTACTTTTGTTAACAGTTTACTATATTGAAGTTTTTGCACCTGGCTTATTCTAAATATATTCTCTCACAAATAAAGAATATATGCTGACTTGTTAAAGTCTTTTGTTCAGATACATAATATGCTAAAATGTATATATAGAAAATCCTAAAATTGTTAAAAAAATAGTTGAAATCAAAATAATCTTTATCAAATATCTTATACCCAAGGACAATATGTTTTAATGTGACAAAATTTTCTATTTTAGTTTTATTCAATATTTTTTTATTTTCACCCAAAGTTCTTTCAGATAGGGACAAGAAATAAAGTAATGTAGATAGTCTTCACCTTGACCACAGAAATTACATTGGCTATTATTAGCAATTTTCCATTTCATTAATAGTTTCTTAGTAGGAATTATATATTGCTATCATTTCCATCTGGATATTTTTAGCTTATTATCCCCTCACCAACGAAGTTGTGAAGGGATATAGTAATGCTACCGTCCTTCCGTAACATCCTTGTGAACACTCTAGAATCAACATCCTTCAATGGATTTTGACCAAACTTGGTACATACTTGAGAATCTGGAACCCTATTGATTGTCAAGGTCACTGGGTCAAATTTGTAGGCGAGGAGATACACCACGATTTGCGTTGCCCTTGTTTTCTTCTAAATAGGGAAAAATGAAAGAGTAAAGCTGACTCACATTTGGTTTTTCTATTTATAGATAAGTACATTAACCATGTATTTATACCAATTGATTTCAAAAATTTTACATTAATATATTCATTATAGAAATATTTACCACACTTTTGAGAGAGTTTTGAGCCTGTAATGTATGATACCATTCATTAGGTGTTGCTTTTTTGGGGCAGGTAAATTCAGATATCCAATTAGTCTTGTATTGTAATTTATCTAAAATTAAATTCTTACTTACCCATTTTCATCTAAAATATCATTGTAATTTGATATAAATTAATTCACTATTTATCCAATTAGCAAACATTAAACTAGGGATAGAGATTAATATAAGTTATTGTAACTTGTTTCCCAATCCTATTAATTACTTCCTATTGTGTAATGTATATAGTTGAATATTGTAATGTTATGTTGAATTAATTAATAAAATATGTTTAAACTAAACATTAAACTCTTATTTTTAAACATAAATTTGTTTTCCCATGTTTTTACAATTGTTAGCTCACCTGGCCTTTAGGCCATGTGAGCTATTGCCATCACTTTTCATACGTCGTCCGTCTGTCAACATTTCACATTTTAATCTTCTCCTCAGAAACTGTGGCCAATTATAACCAAACTTTGGTGGAATGGTCCTTGGATGGCCCCCTTCCGAAATTGTGTCCGGTGATCCCGACTTCCAACCGAGATGGCCACCAAGCTAGATCCCTGCCAGGTTTGCTTTAAATTGATTCATCGGTTTCAGAGGAGAAGATTTAAATGTGATCTTTTATCAAATATGCCTAATTTGCATAATCGGCATAAATCGGCTGAAAGAAATATTTCACAGAAAAAAATGGAATATTTGTTAAACTACCCCTTGCCATGTAGCTGCAGTTAAAATTTGAGCTCATTTTGACTTATACTAAAGCAGCAATGGACAATTAAAATTTCCTCCCCCCTTTTTTATTGCATGACATTTCATTTACAATTGGAGATTCAAACTTGTACAAAAGAAGGCACCATTGTCTATAGGGTCCTTTTCTATGTAAAGTAGGTTGATTTTATCAAAACCACATTTAAATTTTACATAAATATATTTATGTTGTTACAAATCAGTAATGGTCAAGGGGAGATAACTCCATTCTACTTTCAAAAGATGAAAGATTAACATAGAATTTGTTGGCCCATGCTCAGCCATTAAATATCAAAGGCTGCTTTGGGATAATTTTGTATCCCACAACCATCAAACAAAGTACAACATCCATCTACGATTATGACATAAACATTATTTTGAAAATCTTCTGTAACTCCAAGCTGAGGCTATGATAGTTCTTGGGGCAGCCTTCCTTTAAAATTGAATGCAACAGCCCCTGCCTCGCTCCATGATGGCACCAACAGAAATTATTCAAATCAACAGTTTTACTGTTACATTTTAAAATTATGTTTAACTCATTTGTTTTTAATTCTTGAATAATTACATCAAACTTTCATATAATTTCCTAAGACTAGGACATCAGCTTATTTGTGGCCAACATATTGTATCTAACACAAAAATTTTGAAAATAATGTAAGATTTTTGTTTGTGCTTTGACAGAATTTGAACTTGTTTTTTTTTTAAATGATCAATTTTACTTTCTTAAACAGAATGGGTTTTTTAAATCATTAAACATTCATATAATCTCATGAAACTTTTTAATGTTTCCTAGTTACATGTACAGTAAAAACCTGTCTATGTGATCACCTCTATTAATCAGCCACATGTATTAAAAGGTCACCTTTTAGCTCACCTGTGTGAGCTATTGGCATCACTTGGCGTCCGTCTGTAAGCTTTTTCAAAAAATTTCTCCTCTGAAACCACGGGACCAATTTAAACCAAACTTGGCCTGAATCCACCTTATGGGGTTCCCCTTAAAACTTATGTCAGATAGCCACGCCCTTCATCCAAGATGGCCACCATTACTAAAAATAGAAATTTCTTCAAATGGCCAAAACTGCTTTATTTTAAGCCAGAATGTGCCCAAATTTGAACTGTATAAGCATAATGCTTTTTACCATATATTACGGGATTTTTAATGAACTTTGAACTTTTGCAGATTTTGACGGATTATGCAAATTAGGCATAAATAAGCAAAAAAATCATTTAAAAATCTTTTTGTTAGAAACCACTTGGCCAATTTCAACCAAACTTTGTCTGAATGATCCTTAGGTGGTCCCCTTTCAAAATTGTGTCCGTCAGCGCCGTCCTGTATCCAAGATGGCCACCATTACTAAAAATAGAAATTTCTTCAAATGGCCAAAACTGCTCTATTTTAAGCCATAATGTGCCCAAATTTGAACTGTATGAGCATAATGATGAGCTTTTTAACATAAATTATGGGATTTTTTATGAACTTTGAACTTTTGCCAATTATGCAAATTAGAAAAAAGGGGGGGATGAAATTTAAAAAAAATCTTCTCCTCTGAAACTACTGAGCCAATCTCAACCAAACGTTGCTGAAATGATCCTTGGGTGGTTCCCTTCCAAAATTGTGTCCGACATTTCAGACTTCCGACCAAGATGGCCGCCACAGCCGAACTTAATTTAACATAGGAAATTCCCATAAAAATCATCTTCTTGTCTGAAACCATTTGCTCAATAAGAACTAAATGTTGATGAAATAGTCATTGGATGGTTCTCTTCCAAAAATATGTCTGGCGGTTCAGCCCTTCGACCAAGATGGCCCCACAGCCGAACTTAGCTTAACATAGGACCCTATGGGAAATTCACATAAAAATCTTCTCCTCACAAACCACTGGGCCAATTGCAACCAAACTTTGGTGGAATGGTCCTGGATGGCCCCCTTCCCAAATTGTGTCCGGTGATCCCGACTTCCAACCAAAATGGCCACCAAGCTAAAAATAGAAAAAAGGGGGATGAAATTTAAAAAAAATCTTCTCCTCTGAAACTACTGAGCCAATCTCAACCAAACTTTGCTGAAATGATCCTTGGGTAGTCCCCTCCCAAAAGTGTGTCCGGCATTTCAGACCTCCGACCAAGATGGCCACCAGAGCTCCAGATAATTTTCAAGTCCAAAGGGTAATTACCCCCTCCTTTTGAAAATGATGCGTATTTGCATATTTCCTTTGCACTGTTGTACTTTCTACTTCAGAAAAGATTGCTTACATGTACACTTTTAAAATTATGTTTGACACAAGTGTTATTCAATAAACACAGGATGCAAGTGAAATGTATATCTCTGTTTAATTTGACACGATTGTGTCATGTTTATTAATAAAATGTTGTAAATATTTTGTTTTTTGCTCGTCGACTTCGGCAGTTTTCACAGCCGTGTTGATAATGTCATCAATGATTCCTGTAACTATGCTGTCACTAGACACGGATGAAACTGTCAGGAACTTTTAAAAAAGTATATAATTTTCCGTAGCGCGCTTATTCATGTTCTTGCTCATTTTCAACGAACAACGTGTTCCCAAATTCACTTTCGTTTTAGTTCTTAACTAAACCGCATTTATTTGTAATATTCACCGCGATTGGATTATTTATCCTAAACATCCAATCAGATCTCTTTTGACATCGATGCTTAGAAAGGCAAACATTCGGTACCCCTCGGATGTATACACTTTCTCTTTCGAAAAGTATAAAGAGAAGTAATTACGGGGAATTTCTCAAAGTCAAAAATGTATTGTTTATGTACATGATGTATTATCGTCAACAGCGTACAAGTACGCTCTGAATTTGGAAAGTTTGCTTACACAGCAATATGTATGCGTAAATGTACACTCTGATCTGATAATACATGCATTTTTACTCGTTTTCATAGCGTAAAAAACGCAAATATGCAGCTTATCTGGAGCTCTGGGACCCTATGGGAAATTCCCATAAAAATCTTCAAAAATGTGTCCGGCGGTTCGGCCCTTCGACCAAGATGGCCCCCACAGCCGAACTTAGCTTAACATAGGACCCTATGGGAAATTCACATAACAATCTTCTTTTCTGGAACCAGTTGCTCAGTTGGTACCAGACTTTGATAAAATAGTCATTTGATGGTCCTCTTCCAAAATTGTGTGGTGGTCCCACTCTCTGACCAAGATGGCTGCACAGCTGAACTTAGTTTAACATAGGGCCCTATGGGAAATTCACATAAAAACCATCTTGTCTGGAACCAGTAGCTCAATTAGAACCAAACTTTGAAGGAATAGTCATTGTATGGTCCTCTTCCAAAATTGTGTCCGGCAGTCGCGATCTCCCACCAAGATGGCTGCCACAGTGCAGTTGCGTTGTTATTGAAAGCAGCTTTGATCCAGGTGAGCGATTACAGGCTCCTGGGAGCCTCTGGTTTCACCAAAGAAGATCAATGTCCTACACCAGATGAGTTGAATTTTTTTTCGGGGAGTTTTAATCAATGAGTGATTGACTTCTCTCTTCCAGTCATACAATAAAATGTTTAAATGTCCAACAATAGGATTTACCTGTAAACAAAGGAAACTGTATTCATTCAATAGATGAGTTCCATTTGCAATTTTTTAATTTCCTAACACAATACCAATTGAAACATGGGTAAACCAGGGGATGTCATAGGGAAAGGGGATGGAATCAGCAAATAAATGATGCTAGAAAATGGCCGATTAGACCATTCGATGTATCTCGGGATTGTATAATAAGTAAGGAAATTCTCGTCTAGTTCTCGTATATCGAGAAACTTTTCATTGGATAATTTTTTGACGTATTTGAAGTGTCTATGCAAATTTAGAATTGACCGAAATAAATCGGAAAATACCGAAGTATAATTGTAATATACGGAAAATATCGAAGGAAATTCTGCAATATATTTATAAGAAAGTGGGCGTTGATTATATAAATAAATCGAAAGTTCTTCAAGGTAGGTATATTTAATTTAAATAATTGCAACTATAATCTGTTCCCATTGTCTCCTATAGCTACACTAACAGCATTGGCCGTAAAATTTTCAACTACAAAGAAGCATTGCAAGATATTAACATAAAAGAGTACATTAAGAACCCTCTGACTTGTGACTGCTCCCACTCTCCTTTTCAATACAACCCATCTGGACATGTAATCACTGGTGATCTGAATATCATTCAACATGAGAGTCTCCGAAAGGTGATTTCTCATGGTCCTAAATTCAGAGAACCTCAACACATCAATTGGAAACATAATTTCAAGATAATTATGGATGCTGTTGAAGATTATGCCAGAAGGTGGATAAAGAGAGAAGTAGACCAAGATCCTGAGTTAGAGTCCTTGTCAGACTGGGTTAGAACAATTAGGTTTCTAGTACAAGGTCGGATTCACAAACTAAAAAATTGTGTTAATAGTCGACCTAAGTCTGTATTTAAAGACCAAGAAGCTATTAAGTGTCTTTCCTCTCTTCATGACAAATATGTTGTCGTTCCTGCGGACAAGGCTACCAACAATATCGTGTTTGTATGTAAATCATATTACTTCGAATGTCTAATCAAGGAATTAGGCATAAATAGCAACACCTCTAGTAATACCACATACAAACCAACTTCGTTCGACAAAGATGAAATCCTAGCTAACCACAGATCATTCATGACCTCTTTAAACATTCCCTCTGGTAAAGAGTCTGAGGATTTACCCTATTTATATTGGATACCTAAACTCCATAAGACACCATACAAAGAAAGGTACATAGCGGGATCATCAACTTGTTCGACGAAAGAATTGTCTATTCACCTGACAAAGATTCTGTCTACAGTAAAAGAGGGACAACAGAAATATTGTGAAACTGTTTACTCACGTAGTGGCATAAATCACATGTGGATTTTGAAAAACTCTAAAGATCTTTTGGATAACCTGAAATCAAGATCTTTCTCTCAGGTATCCTCCATCAAAACTTTTGATTTTTCAACTCTATATACCACCCTACCGCATGACAAATTAAAAACCCGCTTAAAAGAAACAATTCATAAAGCTTTTAGTCATAGAAACTATGGCTCAAAATTTGTTGTGTTAGGCTACAATTCCACATATTTTTCAAACAAAATTCATAAAGGTAAAACATGCTACTCCGAGGAACAAGTGATCAGTATGCTGGAGTTCCTCATCGATAACATATTTGTCTCCTTTGGAGGGACACTGTTTCAGCAGGTCGTCGGCATACCAATGGGTACGAATTGTGCCCCTCTTCTAGCCGATTTATTTTTATACTCATACGAGTCGGAGTTTCTTCAAAAGCTTGTAAAAGATAAGAAGATTCATGAGGCTAGAGCCTTTAATTTCACATACAGGTATATTGATGACGTTTTATCTATCAATAATTCTAGATTTGCAGAATTTCTTCCATTGATATATCCTCCAGAGCTGGAAGTTAAAGAGACCACCGATACAGCTTCGTCCGCATCATTTTTGGACTTATACCTCGAATTTGACGACAGTGGTCAACTCAGTACTAAAATTTATGATAAGCGGGACGACTTCAATTTTAAAATCATAAATTTTCCAAACATGTGCAGCAATATACCAGCTTCTCCTGCATATGGTGTTTACATCTCGCAATTGATTCGCTATGCAAGGGCCAGTAGCAATTATTCTGATTTCCTGAAACGTCATCTTCATCTGAGAAACAGGCTACTGGACCAGGGCTATAAAAAGATTCGCCTTATTCGATCTCTTAAAAAGTTTATATTCCGATACCAATATCTTGTCGAAATATATTCCGTCTCTGCAGAAATAATTATAAGCGATGCATTTTCATATAGTGAAAATGTATAAAGATAAAGAAGTCCAAAATGTCAAGAATTTTTTTGTCAATGTGTGACGTAAAAATATTTTTGACATTTACGTCACCGAATATGGTACTGCTTTGACAACTATTTTACCTATTTTGTTCCTGTATTTAAATACTGTTACAGTGACAGCCGGAACCTTTGAACCGTAATGAGAGCGGGAGGTTTGGCGCCTTAAAATCTGATTCAACCCACCATTTCTTTAGAAATGCCTGTACCAAGTCAGGGTCATTACGGTTTTCACAGTTTTCCGGTTGTTGACTGATTTTGTCTGTTTATATAATTATGAGTTTTGACTTTCCCTTTATAAGATTGTTCGGAGTTCGGTAATTTTGTTATTACCTTTATTCATACAGTCTGATTAAAATCATACCCCAGACTTAATTTTCATACCGACGATATGAAAATTAAATCTGGGGTATGATTTTAATCAGACTGAATATTCATATAAATATGAACATAAAAAAAATTTATTGTTTAAAATTGATAACAATTTCAAAATATAACAATTAAATGCAAAAAGTTGAATTAACAGGAAAATGCTTTTTAAGGAATATAAATAAAGGGAGATAATCATAGTACTGTATAGTATTATAAAATTACTACTGAAGAACTTTTTGTAAAAAAAAATTGAACCAATAGTGATTAAAAAAAAAATGAAATACATATTTTACAATACTGTCTGTACTCCTGTAGGAGTATGAAGCCCATCTATGATCTAAATAGATCCTCTGTATTTAATAACAATTTATATTCATAAAATAAAATAATCAAAATGCATATGCTAAATAAAATTTGGATTAAGTGTTAACTATGTTAGATACAATGTATCTACATACCATTAGTTGTTTACAAAATACACTTATATATATAATTATTGTTTGTAAACAAACATCTGCTTTGCATATCATAAATCCTCGATTTACCATATTCTAAGAAAACACGTGTTTTTTTTAATTAATTCATTTCATAAAAATATATAACCTATATTTTCTGTTTTTATATATAATTATTAATGTAAAAATACCTTACAAAAGAACAAAATGCCATTCAGAAAAATTTGTCAAACTAAAAATCTTCCTGATTCTGATCCTGATCTTTCCAGCAGCTCACTGGTAACATTTGGCCCAAAATTTGATTGTATTTTACTTCACATGCAAAATGTTACATGAAGACGTATGTTGAATGTAAAATAATACAAACTTCCTTGGGAAATATATGTTTCAAACAACTACATTCATATTTTGTCACAATATATCCATAAATAAATGTCAGGCAAACTCTTTTACCTAACACGATACACACATTAGCACCCCCCTATTATTTGTAATGGCTGAGTATATAGCCAAGGGAGATAATCGTTTCCATAACCTGGGTAAACTATCAGGTCTTTCGCTATAACATTCCTTTTAATTTGGGTACCCTAGTTAATATCTTGTGGCCAAGCATTGGTATCTAGTGGCAATGTGATCAATAAATATATGCATGTCCCATTCAGGCTTCCATAGTAAACAGATACAGTCATTATTTAAACTTTTTTTGGCAATCGGAAGAGTGAGCGAGTTATTGTTGTTTAATGCCAATTCTGCAATTTTTCAGCTATATCATGGCGAGAACAAGTTAATTTTCAATGGGATAATGATGAGTCTATTCAAACTATTCATTGTAAATCAAGTAAATTGTAATGTTTGATATTGTATCTCTTGACATAGTCCCCATATTTAGCAGATTGAATGATCTGAATGAGGAAATGCAACAACAATCACTCACTCACTCACTCGGGCTCATTTAGTAGGAAAAAAATGTTTCAAATATATATTGATTAGAATGTTGGATTTATTGGCATTGGCTCAAATCTAATTTTTAATGGCCCACTTTTTTAAGAGGAGCAGCCACTAGACAATTTTTCCAAAATCCTAGAATGAACTCTGTTAGCCATATACTACATTAATTTTTAGTGAACAGATATATACAATGTATCAAAGACAATACATTCTTGTTTTATTATGTGACCATGTTAGAACATAAACACTTCTCTGAGAATATTAGAGTACATTGAAGGTGATTAAAACTTTTAGAAATGGCTTAAAATGTGTAGTAGTTAGATCAGCATTTTGACAAAAATTCCTGAAGTTTTTTTTTCTCAATGCCCCTCCCCTAGAGTTTAAAAATGACAAAGGAACAATTGTTTCATTACCCGTATATAAAGCATTTTGTTTTCATTAAAACAAGATGTATCCCCCCCCACACACACACACAAAATTTACAAAAACATGCAGTCAATGCTTTGCTCATATTGAATGTGACAGCTGCCATTGTCTCATGTTGAAAAATCAGTTAAATCTCAGAAGTAATCAATTGTATGTTATTCTTATTTGTAAATTTGATATACAAGCCTGTGTTAGCGGTAGACATTTTTTTTTATTAGCCACTGTGGCTAATAGGTACTAATTTCTTTTAGCCACACTCAATTTCAGTTAGCCACACTAAATATAAACAAAGAGCATAAAACAGTTGAAAGTTCAAAACTTTATTATTTAATTAACTAACAGTAATAATTCATATATTATCATGATAAACAACAAACTTTGAACATTAGATAAACAGAACATTCAATATTCGTATGATTTTGTTGTTTTTTGCTGTGTGGGGCCGTAGGCGTTGCCAAAAAAGGATAAAATAGATCCTTGGCGCTTGGCGGTATCGGGTCCGTTTGCCCTACAATTGGTTCCGTTCGCCCCGATTATTAAAAATGATATCGGACCTTTATAAGCCAACAAACAACCCATTGGACCATGTTGCACAAGAGAATTAAAACATTACAGCTTCTATACTATGCAACTTTGTTTTGTAACTTGAACATTATGTTAATACATTGTAGTTTGTTTAAACTATCTTTGTTATATTTATTACTTTTTTAATACTTTAATAAAGTATAATGGACTACAGACTCTTGATTCACTCATCTTTACCTGATTTACTAATTCCAAGGACACATACATTTTCTACAGACTCTGGATTCACTCATCTTTACCTGCTTCATTCATTCCAAGGACTAAAACGTTTAACTTTGTTCATTATAGAAACATACACTTTAGCATGCCAATCATTTTTAATACCCTACATTTTCTAGACTCTGTGGATTCACTAATCGTTACCTGATTCATTTATTCCAAGGACTGAAATGTTTAACTTTACCCATTATCGAAACATACAGTCCGTGGACATATACATGTATAAGTATTTGTCACTTTCGTTAAAATACAGTATACAGCAAAAATTGTCTTTAAATCATAAGAAAATAAAGGAAATCTAACGGAAAACCATGCTAAAATAAACACAAATCTTTGTTCTGGTGCAAAAATTATCAAAACCCGTTTAGAAATGACTTTAAAATATAATTTTTGAACAATGTGGTTATATGAAATATATAGCGTAAATTCGAGTGACGAATACCTATGTTCATTGACTGTACTTTTTAGCAAGCCGCATATTTAAAATTTCTCAATTTAATATCTTTAAGCAATCAAATATCACTTATTTTTCTATTATTTTTAATACCCTACTTAATTATAATTATCAGGGCGAACGGACCCAGGGCGAACAAGTATCAGGGCGAACGGACCCGGATTCGCACTTTGCCATGCTTGACCTTCTCATTGTGAAATAGTTTACTGGTTTTAGATTCAAGCGTAGACAGAAGGACAGACAGAATAAAGCGTAATTTAGGAAACCAGTCAGTCGGTGACTAAATTCGAAACTATTTTCGGAATGGGACCCGGATAATGTTATTTCAACTGAAAAAACTACCGGAAGTAATCAATTTGACCCACTTTTTAAAATCATTTTGGATATTATACATCGATCAAATCATTGTCTATAACGCGTTTTATTCGAAGTTGACTTTCTACATAATAAAAGATCGTTGTCAGATACACGCTCTAAAAGTTTTTCGTTCGTTAGTGTGGCTACTCCTACACAAATTATCCTCGCCACACTACCGTTATATTCGCAAAATGCGACGTGGCGATCGTCTACCGCTAACACAGCAAGCTTTTAAATGTAATATCCATTTAATCTTCACAGTTTGACAGTTTGCTTAACAATTTATATTTTTTTTCAGGGTGAAACCTGTCCGTGAGGAGGAGAGATGCTCCATGCGTAAGTTGGGGCTAGCCCCAGAGTTTAAGGCCGAGGACCTTCCTGTTCGAACCAGGCGCCTCATGGTTCAGGTAGAGTCTCATCAGTGAAGACTACAGCCCCTGAACTACCACAGGCTTTGGAGAAGGCCGTGGTGGTTACACCTGTAGCCAGACCATTTGTTCTATTGCCTGCACCAGCTGTTAATTCAGCAGATGTAGACAATGAAGCAATGGCTGCTATAGGCAAGGGGGTGGTAGTTGAAGCACCCTGTGTCGTTTTGGAGGTGGTGGCAGCAGAGCATGTGTTGGGAGGCCACAGAAAATGTCCTATTTGTTCCTGTTCCTGTCACCCATGCTCCTCGGAGGGGTTGGGCTTGGTGGTGTGTTAGTGCTGCTCTTGCTGTTGGCAATATGATTGTCAATGATGGGCGGGTTTTCTTTTAAGGGGAAAAATTATAAATTCAAAAAGGGGTTGCAATTTTGAAGACATTTCTGAAAGATCATGGTTCAGTTGTAGCAAAGATTTGGAATTTCTAATCATTTTTATGTTTTTATAATGAAGGTTAAAAAAACAAAAAAGGGAGATAATTTTTTTTTTAAATTGCTTTGCAGAACTGATTGGATCTGATATTTATTTAGATTGTCAAAATTTGTTTTATTTTTAAAAATCATATTGTCTGTTGGTGGTTAAAGTTGTGTTAAACATCTGATCATGGTGTTGTGTAGTCAGATTTTTGGTGCAGAATAAAATCAGGTGAAATGTCACACTGGGGAATTCCATTAGATCAATTGGGTTAGAGTTTTGGTGTTTAATGTCACTTTCAACAATATTTCAGTAATGGCGGTCAGTTACATTTTGTATATTGGTGGAGGAAACCGATGTTGCAGAAGAAAACCACCGACACTTTATCACATAAAGCAATTATGTCGGTTGTGCTAATATTGGGCACAAAGAGATCAATGTAGAACACCAATATGTTAAGTGTCAATTTATTCCCCCTTCTAACCCCTCCCCACCTGTCTGTTCTTGGTTAAAGCCCCCTCCCCACCTCTCTGTTCTTGGTTAAAGTTGTGTTAAAGCCTCCTTCCCCAACTGTCTGTTCTTAATTAAAGTTGTGTCCAAGCCCCGCTCCCCACCTGTCTGTTCTTAGTTAAAGTTGTGTTAAAGCCCCCCTCCCCACCTGTCTGTTCTTAGTTAAAGTTGTGTTAAAGCCCCCTCCCCACCTGTCTGTTCTTAGTTAAAGTTGTGTTAAAGCCTCCTCCCCACCTGTTTGTTCTTGGTTAAAGTTGTGTTAAAGCCCCCTCCCCACCTGTCTGTTCTTGGTTAAGGTTGTGTTAAAGCCCCCTCCCCAACTGTCTGTTCTTAGTTAAAGTTGTGTTAAAGCCCCCTCCCCACCTGTCTGTTCTTGGTTAAAGTTGTGTTAAAGCCCCCTCCCCACCTGTCTGTTCTTAGTTAAAGTTGTGTTAAAGCCCCCTCCCCACCTGTCTGTTCTTGGTTAAAGTTGTGTTAAAGCCCCCCTCCCCACCTGTCTGTTCTTGGTTAAAGTTGTGTTAAAGCCCCCTCCCCACCTGTCTGTTCTTGGTTAAAGTAGTGTTAAAGCCTCCTCCCCACCTGTCTGTTCTTAGTTAAAGTTGTGTTAAAGCCCCCTCCCCAACTGTCTGTTCTTGGTTAAAGTTGTGTTAAAGCCTCCTCCCCACCTGTCTGTTCTTGGTTAAAGTTGTGTTAAAGCCTCCTCCCCACCTGTCTGTTCTTGGTTAAAGTTGTGTTAAAGCCCCCCTCCCCACCTGTCTGTTCTTAGTTAAAGTTGTGTTAAAGCCCCCTCCCCACCTGTCTGTTCTTGGTTAAAGTTGTGTTAAAGCCCCCTCCCCACCTGTCTGTTCTTGGTTAAATTTGTGTTAAAGCCCCCTCCCCAACTGTCTGTTCTTAGTTAAAGTTGTGTTAAAGCCCTCTCTGCACCTGTCTGTTCTTGGTTGAGGTTGTGTTAAAGCCCACCTGCACACTTGTCTGTTCTTAGTTAAAGTTGTGTTAAAGCCCTCCTTCCCACCTGTCTGTTCTTGGTTTAAGTTGTGTTAAAACCCCCCTCTCCACCTGTCTGTTCTTGGTTAAAGTTGTGTTAAAACCCCCCTCTCCACCTGTCTGTTCTTGGTTAAAGTCCCCTCCCCACCTGTCTGTTCTTGGTTAAAGTCCCCTCCCCACCTGTCTGTTCTTAGTTAAAGTTGTGTTAAAGCCCCCCTCCCCCACCTGTCTGTTCTTGGTTAAAGTTGCATTAAAGCCCCCTTCCCACCTGTCTGTTCTTAGTTAAAATTGTGTTAAAGACCCCCTCCCCAGCTATCTGTTCTTGGTTAAAGCCCCCCTCCCCACCTGTCTGTTCTTGGTTAAAATTGTGTTAAAGCCCCCCTCCCCACCTGTCTGTTCATGGTTAAAGTTGTGCTAAAGCCCTGTCTCCACCTGTCTGTTCTTGGTTAAAGTTGTGTTAAAGCCCCCTCCCACCTGTCTGTTCTTGGTTAAAGTAGTGTTAAAGCCCCCTCTCCACCTGTCTGTTCTTAGTTAATGTTATTCTAAAGCCCCCTCCCCACCTGTCTGTTCTTAGTTAATGTTGTTCTAAAGCCCCCCTCCCCACCTGTCTGTTCTTGGTTGAAGCCCCCCTCCCCACCTGTCTGCTCTTGGTTAAAGTTGTGTTAAAACCCCCCCCTCCACCTGTCTGTTCTTGGTTAAAGTCCCCTCCCCACCTGTCTGTTCTTGGTTAAAGTCCCCTCCCCACCTGTCTGTTCTTAGTTAAAGTTGTGTTAAAGCCCCCCTCCCCCACCTGTCTGTTCTTGGTTAAAGTTGCATTAAAGCCCCCTTCCCACCTGTCTGTTCTTAGTTAAAATTGTGTTAAAGCCCCCCTCCCCAGCTATCTGTTCTTGGTTAAAGCCCTCCTCCCCACCTGTCTGTTCTTGGTTAATGTTTTTTTATTAAAGCCCCCCTCCCCACCTGTCTGTTCTTGGATAAAATTGGGTTAAAGCCCCCCTCCCCACCTGTCCGTTCTTGGTTAAAATTGGGTTAAAGCCCCCCTCCCCACCTGTCTGTTCATGGTTAAAGTTGTGCTAAAGCCCTGTCTCCACCTGTCTGTTCTTGGTTAAAGTTGTGTTAAAGCCCCCTCCCACCTGTCTGTTCTTGGTTAAAGTAGTGTTAAAGCCCCCTCTCCACCTGTCTGTTCTTAGTTAATGTTATTCTAAAGCCCCCTCCCCACCTGTCTGTTCTTAGTTAATGTTGTTCTAAAGCCCCCCCCCCCCCCCCCACCTGTCTGTTCTTGGTTGAAGCCCCCCTCCCCACCTGTCTGCTCTTGCTCTTGGTTAAAGTTGTGTTAAAACCCCCCTCTCCACCTGTCTGTTCTTGGTTAAAGTCCCCTCCCCACCTGTCTGTTCTTGGTTAAAGTCCTCTCCCCACCTGTCTGTTCTTGGTTAAAGTTGTGTTAAAGCCCCCCTCCCCCACCTGTCTGTTCTTGGTTAAAGTTGCATTAAAGCCCCCTTCCCACCTGTCTGTTCTTAGTTAAAATTGTGTTAAAGCCCCCCTCCCCAGCTATCTGTTCTTGGTTAAAGCCCTCCTCCCCACCTGTCTGTTCTTGGTTAATGTTTTTTATTAAAGCCCCCCTCCCCACCTGTCTGTTCTTGGTTAAAATTGTGTTAAAGCCCCCCTCCCCACCTGTCTGTTCATGGTTAAAGTTGTGCTAAAGCCCTGTCTCCACCTGTCTGTTCTTGGTTAAAGTTGTGTTAAAACCCCCTCCCACTTGTCTGTTCTTGGTTAAAGTAGTGTTAAAGCCCCCTCTCCACCTGTTTGTTCTTAGTTAATGTTGTTCTAAAGCCCCCTCCCCACCTGTCTGTTCTTAGTTAATGTTGTTCTAAAGCCCCCCTCCCCACCTGTCTGTTATTGGTTGAAGCCCCCCTCCCCACCTGTCTGCTCTTGGTTAAAGTTGTGTTAACCCCCCCCCCCCTCCCCATCTGTCTGTTCTTGGTTAAAGTTGTGTTTAAATATCTGATCATGGTGTTGGTGTCCCAGTGTCCAAGGCCTTCTACTCTACTTGTAAATAGGTCTATGTATATATGTATAGTGTAAATATATTTTTGTATATACTGTAAATATGTTTTTAATCATTAATATCATGTATTTAGTATGTGATATTGTTACATTTCTGTATGCATCATTAAGATATTGCAAACCTTCATTTGGAAAAGTGAATGACGTCAAGAGTTTAAAATTAATTTTTTAATAAAAGTAATAAAAGCTATTATTCCTAGACTTTTGTTTAGTTCTAAATGTAAAATGTGATTTTTCTTTCTTGTGTTCATTAACTTCCACATCCCATCTCGTGAAAATACTGATTTTCTGAGAATCTTTATGAATATACCCATACAGCCCCAGTATGAAATAGCTCAAAACAGATCGGTGTCAGTGTGAAGCCGATCGATAACATCTTCTTAAAGATCTGGACAGCAGAACTCGTACCAAAAAAATCCGCATTTTGAATTAAAATTAGGTTTATCATAGAATTATATATGTTCCAGAGATCATTTATGTACTTCAATAAAAATAAAATTGGATAATTAAATAAGGTTTATGAGTGAATGTTGCATGCTAGAAACGGGGGGTATGCAAGGATGAATGATAGGTAAATAACTTTTTTCCAGTTAGGTTTCACATTTAATAAAGGCACAATAGTGCCAAAAATATAATAATATTTTATATCGTCAATAATTAAATGGATTAAGGATTTTGAAGTACTAATGGAATGGATCTCAAATGTGTTAATTCTTGAGAAACTAGTTCTAATTGAAAATGCATGATCAAGGAGAATAAAAAGGATGAAAGACTTAAAACGACAACAATCCATGGTTATAAAGTTTATGTATAATGGACGACTGTACATGTAGGAGTTCTTTTTTTTGTCAACAGAACAATATGTGCTGTTTGATATTTTTCAGCTAATTCTATCAAGATCATGTGTGGTATCATTGTGGTTTACGTATGTTTAGAGTTTGCTGTTTATTTACAATGAAAAACAACTCGCACCTCAACATGCATGCGAGAAGACCTCTTCCTATTTGAAACTTGTGTGCTGTAAATTTCAACTATATAAATGAATGTATGGTTTAAAATGTTATCAGCTATATCATGTACTACCTGTATGCAGGCTATTTCCCATCAAAAATGTGTACTCTATCATTTTGTTTAAACTACATCTGTAAAGATACATGTATAACAAGTGTTGGTTTGTAATGTTAGTATGATGTAAAACATATGAAGTGCTTTTACAAAAAAATATAAAAAAAACAAACAAAAAAAACAAAACAATTGCATGAAAAAAACAACTGCATGTACTAATCAGCTTTTATTTTTCAGGTATACTAATCTATTTTTGTTTTTTCAGAAGTAAGAGTGGCCTACATCAATACTGTTGGCAAATTAATATTTTTGTTTGTTTTGGATCTTTTGTAAATTTAATATAATTTTGAAAACAAATCTCATTTCTGGTTACGTTTTATGCCCCCTGTCCGTCCGTACGTTCATCCATCCAGATATAGATACATGGTTTTTCCCGGCTATCTCCTCCTACAGTTTGGGAGCTACAGGTTTAATATTTGTAGTCATTTTTTTCGTACTAGCTGCATAAAGGAAACATGGTTTGCACGGCTAACTCCTCATACAGCCTTAATATTTTGCATTTTTTTATGTTTATACACATAATTTTGATGGTCAGGCGGGGGCATCATTTGTGTCTTACAGATACATATACAATATACGTCCATTGTCGGTAAATATAAAATTTATTTGTGCGAGCTTTAGAAACAGGCAGAATAGCGAGGCTTTGGCGAGCTTTTGAGGCCTGTTTCGCAGCGAGTACAAATGAATTTTATATTTAACGACAATGTACGTATATTGTGTTTATCCTGCAATGTCAAAAAAGTCAGAAAGTTTATTCGTAGGCTGAAATGTTTATTCGTCTAGTACGAAAAAAGCAAAAATTTATTCGTATAGCATATTTGTACAGCAAATGTACTGATTGCAGAATAAACTAAATGTTTATGCCCACGCGACGAAGATTCGGGGTGCATATTAATTTACCCCTATCTGTCCGTTCGTCCGTCCGGATATTGATACATGGTTTGTCCGGCTATCTCCTCCTACAGTTTTGGAGCTACAGCTTTAATATTTTGTAGGATGTTTATACACATATTATGGAGGTGTGCATGTCCACATGATTTTGATTTTCATCAAAAATACTTCTTTTCTAGTTTTTTTTAAAGTAATATTTTTTGTTATGAAGACTTGGTATTAATGGCAATTCTAAAATAATTTTTTTTTTTAAGTTTAAAAAAAAATTAATAGTTATTAAAAAAAAATGTTTTAAGATGCACACGTGCAGACACCACAACCGATTGAAGATGGCATCAAAGCTGCTGAAAGTACAGTCAACAATACTTTTGGTAGGTTTAATATTTAAGGGGGTTTAATATGGACAAGAAGAGTTTGAAGATACCAAAGTGGTAATCAGAATTCTTAAATCGAAGGACACAATACAATGGACAAAAAAAAAAACAATGATTTACAAAACGCTACACAGAAAACTAATGATCAAGCACCATGAACCCCACAAAAACTGGGGTTGAGCTCAGATGCTCTTGAAGGGTAAGAAGAGTTTGAAGATACCAAAGGAGTTATCAGAATCTGTAAATCAAAGGACGGACAATACAATGGAAAAAAAACCAAAAACAATTTTCTACAAAACACTACACAGAAAACTAACGATCAAGCACCATGAACTCCCACAAAAACTGGGGTTGACCTCAGATGCTCTTGAAGGGTAAGAAGAGTTTGAAGATACCAAAGGAGTTATCAGAATCCGTAAATCGAAGGACAGACAATACAATGGGCACAAAAAAAAGTACAAAACGATCTACAAAACTTACACATAAACTAAATATGGAGCAACTCGAACTTCACTAAAAACCGGCTTTAAAAAGTTGAGGTAACTCCGACGTGCACAAATAGTTTAACAGAGATTTGAAGGTGCTCTAAAACGGTAATTCATCTGTGGAGAATTTAACACACTCCAATAAAGGTAAACATTTATATAGAACTTAATTTCCTTAAAAACTGCTTGTTTGTAAGATTTACTGTCACTACCAGACAGTTAGAAGAAAGAAGTACAAAGACGTATACCAAATCTTCAACCATGGCATACATGAGGTATATATTTTATTATAGTAGACAATAAGAAATTAGTATTGTGGACAAAATAACATAATGATGAAATGATCAAAAATACAATTTACAAATTTATAACTGTGTAATATGCAATAAATGAAGTTTTGTAAAATTTCTCTGATAGTGTGAATTGATAATTTTATTTGTTGAATACCAGTTTTCGTGGTTCCTGTTAGTATCGTAAAACCATGAAATTTAGTGAACCACGAAAAAGCATATGCAACAACTTGAACAAGAGAAGTTTGGAGTAAAGGTGCAGTCACATGATACAATTTTCTGTTTGGTTTTTCTTTTCAACATGCTTTTTGTCAGACATTTCAACATCGGTTGGTTTCCTATATCCATCTGACAGTTTGAGAAGAATTGTATTGTGAGAACAGTGAAAGAAATTAAGTCATATGAGAATCAAATTTAAAAGTTGGAATGTGTGGACACTTGACCATTCAACTTACCTGTGCCACAGATGCAGAATCATTAGGAAACCAGAGAGTTAATCAAAACGTATGACCGCACAGTAGCTATCACGACTCTGAATTTAAAAGTCAATGACTCTCTCGCTATCCATTTATCTACGAAAATGAATGAAACCACAATACAAAATACAGTTGTAAGATGCAGTGTCATTAACTTAACGTGTAAGTCTCGCTGAAAATGTGCATTATTTTACTGGACAGAACATTCTTTGTCATATGTACTTTAAATAAAAACCTCAGCAAATTAAAAGTTGATCATAACAAGAGGTTTGTTTCGTACATGTCAAAGGTAATCAAAGAAGAGATATAGGGAATACACTTTCTGGTGTTTCTAAGATTGTGAAATCTTTTCAAATAATTTTCTTTAATTAATGAATGCTTTATGATTTTACAATTCAAATTACCATTTATAATAATGATTTTATAATTTTATTTAAGCACTGAAACGAAATCCAATCTCATACTCTGTCCCATAGGAAATGGATAATGTCTAACCATGGTATTCATTCAGTAAGTATTGATGAAGTCATGATACAGATCCTTGTAATATTAATATTTGCCAACTTAAATTTCCACAAGTACATATGATATTTACTGTCATTGAAAATAACAAAATATCATAATTTGTTTTTCTTTTACCCTTTATAAATAAGCTTGGCAAATTCTAGTTCACAACACAACATACTATGACAGGTGCTTGGCAGTACCAGATGAAGCCAGCATAACCAAATGTATGTTATCTTGCTAATGTTCGATTCCTGATCGTATAGAAGTGTACTGTATACATCATGTGATAAAGTGTGTCAGTTTGCAGATGGTTCGAGTACTCCCGTTTTCTCCATCGTTTAAACTGACTTGCCGTGATATTACGTAACTAATGTTGTTGATAGTGGTGTTTAACACCCATAACACTAACCTGACTGTTTTTTCGATGTGATACAATAGTTTGCCTGATATAAGGGCACTCCAACTAAAAGGCCACACTTCTTATCAAGCCATATATCAGATGTACTGAGATAGTAAAATACTACTAAATTGACCCCCTCAAGAGTTAGTTCTTCTTATCAGACAATTTATTTTTATTGCACACGTGGTAGCCTTATTAGAGGGTGACTACTGCATATAAAAACTGACTCAATGGTGTGTATAAGGTTAGGGTGATCATGAGTTTGATTCCCTGTTGGCACAAACCAAACACTGTAAAATTGTTATTAATTGAAAGAAAGATTAAACAGTGATGGAAATGGAATCCACTAATAACAACAAAACAAACAACTACATCTTTTTTCAAATGATTGAAAAAAAAGACCACAACATATGTCCATGGAAATCCAGTTCCTGGCTTGGGACTGGCACAAAAATGTATCGGCAGTAAACTGGAGAATGGGATCACCACCCTCTGCCTTCTTGATAATTGGATCTACAATGACAATACAGATATAAACAAACAAAAAATGTCTGCTTAGCACGAAGGATCAGGTAAAGAAAAACAGCAAAGACTGGTTGACTTGGAGTCAGTATAATGTGTCCGACTTCAGACATGGGTTCTGTGGACTGTTGTTTCTGTGAAATAGCACCAAAATCTAACTTCGTGTGTAACGGTTTAGTTCAAAGAAGACATCATTATCATCTGGTCAACAAGAAACATGTTCTTCCTTTTGGTCACGTGGAGTTAAACAACAATCACTCACTCAATATTTTGGTTACTGCTATGCCAATACAAAATCATTGCAACAAGAACTAAAAAAAATAGGCTTTTATCAGTTTTGTTGGTGATAAAATATTGATATTTTTTTAATTTCAGTACTGGAATGTAGTCTATTTCCATAAGAATATCCAATGGGAAGTAGACGTTGTGTAACCATGGAGTTTATTAGGTGAGTAATCGTATATACCATTATTATTTTAATAAAAAATTGAGATTGCTTTGGAAATGAAGGTTCTAGCTTGTGACAGGCACAAAAAAAGCTGAACTGGTATAAATAATGAAAACTTTCAGAAATGTGCATAACATAAGTACAATATAAGTGAGGTTTTATAAAAAAAAAACCAAAAAAAACCCACATTTTATTGAAATAAAGATAATGCCATTGTACATGTCAGGGGAGGACTTGTATTTTGTAAAGTGACCAGTAGTAAGCGTAAAACTTGTAATTATAGGTTCCAGTTGACAGGGCATGAATAACATATAAAGTGAACACTGTTATCTGGGGAGGACTTGTAATTAGAGAGCCCATATATGAGTTGCACCTGACCTGAGTTTTTGGAAATGCTTAGCGTGTGCAGATTTCATTAAAGATTTAATTTGGAGGGTCCAGTTATTGAATGCCAATGTGTTTTTTTCTTGCAGTTTATTAGCACCATGGAAAATATTATTGTTTATTCCATATGGCATTTTTTCAAGTTCTGATACCTTTTATGTTTTCAGTGTAATATACTGAGCCATAGATGAAAGATAAAGGTACAGATGAAGAGGTCACAGATGAAGAATGGAAGACATGTGCAAAGATCACAGATAGAGATTGGATGAAAGGCAGTCAAAAATCATGATTTCAAGATATTTGACACTGACAATTAAGTGAAAATAAAAAAAACTGACAATTAAGTGAAAATAAAAAAAAACACTCATTTCACAATAAATGTATTAAAAATGAATTTCAGAACTAATTTTCTTTTTGTAATATTGTATATTTTTGTAGTTATGTATATTAAGTATGCAATATGAGATATAAAGATTTCAAAATTTTAATAAAATTGTAAATGTAATCCCCTAAAAAAGGGGGGATTGAATAAGAAACGTCACTTTTCTATGCTTAAGGTTAAATTAATTTTTCTTTTCTTTTATTTTTTAATTTTGTTTTGGTAGAAGTGGTGCATTTCTTTGTAACCTATGGTCTTGCTAGAAACAAAAACAGGCTCTGTAAAGGATGGGATAACAGAATTGTACAAAAACAAAAGCAAAACAAAACCACACACAAATAAAAAAGTAAAAATGTAAGCAGATCCTGTTCTTGTAAATTTTGGAGGGAATTTAATAAACAAAAAGTAAAATTTTAGCCAAACCATCAATCAGTTATTTTTGTACTCTTGTATTAGATATGTCATGTCAGTCTACTTGGTTTAAAGCACTTTAAAGTTTTATACTTTCCAAAATTCCAAGTCTTGAGTATATTTTTTTTTAATTTAATTTACATTTACATAAAAAAAACATTGTCAAAAATTAATGAGTCTTTCTAAAAAAAAATTAAATTGTATTTGGTAATCTATTTTTTTTAGCTTTAAACCAGGTAAGTAATGAAAAATTATCAAGAGTTATTGCTCTTTGAATATTTTGAATTTGAATGTTTGCTTATTAAATTGTATAAATATGAATGTTGTACTATTACAGGTATATGGAAGCAAGGTTCAGCATATTTTGTGGTAAAACCTATAAAATATGGTTTCGTCCTGACTTTTAGTCCTCTAATAGTCCCAATTATTCCTGTAATAGTCCAATAATTATCATAGGTGCAGAACACTTTCTAATTGTTGTCATAGTATTTACATTGATTCAAAAAGTGGAGATTCAGGTGTTTTATCTTTAACATTTAATTTTTTTAAATCATTTTCAAAAATAATTCCATTTGAAAAATTTCAGTAAACTTTATTCTTGAATTGTTTTAAATATTTTAGAAATAAAATATAAGCTGATACATTTTAGAGAGATAAGTAATAATTGTTTGTTAAATTTATTTATTGTCTTGCTTGTTTTGTGGTAAACCTCAGCTAACCGAGCACTGCATTTCCCCATCTAACAAAGCATTGCATTCCCCCTGCACTTTAATAGTCGGCTTTCAATGAATATTTATATTTTTAAGCCGACTATTAACATGAACAAAATGAGCAAGCTGGTTGGCATAATAATTTAAATATTTGTTTTAATCTTTCAAAATGTATCATTTTAGTCCCACTTTGAACACTTTAGAAGTCCTACTTTTGGTTATTTTTAGTTAAATGATTCAATAATTCTCTAAATTTCCAAAATTAAGATAAGTGCAATTATATGCATTAATTCATTACTAATGTAAATATTTTCTTTCATTTTTAAGAATTTATTTTCTATTTTTTTGCAATCTGTTTTGGCATTTTTTATTGTTTTGTATTTTTAGGTTTTTAATCAGAGATCTGCTATGACACAAGACTGTGATAAGTAGTATACAACAATACAAGAAATCAGGAACGCCAATGATCATTATACAAATTCTGACATGACATAAACATATTGTATAATTTGTAAAAGTACTCTATATTGGAAATTTTTGTTTAACACCACTTTCAACAATATTTCAGTTATATCCTGGCAGTTCAATATGTTGTAGTTGTGTATTATTAAAGGTGGTTATAATATTGTCAGTCATTGAATGGATATACAATTTTAAACCAAAGCTTTTCCCAATGGACGCCATTGGTTTTAATGCTGGGTTTAAGTATATCAAGGTGTATATATTGCCGATTTGTCATATTTAACTTTATTGTAAAAATAATTGTATAATATATCTAAATATTTATGTTGTATTAAATTGACAGCTGAGAAAAAAGTTCACTCATGCATCAAGCTGGTTGACAAACTTTAGTTTGTGTTGTGTTTTTCATGTATTGATAAGGGTGTGCTTGAATGAAGATGAAACCTTAAGGGTTATGAGAGGTATTATCATTACTTGATGTCCATCTCTACTCGTCGTGAGTAAACTTCTACATTTTGATCTCTTCCCTACAGGACCAATTGTGTTCAAACATGGTAGGAGTGTCCATTTCTTAGTTCTCAAAAAAGTTTTTAGTTCACCAGGGCCGAGGGCTCAAATGAGCTTTTCCCATCACTTTGTGTCTGTCGTCTGTCATCCGTTAACTTTTTGCATTTTATCTGCTAAAGAACCACAAGGTCAAATTGGACCAAACTCTGATGTGATACTCTTTGAATGCTCCTCTTCTAAAATTGTGTTTGCTGACCTTGCCTGATATTAAAGATGGCTGCCATGGCTTCTAATTGATTGAAAAAATGGAAATCTTTGAAAATCTTCTTCAGAACCACGGGATGGATTGAAACCAAAATGCAGGAACTGCTCATCCTATAGAGCAGATGAGAGCATCCTCAAATCAGATTCATTGTGTTTACCCAGTTAGAGATATACAAATTACAATCCGTTATGTCTTGTGATTTTAATTGAATTTGTCAAGAAATATTAGCAAGTTTTTTTCTTCAGAATCTTGTATCTTGAAAACTTAAAAAATTATGCCGTTTTCTAAACTAGACCTAGTATACCATTGCATATATCTTCTATTAAGCAGACAATTTAAATATCTCATGTGACTTATAGAATCTCTTCTACTAGCCTATTGCAGTTGGTGGAGAGAGCATAAAGTATCATAGCTGAAAAAATTTCATGGAACCTGTTAATAATTTTCCTGGTTTTTCAATATAGTCAAACCTTGCAAGGTAATGGTGAAATATGGTCACATAAGGCATGTGGTCACTTAATACAGGTTTAATTAATATAAAATGCACTGTGAAGTGAAACTTAAATTGAGGTCACACAATATAAGTTATTGCTTAATAGAGGTTTGACAATATGGTTCAAAGTAGTGGTATTTTAAATATATCTCTACATTAAAAGGGAGTTGCCACATCAGTGGTAGATTGTGGGTTCAAGCCCCGATCGGGTCAAACCTGCATTAGTGACCACCTCTATTATGTAAAAACTTGTATTATGTGATGTAATGGTTGTGCGGTAGATCGTGCCTTCGAGCGTGTTGGTCTAGTACAAAGCTGTCCTCATCTCATTGAAAATTACCTTAACTTGTTCTTGCCATGATATAGCTGAAAAATTGCTCAGTCACTGGTGAATAATTTACACATATTTTATTGTCACTCACTTAAAAGGGAGTATGTTGTTCATAAAATAATGATTTGTTGGTATAATTTGATGAACACAATTCAAAAAATTATGACAGATCTATTCAAAGATTACCCAATAGTATAAATCAGCAGAAAGTGATTTACAAGACTATAATTGGTTATAAAGGTATTCATATAGCATTGTAAATAAAGAAGTAAAAAAACTAAAAACCATTGAAATTTGAGTTCGGCTGAAGTCAAAATCCAATTTTGGGCATTAAATCTTTTTTTAATGTCTATATCTGAAAATAAATTAAATACAGTAAGACCTACACATGTGGTCACCTCTATTAAGCAGCCACCTGTGTTAAAAGATCACCTTTTTCTTGTCCTAGCACATAAAACTTCATATGAATTGAACCTCTTTTAAGAGGTCACCTGCCATATAAGGCCACTTTTTCGTTGTCCCAAAGGTGACCTCTTAATACAGGTTTGACTGTATGTTGATTTTTTCAGAGCTATATTTTGTTCAACAACTCCTGGTTTGTACAATGACCTAAGACCAGTGGGAAGGGAACTTAGGCAGCACTGTATTTTCTGTACTTTCCTCTTTAGATTTTATCTTTACATGTGATTTTAATTTATTTTTTTAATTTTCAAATAAGAGTACAGGTGAATATGCAGTCGATAGTTTAGAAACAAAAACCTTTCATTCCCATAAAGGGGGGAGGGCGTGGTCGTATGGTAGTTGGATTTATAACTACCTCTGGAATCGGTGTCTATCACAACTAATGTTGTGAATTCAAATTCCGTTCATGGCAAGGTGTACTCGATTTAACATTATGTGATAAAGTTTGTCAGTGATGAGTCGACGGTTTTCTATGTGTACTCTGGTTTTCTCCACCAATAAAGTTGTCCTCCTGGATATAACTGAAATATTGTTGACAGTGGCGTTACACACCAAAACCTCCTAACCCTCCATCATATTGGATAATTTATATATAGATAATGAATATTATTTTTTATCGACAATTAAACATTTTTTTTATTAAATATTACTATGATAAATAAAAAACTACATATAATTTTTTCTTATAGTTAATCCTTTTAATAGTAAATATTTATATTTAAGGTTTCAATTACAGTGTGTCCAGCAAAATACTGTGTCCACATTTGCTTGTAATATACACTTGTTCAACTTTCTCTTGTCGACATTCTGTAATCATATCATGCTTCGCTCTGCGTAGCCCTTTATTTTATTTTCATAAATAATTTCAGTGTAGATCAGAACAAGTCCATAGCAACACACCAGACAGCTCTGTAATTTAATTAACTATCACTTTGATTGTTATTCTTCGTGTTATAGTCACTGTATGGCATTCAATGGCAACAACTTACAACACATTAATTTGTATGCCCCCGCTGCCCGAAGGGGGAGGGGGGTATACTGTTTTACCTCTGTCCATCTGTCCGTCCTTCCTTTCGTCCGTCCAAGATATTTTTCGTCGCATTTTTCTCAGTAACTGTTGATGGCAGAAATCTGATATTTGGTCACAAGCTTCATATAGGTACCCCATATCGTGGGAAGCGTTTTTGGACCCATCAGATTCCTACTTCCTGTGTGCCGATTTTGTTGATTTTTATACACATTTAACATACATTTGTATATGCACATTTTTCGTCGCATTTTTCTCAGCAACTATTGATGACAGGAATCTGATATTTGGTCACAAACTTCATATAGGTATGCCATATTGTGGGAAGCGTTTTTGGACCCGTCAGATTCCTACTGCCTGTTTGCCGACTTAGTTGATTTCTATACACATTGAACATACATGTGTATGCACATTTTTCGTAAAATTTTTCTCAGCAACTATTGATGGCAGAGATCTGATATTTGGTCACAAGCTTCATATAGGTACCCCATATCGTGGGAAGCGTTTTTGGACCCATCAGATTCCTACTTCCTGTTTGCCAAAGAGCGGGGGTATCATAGGTGAGCTTTAGCTCACAGTTCATCTTGTTTATTTGAAAAATAACTTGAATTTTACATTTTTAGCTTGACTTCTCGAAGAAAAAAAGTTGAGCTATAGTCGTCACTCCGGCGTCAGCGTCTGGGTCGGTTAAGTTTGAGGTTAAGTTTTTTATCAAAGAGTCCATTTCTCAAAAACTATCAAAGGTATCCATTTGAAACTTGGAATACTTGTTCACTATCAAAAGAGGAACCAATTACAACAAGGCATGATTTGTATATCCAGAGTTATCTGCCCTTGTTTCGACATACAAAAATGTAGTACATAGAAATTAGGGATATTCTTTTAGTATAATTAAAATTTCTCAATAACTATCAAAGCTATTAACTTGAAACTCAATACACTTGTAGAAAGTGTTGACCCCAATCTGTTGACAAGAGAAGACAACTCCATCCAACATTTTATTTGAGTTTTTCCCCCTTTTTGACTTAGAATTTCTTAAAAAAATACAATTTCTCAATAATTATGATAGGCATTGAAATGAAACTCAACATACCTAATCACTATCAAATGGGGAGGTCATTACATCGAGACAGGTGACTGTGATTTGTATATACAGAGTTGTCTGCCCTTGTTTTGACATGGTACATAGAAATTTGGGATATTTTTTTAGTATAATTAAAATTTCTCAATAACTATCAAAGCTATTAACTTGAAACTCAATACACTTGTAGAAAGTGTTGACCCCAATCTGTTGACAAGTTAGAAGTATGTATAACTTTGTAAATTGCTTGCAGTTTAATATCAGATACGAAAAAGTCGAGCTTCCAGCACCCGTGGGCGGTGCTCTTGTTTTACAGATGTTTAGAAGGTTGTATATACCATGGCCATTACGTACAGAAATATGTATGGTGAATGTATAATATAAGTTTATGAAGATTATCTTCAGTTAATAGGTATTTATATACATTGTACAGTTAAACCTACCCATGCGATCACCTCTATTAAGCAGTCGCCTGTATTAAAAGGTCACTTTTTTCTTGTTCAGTCATAGAGAAATTCATATAAGTTGAACCTCTTTTAAGAGGTCACCTGTGTTATAAGGGAATTTTCATTTGTCCCAAAGGTGACCTCTTGATACAGGTTTGACTATGATAATTACATTATGTTGTGAAAAAAGGTTTCAACAGTGAAGGTAAAAAAATCCATTAATATCAACCAGGAACAACCCACGTCCCATTTCCAATCATGGAAAATCAAAAAAGACCATGATATGGCATTGAAAATGCAGGTCCTGCCTTGGGACCGACACACATATGTGGTGGGATTAAATCGCTTAATGGGATCCTAACACTTCCCCCTTGATAATTGAATCTCTAACGGCAATACAGATATAAAATAATGATAAAAACACCCACAGCAATTCAATGATCTACAAAAAACTACACAGAAAACATAAAGATCGAGCAAGATGAACCTCACTAAAAACTTGGGGTGAACTCAGGTGCTCAGGAAGGGTAGGCAGTTCCTGCTCCACTAGTGGCACCCGTCATGTTACTCTAGTTATAAGTAATGAATGGGGAAAGGACCTGCAAGTACAAAATGTACTTACGACAAGTGGAACACATACGTGGTCATTTGTGACACAGACAAACTCTATCACATAAAGTTGTATCGTCATAACTGACGTAAGCAGGATTCAAACTAAAAAAAACAAGGATTTATATCACTTTGAAAAATAACTTGATATTTATATTTTTCTTTACAGATGTTAAGAAGATTGTATATACCATGGCCATTACAGAAATATTTATGATGAATGTATAATATAAGCTTATGAAGATTACCTTCAGCGTATAGGTATTTTATACAGTTAAACGTGCCCATGCGGTCACTCCTATTAAGCAGTCACCTGTATTAAAAGGTCACTTTTTTCTTGTTCAGTCATATTAATTTAACCTCTTAAGAGGTCACCTGTCTTATAAGGCCATATTTATTTGTCCCAAAGGTGACCTCTTAATACAGGTTTGATTGTATGATAATTACATTATGTTGTGGAAAAAGGTTTCAACAAGGAAGGTAAGAAATTCCATTAATATCAACCAGGAACAAATTAACCCACGTCCCATTTCCAATCAAAAAAGACCATGATATGGCATTGAAGATGCAGGTCCTGCCTTGGAACAGACACGAATATGTGGTGGGATTAAACCGTTTAATGGGATCCTAACACTTCCCCCTTGATAATTGAATCTCTAACGGCAATACAGATATAAAATAATGATAAAGAAAACCTCCACAGCTTCGCTTCCACTCAAAAAAATCATGCACTTGAGAAAAACACAAAACTGTGGCAGAGTTAAGCACTTAATTATAGGGTTATGGTTTTTAACGCCACTTTCAACAATATTTCAGCTATAAGTTGATGAAGATTATCTTTTGTTTATAGGTATTTATACACAGTTAAACCTGACTATATTAGAAACCCCACTCTGGAAGAGATTAAAACTGTACTATACGAGGACAGTACATTCATGTCACCAGAGCTCAAAATGCAAATTATCATGGACATAGCAAACATATAGAAGACTCTAAACATCAAGAATGACTGTGAACCTAATTGAGTACCAAGCAAGACGTTTGCTCTTCTTAATACATGGAGCGCGGTACATGTTTATAGTAAAAAAAACAGTAGAAATTGGTGAAGGCATTACAATAGTGTAGTGTTTGGGGTTATGAAGGGGGTGGGGGGGGGGGGGGGGGGGGTACGATCCAATCATATCGTATCATATTATAAATATATATATATAAATTAATTTATAGACAACACTAAAATCGTCTACTGTGACTCTTAGATTAAAAGTGTCTACTGTGATTCTTAGATTTTAATCTACTCATGATTTACTAGTTTTATAGATAAAACTGTATATACTGAAACACAGAAGTTTTAGTGAACACAGAGAGCATTTATGCTCATTTTAATCTCACCTGTGTGAGCTATTTCCATCACTTGGCGTCCGTCGTCCGTCTGTAAACGTTTTCAAAAATCTTCTCCTCTCAAACCACTGGGCCAATTTAAACCAAACTTGGCCTGAATCATCCGTAGGGGGTTCCCTTTAAAGATATGTCCGATAGCCACGCCCTCCATCCAAGATGGCCACTGTTACTAAAAATATTTTTTTTCTTCAAATGGCCAAAACTGCTTTATTTCAAGCCAGAATGTGCCCAAATTTGAACTGTATCAGCATACTGATGAGCTTTTTAACATATGTTACGGGATTTTTTATGAACTTTGAACTTTTGCCGATTTTGACCGATTATGCAAATTAAAGAATAAATAAGCAAAAAATCATTTAAAAATCTACTTATTAGAAACCACTTGACCAATTTCAACCAAACTTTGTCTGAATGATCCTTAGGTGAACCCCTTTCAAAATTGTGTCCGTCAGCGCCGTCCTGTATCCAAGATGACCGTCGTTACTAAAAATAGAAATTTCTTCAAATGGCCAAAGCTGCTCTATTTTAAGCTAGAATGTGCCCAAATTTGAACTGTATAAGCATAATGATAAGCTTTTTAATATGTATTACGAGATTTTTTATGGAATTTGAACTTTTGCCGATTTTGACCGATTATGCAAATTAGAAAAATGGGGATGAAATTTAAAAAAAATCTTCTCCTCTGAAACTACTGAGCCAATTTCAACCAAACTCTTCTGAAATGATTCTTGGGTGGTCCCCTTCCAAATTTGTGTCCGACATTTCAGACCTCCGACCAAGATGACCACCACAGCCGAACTTAATTTAACATAGGACCCTATGGGAAATTTACATAAAAATCTTCTTGTCTGAAACCATTTGCTCAATAAGAATTAAATTTTGATGAAATAGTCATTGGATGGTTCTCTTCCAAAAATGTGTCCGGCGGTTCGGCCCTTCGACCAAGATGGCCCCACAACCGAACTTAGCTTAAGATAGAACCCTATGGGAAATTCACATAAAAATCTCTCCTCGGAAACCACCGGGCCAATTGCAACCAAATTTTGGTGGAATGGTCCTTGGATGGCCCTTCCAAAATTGTGTCCGATGATCCCGACTTCCAACCAAGATGGCCGCCAAGCTAAAATAGAAAAAAGGGGGATGCAATTTAAAAAAAATCTTCTCCTCTGAAACTACTGGGCCAATCTCAACCAAACTTTGCTGAAATGATCCTTGGGTGTTCCCCTTCCAAAATTGTGTCCATCATTTCAGATCTCTGACCAAGATAGCCGCCACAGTCGAACTTAATTTAACATAGGACTGGGTGGGATAAGTGTAGATTTTGGCCCCATGTCAGAAACTGTTTATATAGATATAATATTAAACACAATCATTGAAAGGTAAGAAAAATTTTTTTTTTTATGATTTCACTTTGTCCTTTGTTGTTTAGCAACGTAAATAGAGGAGGGTCCAATTAATCATTGGAAATTCAAATACGATGGTTTTATTTTACATATCTTGCATAGTCTTTTCGACAAAATGTTATAGTCTGCGTATGTACACTCTAAAAATAATATTCCAATTCTCTATGGTAGCATATGGTATTTTTGTGTAGTTTTGTCACCCTAGCAACGATTTTGTAAACATTAAATTAGCCTGTATTATTGCAATTAATGGTTGAATTTTTACATCTACGATCTTTTGACTTGATATTTGATTAAGCGGTACATTTTTGTCAAGCTATACACACTACAAATGTCATTTCATATTTCAAAAATACATTTTGATATTTTTATTCATAGTTATGCCCCATCCATTGCAACAGGTTTCCATATACACAGTATTTTCCTGTAGATCTCATGGACCTTTTATTTAATCTAGAAAAAAATTCTACAACAGCACCTTAGCAGATCTAGATACCTCTTATCATTTACTAACCAGTATATATTATAAGAATTCCTTAAACCTTACAATGTCCCTAGTAACCAAATATTATCCCTAGCAATCGCAGAAACTCGTCAATGTTGAGCTCTGTAAATTGCTTTTTTTAAATCTTTTTATAAATAAGGGTAATAGCAAAATTACCGAATGTTGATATTTTTATTTTTTAAATCACGAGAGGAAATTATTCTCAGTAATTAGAATGTCAAAGGAACCAAGTCAATCGCATAACATGGTAAAGCAGCGCTACAGCGGCAGGAGAGGATATAATCCATGTTGAATAATTAAGAAATAAGTCATGAAAGCCAGAATGGATTGGCGGATATTATACGTTATTAGTCTCGAGATGTTATATATTCCGTTTTAAAGGGCAGTGGTTTTGTTAAACGATGAGGCGTCAGCCGAACCTTTTAGCAAAACCACTACTCTTTAAAACGGGATATATAACATCTAGAGACTGATAGCATTTTTATTTGAATGTTCCAACATTAATAAGTATGTCCTTATTATAGGAAAAACATAAATACGTGTATCTTTGGACAAAGATCACAGAGAGCGATTATTGATTTTCTGTCATCTTGTGAAATGTGTGTCGTCTGCTGTGCACAATGTAAATGGACAGCACATAGGTGAGAGCGATTATTGATTTTCTGTCGCCGCACGGCTTCCCTGAAGTTTTAAAAGTACCTGTTTAGCCAATCAAAATTCTACTTGCCACGAGAACATCAGAAAATAGTATTTTATCCCGAGCCAGAAGCGAGGGATAAAATTTACTAATATCCGCCAGTCCATGTTAAAGCTCAAAACACATTCTGGCGTCCATGATTTATTTCGATTCTGATATGTCTAAGAGTACAAATACGGTAGTATACTTTGATTGGAAGACCGTAATTTATATTTACGGTATCTTCAAACTTTTTTTGTTGAGAAAAGTCAAACGTGATAGATTATATAAATAGAATGCTTGGTAATACTGTATTATCGGTCATGGCCCATTAAAGTAAAATCATACCACTAAAATTCCAAGTAATACTACACATTTAGCACTGACTCATAAACGATAGACTATATCAATGAAATTCTTAGTAAGGATAACAAAAGGACCATTATAAACAAAACACCAAATATGTAAATCAAACCTGACATCCGTGTACTATGTTAAAACATGCACGTTATATCGTTATATGTACTGTATTAGATGAATTATGAATTATCAAATATATTGTTTGTTTTTCCATACTTCATTGAAATAAGTAAGAATACAATATTGATCTCACGATGTTGTTATCGGCGGTCATGTGTGCTAAACCATTACGCCACCGCAAAGTTAATATTAAGCTATATATAAATCAAATTTAGTTAATGCAATTATTCATCGGGAATTCACTTTGCGAAAGAGCTAAATAAAATATATTTGTTAAAATAAGAAGTAAAGGGACTACTAAAAATAGAAAGTTCCGATGTGTTTACATGTCCAATGAATTAATTTCTAAGATAATCTAACGTACTAATTTTCTTTTTGGTTGTTTGTTTTGTTTTCTGTACTTTTTATGAATTGTGGGGATAATATTAAAGTATACTTTATTATAGTAACACATGAAATTCCACTGAGGGTTAGAAAAAAAAACACGTCGGACTCAATGCACAATCAGGTCGGTAGTAAATCACCTCCAACATTTATTTAACGTCAAAACTGTTTCATAAATATTGTTCAAGTTTCACTCTCGTAGCAAAACAACTACGATAACCAACTTTATTTTGGATGAGATTAAAAGGTCGATTTCTATTTCTGTCTATTACGGATGAAAACGGTCAATAAAAATTGGCCGCTGACGAGAAATCGACCTTAAAATTATTTGTTGATTGCAGATTTCATACTCTCCACACTCGGGTACCAACACAAAAATTAAATGAGATATGTGTTGATGTATATTAAACATCATACTAAAATATGCCGTTGGTACCTGCTTGTGGTTATACTGCAAATTGATATTAAATACACATTTCTTGTTAGATTTCATATATTTTCACGAAACATAGACTTTTCATTGAATAGTGTGACGTCATCGCACGTGCAAATATGGAAAATTGTTACAAAAATATTAGTTGGGGTAAAGGTCTGATAAAATCAAGAAACAACGAAAGCTATACGTTTCATTTATAATTTGTCTATTTTTCAGGCCAATTTCTGCCCTTATCATACCTACTCCTTTAACATAGGAACCCATGGGAAATTCCCATTAAGATCTTCTTGTCTGAAACCATTTGCTCAATAAGAATTAAATTTTGATGAAATAGTCATTGGATGCTTCTCTTCCAAAAATGAGTCCGATGGTTCGGCCCTTCGACCAAGATGGCCCCAACAGCCGAACTTAGCTTAACATAGGACCCTATGAGAAATTCACATAAAAATCTTCTACTGGGCCAATTGCAACCAAACTTTGGTGGAATGATCCTTGGATGGCCCCCTTCCAAAAATGTGTCCGGTGATCCCGATTTCCAACCAAGATGGTCGCTAAGCTTAAAATAGAAAAAAAGGGGGATGAAATTAAAAAAAAATCTTCTTCTCTTAAACTACTGTGCCAATCTCAACCAAACTTTGCTGAAATGATCCTTGTGTGGTCCCCTTCCAAAGTTGTTTCCGGCATTCCAGACCTCCGACCAAGATGGCCATGACAGCCGAACTTAATTTAACATAGGACCCTATGGGAAATTCCCATAAAAATATTCTTGTCTGAAACCATTTGCTCAATAAGAACTAAATGTCGATGAAATAGTCATTGGATGGTTCTCTTCCAAAAATAAGTCCGGCGGTTCGACCAAGATAGCCCCCACAGCCGAGCTTAGCTTAACATAGGACCCTATGGGAAATTCACATACAAATCTTCTCCTCAGAAACCACTAGCCCAATTGCAACCAAACTTTAGTGGAATGGTCCTTGGATGGCCTCCTTCCCAAATTGTGTCCGGTGATCCCGACTTCCAACCAAGATGGCCGCCAAGCTAAAAATACAAAAGGGGGGATGAAATTAAAAAAAAATTCTCCTCTGAAACTACTGAACCAATCTCAACCAAACTATGCTGACATTTGTAATAAGCCATGTTCGCTGACTATTCTTGTCCAATTTGTCTGAGAGGGGCCCGGTAGGTATATTTAAATGAGGCAGTCAAAAAGAGAAATATCTCGGGAGTGTAAAGATATAATTGGGTCAGCGAAAGGATAACAAATAAGCGAAAAATATTGAGCCGAAGTGGAGAAGGGGAAAAGGGTAGATGTTTACCTTGAAGTAAGGAAGAGGAGGGGACATATATTTTTTGAATGAAACAAGTCCCTGTGGGGGAAATGTGTACTTTGAAATTTGGGGTACGGATGTGCAGCTTGAGTTACACACATTTAGCATGAAAAACCTATCCATTCTTATATTTGCAGTACGGAAAATATGCATGCCCATTCACATAATTAGGCACGGCTGCATTAACCCTTAGGCAAAATAAGCATGTGCTTAGGGCATCAAGGGGCAAGGGGTACCACAACATTCCAACCATCAACCAAAAAGTGGATTGAACGTGTACATATTTCACAACGAAAATAGCCAATCACAGCTATGCTTTCAGGAAGGTAATAACCAATCACAGCCATGTTTTCAAGAAGGTGGTATTTCTTTTACGGCCTCGTTCAGCGTATTTAAACATTGTTTATAGCAGTATTTCATCATTCTCGATTTAGTTATCTAGAAAACAGCAAGTCAAAATCTTAGGTAGAGGAAAGGGAGGAGCAAAGATCCACAGAAAAGTGTTGTGATATTATCAAGGTATTACTAAACCAGCCATCCGTCGACTTGCCAGGAAAGGTGGTGTCAAACGTATGTCCGGACTTGTTTACGAGGAAACCCGCTTTGAAACGTCAAGGCAAAACATGGTACGCACGGGTTTGGGTGTTAAGCAATGCAGCCTTACTCTCAGAAAAACAACGACCCTAATCAGGGCCACCAACATTTTTCAAAAAGAATTTAACTTTCAATTTCTTAATATATATAGCTTTAACCCATGTCCCTGTTAAATTCTATATGCTATATATAAATACATCTTTCTCTGTTATTGTACCCATCTCGCAACAAAAAAGAGAGGGTCTGTCGGAGTCCCCATATCAAAATAATATGTATTTATAATGAGTACGATTAGATTTGTTATGATGAGTGAGTGATTGTTGTTTATCCGAAATTCAGCAATTTTTCAGCTATTACATGGCGAGAACAAGTTAATTTTCAATGAGATATGATGAGGTCCGCTTTGTAATAGATCAACACGCTGAGTTGGATTTTTATAGTGCTAGCTCACTGACGCTCCACTCGGACACATTATTCTGATTCCGAGCCAACCAGTCTTTGATTTTCCTCGAGTACACCTTGCGTGAGCAGGAATCGAATTCACGACGTTAGTAGTGATAGGCACTGATTGCATAGGTAGTTATATATCCAACTACCATACGATCACGACCGCGATGACCCCAATAATAGTTTTGAGTGAGTGAGTGATTGTTGTTTAACGCCAATTCAGCAAGTCTTCAGCTATATCATGGGGAGAGCAAGTTAATTTTCAATGAAGTGATGATGAGGTCCGCTTTGTACTAGACCAACACGGGTTGGAATTTTACATTGCTAGCTCATTGAAACAACAGTCCGCGGGTAGACATGTCGCTCTACTCGGACACATTATTATGATTCCGAGCCACCCAGTCTTTGCTCTTTCTCTTTCTCCTTAATGATGCGTGCTTACCAGAGAAGCAACAAATACCGATTGTATAGCCTTTGGTGTGACCAGACTGGGACTCGAACCCACGATCTACCGCACACCACGCGAGCACGCTAACCATTACACCACCGATGCGGTTATTTGCTATGATGAATGCATATCATTAGCATATAAAGAGGATATAAAATATTGCCCGTAAAATAAAATGATGACTATAGATATCAAGTACCCTGTGGAGTTTTCTTTTTTAACTATCTATTAAGACATTTAAGAATTAAAAAAAAACATGGACTATAAATCGTATCGTATGTGTATATATACATAGCACTGCCACCTTATGCTGGTGGTTGAAAGATAGAGAGAGATGGTAATAGGGACAACGAGAGATAACTGTAATTCAATTGTTCAACAACAATTTAGATACTTATTGAAAAATATCGGTGGCCCTGAAAAGGGCCGTTTGTTAGAAAAAAAAGCGTTTTCATTTGCATATCATCGTAAGAACAGCTACAAAAAATGTAAATGGATTGAAACTAAATTTGGCATCTACATTTGCATCTTTCAAAGGATGTCTATATAGTCGATCTTGTTTCCAACTGAAAAACGAAGTTTAGCTAGCTTTTCTTATTCACGTGTTCCTCAAATTGAAGATCTTCTCATCCCTAATTGCTAAAAGAAGTTTTAAAAAAAATTGCATTCTATTTTTGCAGCTGCTGAAGCCAATGCCCTCGAACATCGTCAGGCCTGGATTAACCATTAAGCAAAATAAGCACGTGCTTAGGCCATCAAGGGGCAAAGGGCACCACACAAATTCGGTCAAAATACAATTTATTTTATCAGTCAGATCAGGGGCGTAGCTGAGGCTTAATAGTATGCACGCCATACTTCTTGAGAAGGTGAGGGAGTCTGGGATTTTGTTTTGACGAGATGCAAAATGGTGCGACCTGTAATATAACCTGACTTCCTTGTTACTTGATGCTCAAGTTTCATACAAACAACAAAAAATATGTCATTAAATACTCTTCAATGTCACGTTTACATATTTAGTTGATCTAAATTTTTGATGGTGTGATTCTTCTCTTAATTTAAATTCTACATTAACGACTTTTCAATTTTTTCTATATATACACTTCGACAAAAAGCTAAGAACCACCCAGTATATTTTTTAAGATGAAAAAAGTTGAACACGAAATGCTCTTTTGGTAATATTTCATTATGGATTAGATCATGGGCTACAATTTGAGTCGTATTTGAAGCTGATTAAGAAATCAAATTGTTGATTATTACAAATGGAAAAAGGGGGATAACATGAACATTCTAAAACTTCAAAAATGTTTTATTTGGTTATCGTTTTTCAACAATTTACGAAAACGAACGAGCCATAATTTTTTCGAGAACTTTTGAATGAAGACGGAAGCACATTTAATTAGTAGCCAAAGCTACCGCACTCGTCTATTTATTCCACGAACTAGGATACGAGGCCTCTTTTGTGGGAATCGCCGCCATTCTTCCACATTTGCGCTTGTTAATTCAGCAATATTTTGACATTGCGGATTACGTTGGTTCACCGTCAATCAACAGGGGCGTAGCTGAGGCTTAATAGTGTGCACGCCATAATTCTTGAGAGGGGGAGGGGTCTGGGATTTTTTTTGAAGAGATGCAAAATGGTGCGATCTGGGGCCATTTCAAGGTTTCATATAACATAGAATCAAGCACTATTTTAATGACTTTGAGAGACAAGAATTTCTTAAATTTGTCCAAAATCTGCCCTTCGTGTCTTAGCAGATACGAACACCTCCATTGCTTTGTACAAGTCCACTTCAAAATCTCGGTTAATATATGCATCAATCCAAGGGAAGATAGCCTGTCATTCTTCATGGTCGACCTAACATAATTTTTCAAACGTCTCAGTACACTAAATGGCATTTCAGCAGTAGCGCTTGCTACTGGCATAGTTAACAAAACACATAGTTTTATCAATATTGTATCTATAGAAGGATAGAGAACTGGATTTACAGAATCAAGTGTGGTACAAAGTGTTGTTGGTAAATCATTACGTTTAGTAATGACCCAGTGGGTTCGCCATCTGTCTATTTCTCTCCTGAAATCCTCTAATGACAAAATTTTCTCTTGGAGTCGTTTTCAGAGGTGTCATGTCCTTTGGCGTTCTTTTACATTCCCGGTTTGGTTCACGCGCTGTTTCAATCGAACAATGACCGAGTGGCTTACATTGAATCGTTCAGCCGTCTGTCTGTATGACACACCACCTATTACCATTCCAGCCGCTTGCCTTCTTTCTACATCTGACAGTTTTTGACCTGTCATGTTGAAATAAAGTTTAGAAAATTTAAAGTTTTACTTGTACTGCACGTGCAGATACCGATTTGAAAACCCCGCCAAACTTGAGTTTTGCAAAGGTACAGGTGAACTGAAAACCCTGTTTCGTCGTTCTTTAATTAATCGACCGATACAAAATTACAGGTACCATGAAAGAATATTATATGTTATTCAGCTATCAGACAGGGTATATAATGTGACATTTCTGGCTTAGGATCTATATTCCCTGGCCAATCACAAATGGACAATCCAGAGAAACTGGCAACATAGGCTACACAAGACGAAGTAGACATGAAAAATAAATACGCAACACAACATGCATTGGACACCACAATACGCAAAGAAAACACAAATAACGTTAATAGTAAGTAATGTTAGCATTACGTCAATTGATGGCAAAAACTTCACATCTTCTGAAAACCTCCTCTGTGGTGTAATTCTTAGTGTACATTCCTCGAGAGAGGTAGATGCTGGATTTGGGTGCTGGTGGAGTCAAATCATCTACTATAAATGTGGCATTTGTTGAGTTTGTTAAAGAATAGACTGGTTCGCTAGGAATGAGAATAATGTGTCCGAAGGGAGCGACTTATCTATCGGTGGACTGTTGTTTCAATGAGCTCGCACTATAAAAAATACTAAACTAAGCGTGTCGGACTAGTACAAAGCAGACATCATCATCATCTCATTAAAATGTAACTTGTTCTCGCCATGATATAGTTGAACAATTGCTCATGTGGCGTTAAACAATAATCACTAACTCTAATACTTGTAAATTGTCTGGTGCAATTTTATTTTATTAAACCTACAGAGTGGTTATTATATTGGGTCTAGCCATACATGTCTAAAATGCCATTTACTAAAGCCATTTAATTTCTTGTAAATATTGTTTTTAAAATGGAATCAAATTAATCAGCTACTGTAAAAGATTAATATTGGGAGACTTATGACATTAAAACACATTGTCCTAGGCTGTAAACTTTTGGATAAAAACTGTTTTGATTTTAATTATTTCTTGACAGTTATTGGAATCTCTATATATAAATCTTATTATGTATCCGAACAAAAAACTAAAAATATTAACTTTTATAATTTATTGAAACATACATATTACACACGAATTAAAGATAAAATGTCATTCTTGTGGAATATAATATGTATATATATATATATATAATCAATGGACATTTTGAGAGGAGCTTGGCCTCTCATTATATATGTAACAAACGTTTGAATAAATTATTATTGTGTTGCTAAAAACACTATTGAACAATGCACTACCGATGTTAATAGTACAGAGGCAAATAATTAAGTCTCCCAAACAAAGTTTGGGAGACTTATTGCTTTTGCTCCGTTTCTTCTTATTATTATTATTATTATTATTATTATTCTCTTTCTCCTTTCTTTCCGCGGACCATGAACTTGTCCACGGCAGATCTCAGGAACTACTGGACAGAATTTCATGAAACTTTGTGAAGTTAAAGATATATGTTTCTAGTTGGTCCTAAGGTTTTCCGCCTTGTGGTAAAGGGGGTCAAAGTCATATTTTGAGGGGTTCAAATGGGGTGGTGGTTACTATAGAATCCAATGTGAAAGTTGAAATTTCGTACATTAATGTTGATAACTTCTAAATGAATAGAGATAACTTCTAAATGATAGAGACATAAAATTTGACATAGTGATAGGTCACTATTAGAGGAGCAATGCTGCGTTTTCAAAATATTCGAGATGTCTGCCATTTTCAAAATGGCTGCCAAAACACGGTATAAAAAATGGGCGGTAAAAATTCAACATTGCGCGATATCATCAAAATTTTATATGTGGGTAGATAAATGATGTCCCGAATTGATTCCCAACATTGAAAATTTTTTACCGGTCGCTATTTTCAAAATGGCCGCCACAATACCGCAAATATTCAACATTGTCCGATATCATCAAAATTTGATATGTGGGTAGATTATGATGTCCCGAATTGATTCCAGACATTGAAAAATTACTATCGGTCGCCATTTTCAAAATGGCCACCACAATACCGCACAAATTCAACATTGTCCGATTTCAACGCCATTTCATATGTGGGTAGATTATGATGTCCCGAATTGATTCCTGACATCGAAAAATTTCTACCGGTCGCTATTTTCAAAATGGCCACCACAATACCGCACAAATTCAACATTGTCCGATTTCAATGACATTTCATATCTGGGTAGATTATGATATCCCGAAATGATTCCTGACATCGAAAAATTTCTATCGGTCGCCATTTTCAAAATGGCTGCCACAATACCGCACAAATTCAACATTGTCCGATTTCAACGACATTTCATATGTGGGTAGATAATGAAGTCCCGAAATGATTCATGACATCGAAAAATTTCTACCGGTCGCCATTTTCAAAATGGCCACCACAATACCGCAAAAATTCTACATTGTTCGATTTCAAAGGTAGCTTTTAATTTATCTTTTAAGCTGGTTGTCTGTGGCCGGTTTGGGAGACTTCATAATCGTTAGATTATAATCATATCTTGTTTGATTTAATAACATTGGTAAATTGCGTTTAGAAAATTTACAGGTGGGTGATTACAGGTAAGATTTTTTCTTTCTTTAATAAAAACATAAATATCAAATTTAGTGCACATGACATGTTTATGGAGTAACCTTCATCATGCATGCTCAAAGTCAAAAGGCTGAAAAAACAATTAATTTTAAATTATGAAAGAATAGTTTAAAGAGTGATGGTCAACAATTCCATTAATATCAACAAAACGAATACTCATATCTCACCTTAACTCACTGAACACAAAAATACCACATTTCGTTGGAAATCCAGGTACTATCTTGGGACGGGCATACAAATATGGCGGGGTTAAATCTATTAATGGGATCCCAACCCTCATCTGTATTAAATGTTAGAGGGCTAAAGATTGAAATATTACACGTAGAACCGCTTTGTTTTGTAATCTCCAGCGGTTTTTTTTATAAAGGTGGGGGGTAAAATATTCGCGAGCAGTTAAGACTCACTTACTGTGGTGTTGGTTGGGGCCGTGTTGCTATTTTTAGTGTTGTTTTGTGCTTAATGGTGTTTGTCTGCGGCCTGTGTCTACTGTACCCAATGAAGCCAATTTCTCTGGATGTTCAATTCTTGATTGCCTCTTCGGTATTCTGTAACGTTTATTCATAAACTGAATAAATTCATAAAGCATATAATAATATAATGATCAAATTAATTATTTTAATCTAAATTTAAGTATTAAATCTGTTTCAATGTTACATATATGCTTTTCTTAAAATAAATTCTGGCAATATCCCAAATACTAAGAATAATATCATTCTTCATGAAAAGATAGTGTCACCTGAACAGTTTTCCTTTTCCTCAAGTTACACATCAAATGAGCTACGCCCTGGTCACGTCTCGTGTTTGTCACGAGTACCTAAGGTATATATACGATTTGTAATATAACCTGACTTCCTTGTTACTTGATGCTCAAGTTTCATACAAAAAACAAAAAATGTGTTATTAAATACTCTTCAATGTCACGTTTACATATTTAGTTGATCTAAATTTTTGATGGTGTGATTCTTCTCTTAATTTAAATTCTACATTATCGACTTTTCAATTTTTTCTATATATACACTTCGACAAAAAACTAAGAACCACCCAGTATTTTTTTTAAGATGAAAAAAGTTGAACACGAAATGCTCTTTTGGTAATATTTCATTATGGATTAGATCATGGGCTACAATTTGAGTCATATTTAAAGCTGATTAAGAAATCAAATTGTTGGTTATTACAAATGGAAAAAGGGGGATAACATGAACATTCTAAAACTTCAAAAATGTTTTATTTGGTTATTGTTTTTCAACAATTTACGAAAACGAACGAGCCATAATTTTTTCGAGAACTTTTGAATGAAGACGGAAGCACATTTAATTAGTAGCCAAAGCTACCGCACTCGTCTATTTATTCCACGAACTAGGATACGAGGCCTCTTTTGTGGGAATCGCCGCCATTCTTCCACATTTGCGCTTGTTAATTCAGCAATATTTTGACATTGCGGATTACGTTGGTTCACCGTCAATCAACAGGGGCGTAGCTGAGGCTTAATAGTGTGCACGCCATAATTCTTGAGAGGGGGAGGGGTCTGGGATTTCTTTTGAAGAGATGCAAAATGGTGCGATCTGGGGCCATTTCAAGGTTTCATATAACATAGAATCAAGCACTATTTTAATGACTTTGAGAGACAAGAATTTCTTAAATTTGTCCAAAATCTGCCCTTCGTGTCTTAGCAGATATGAACACCTCCATTGCTTTGTACAAGTCCACTTCAAAATCTCGGTTAATATATGCATCAATCCAAGGGAAGATAGCCTGTCATTCTTCATGGTCGACCTAACATAATTTTTCAAACGTCTCAGTACACTAAATGGCATTTCAGCAGTAGCGCTTGCTACTGGCATAGTTAACAAAACACATAGTTTTATCAATATTGTATCTATAGAAGGATAGAGAACTGGATTTACAGAATCAAGTGTGGTACAAAGTGTTGTTGGTAAATCATTACGTTTAGTAATGACCCAGTGGGTTCGCCATCAGTCTATTTCTCTCCTGAAATCCTCTAATGACAAAATTTTCTCTTGGAGTCGTTTTCAGAGGTGTCATGTCCTTTGGCGTTCTTTTACATTCACAGTTTTCCGGTTGTTGACTGATTTTGTCTGTTTATATAATTATGAGTTTTGACTTTCCCTTTGTAAGATTGTTCGGAGTTCGGTAATTTTGTTATTACCTTTATTTACATTCCCGGTTTGGTTCACGCGCTGTTTCAATCGAACAATGACCGAGTGGCTTACATTGAATCGTTCAGCCGTCTGTCTGTATGACACACCACCTATTACCATTCCAGCCGCTTGCCTTCTTTCTACATCTGATAGTTTTCGACCTGTCATGTTGAAATAAAGTTTAGAAAATTTAAAGTTTTACTTGTACTGCACGTGCAGATACCGATTTGAAAACCCCGCCAAACTTGAGTTTTGCAAAGGTACAGGTGAACTGAAAACCCTGTTTCGTCGTTCTTTAATTAATCGACCGATACAAAATTACAGGTACCATGAAAGAATATTATATGTTATTCAGCTATCAGACAGGGTATATAATGTGACATTTCTGGCTTAGGATCTATATTCCCTGGCCAATCACAAATGGACAATCCAGAGAAACTGGCAACATAGGCTACACAAGACGAAGTAGACATGAAAAATAAATACGCAACACAACATGCATTGGACACCACAATACGCAAAGAAAACACAAATAACGTTAATAGTAAGTAATGTTAGCATTACGTCAATTGATGGCAAAAACTTCACATCTTCTGAAAACCTCCTCTGTGGTGTAATTCTTAGTGTACATTCCTCGAGAGAGGTAGATGCTGGATTTGGGTGCTGGTGGAGTCAAATCATCTACTATAAATGTGGCATTTGTTGAGTTTGTTAAAGAATAGACTGGTTCGCTAGGAATGAGAATAATGTGTCCGAAGGGAGCGACTTATCTACCGGTGGACTGTTGTTTCAATGAGCTCGCACTATAAAAAATACTAAACTAAGCGTGTCGGACTAGTACAAAGCAGACATCATCATCATCTCATTAAAATGTAACTTGTTCTCGCCATGATATAGTTGAACAATTGCTCATGTGGCGTTAAACAATAATCACTAACTCTAATACTTGTAAATTGTCTGGTACAATTTTATTTTATTAAACCTTCAGATTGGTTATTATATTGGGTCTAGCCATACATGTCTAAAATGCCATTTACTAAAGCCATTTAATTTCTTGTAAATATTGTTTTTAAAATGGAATCAAATTAATCAGCTACTGTAAAAGATTAATATTGAGAGACTTATGACATTAAAACACATTGTCCTAGGCTGTAAACTTTTGGATAAAAACTGTTTTGATTTTAATTATTTCTTGACAGTTATTGGAATCTCTATATATAAATCTTGTTATGTATCCGAACAAAAAACTAAAAATATTAACGTTTATAATTTATTTAAACATACATATTACACACGAATTAAAGATAAAATGTCATTCTTGTGGAATATAATATGTATATATATATATATATAATCAATGGACATTTTGAGAGGAGCTTGGCCTCTCATTATATATGTAACAAACGTTTGAATAAATTATTATTGTGTTGCTAAAAACACTATTGAACAATGCACTACCGATGTTAATAGTACAGAGGCAAATAATTAAGTCTCCCAAACAAAGTTTGGGAGACTTATTGCTTTTGCTCCGTTTCTTCTTATTATTATTATTATTATTATTATTATTCTCTTTCTCCTTTCTTTCCGCGGACCATGAACTTGTCCACGGCAGATCTCAGGAACTACTGGACAGAATTTCATGAAACTTTGTGGAGTTATAGATATATGTTTCTAGCTGGTCATAAAGTTTTCCGCCTTGTGGTAAAGGGGGTCAAAGTCATATTTTGAGGGGTTCAAATGGGGTGGTGGTTACTATAGAATCCAATGTGAAAGTTGAAATTTCGTACATTAATGTTGATAACTTCTAAATGAATAGAGATAACTTCTAAATGATAGAGACATAAAATTTGACATAGTGATAGGTCACCATTAGAGGAGCAATGCTGCGTTTTCAAAATATTCGAGATGTCTGCCATTTTCAAAATGGCTGCCAAAACACGGTATAAAAAATGGGCGGTAAAAATTCAACATTGCGCGATATCATCAAAATTTTATATGTGGGTAGATAGTGATGTCCCGAATTGATTCCCAACATTGAAAAATTTCTACCGGTCGCTATTTTCAAAATGGCCGCCACAATACCGCAAATATTCAACATTGTCCGATATCATCAAAATTTGATATGTGGGTAGATAATGATGTCCCGAATTGATTCCGGACATTGAAAAGTTACTACCGGTCGCCATTTTCAAAATGGCCACCACAATACCGCACAAATTCAACATTGTCCGATTTCAATGTCATTTCATATGTGGGTAGATTATGATGTCCCGAATTGATTCCTGACATCGAAAAATTTCTACCGGTCGCTATTTTCAAAATGGCCACCACAATACCGCACAAATTCAACATTGTCCGATTTCAATGACATTTCATATCTGGGTAGATTATGATATCCCGAAATGATTCCTGACATCGAAACATTTCTATCGGTCGCCATTTTCAAAATGGCTGCCACAATACCGCACAAATTCAACATTGTCCGATTTCAACGACATTTCATATGTGGGTAGATTATGAAGTCCCGAAAGGATTCATGACATCGAAAAATTTCTACCTGTCGCCATTTTCAAAATGGCCACCACAATACCGCAAAAATTCTACATTGTTCGATTTCAAAGGTAGCTTTTAATTTATCTTTTAAACTGGTTGTCTGTGGCCGGTTTGGGATACTTCATAATCGTTAGATTATAATCATATCTTGTTTGATTTAAATAACATTGGTAAATTGCGTTTAGAAAATTTACAGGTGGGTGATTACAGGTAAGATTTTTTCTTTCTTTAATAAAAACATAAATATCAAATTTAGTGCACATGACATGTTTATGGAGTAACCTTCATCATGCATGCTCAAAGTCAAAAGGCTGAAAAAACAATTAATTTTAAATTATGAAAGAATAGTTTAAAGAGTGATGGTCAACAATTCCATTAATATCAACAAAACGAATACTCATATCTCACCTTAACTCACTGAACACAAAAATACCACATTTCGTTGGAAATCCAGGTACTATCTTGGGACGGGCATACAAATATGGCGGGGTTAAATCTATTAATGGGATCCCAACCCTCATCTGTATTAAATGTTAGAGGGCTAAAGATTGAAATATTACACGTAGAACAGCTTTGTTTTGTAATCTCCAGCGTTTTTTTTTTATAAAGGTGGGGGGTAAAATATTCGCGAGCAGTTAAGACTCACTCACTGTGGTGTTGGTTGGGGCCGTGTTGCTATTTTTAGTGTTCTGTTTTGTGCTTAATGGTGTTTGTCTGCGCCCTGTGTCTACTGTACCCAATGAAGCCAATTTCTCTGGATGTTCAATTCTTGATTGCCTCTTCGGTATTCTGTAACGTTTATTCATAAACTGAATAAATTCATAAAGCATATAATAATATAATGATCAAATTAATTATTTTAATCTAAATGTAAGTATTAAATCAGTTTCAATGTTACATATGCTTTTCTTAAAATAAATTCTGGCAATATCCCAAATACTAAGAATAATATCATTCTTCATGAAAAGATAGTGTCACCTGAACAGTTTTCCTTTTCCTCAAGTTACACATCAAATGAGCTACGCCCTGGTCACGTCTCGTGTTTGTCACGAGTACCTAAGGTATATATACGATTTGTAATATAACCTGACTTCCTTGTTACTTGATGCTCAAGTTTCATACAAAAAACAAAAAATATGTTATTAAATACTCTTCAATGTCACGTTTACATATTTAGTTGATCTAAATTTTTGATGGTGTGATTCTTCTCTTAACTTAAATTCTACATTATCGACTTTTCAATTTTTCTATATATACACTTCGACAAAAAGCTAAGAACCACCCAGTATATTTTTTAAGATGAAAGAAGTTGAACACGAAATGCTCTTTTGGTAATATTTCATTATGGATTAGATCATGGGCTACAATTTGAGTCGTATTTGAAGCTGATTAAGAAATCAATTTGTTGGTTATTACAAATGGAAAAAGGGGGATGACATGAACATTCTAAAACTTCAAAAATGTTTTATTTGGTTATCGTTTTTCAACAATTTACGAAAACGAACGAGCCATAATTTTTTCGAGAACTTTTGAATGAAGACGGAAGCACATTTAATTAGTAGCCAAAGCTACCGCACTCGTCTATTTATTCCACGAACTAGGATACGAGGCCTCTCTTGTGGGAATCGCCGCCATTCTTCCACATTTGCGCTTGTTAATTCAGTAATATTTTGACATTGCGGATTACGTTGGTTCACCGTCAATCAACAGGGGCGTAGCTGAGGCTTAATAGTGTGCACGCCATAATTCTTGAGAGGGGGAGGGGGTCTGGAATTTTTTTTTGAAGAGATGCAAAATGGTGCGATCTGGGGCCATTTCAAGGTTTCATATAACATAGAATCAAGCACTATTTTAATGACTTTGAGAGACAAGAATTTCTTAAATTTGTCCAAAATCTGCCCTTCGTGTCTTAGCAAATACGAACACCTCCATTGCTTTGTACAAGTCCACTTCAAAATCTCGGTTAATATATGCATCAATCCAAGGGAAGATAGCCTGTCATTCTTCATGGTCGACCTAACATAAGTTTTCTAACGTCTCAGTACACTAAATGGCATTTCAGCAGTAGCGCTTGCTACTGGCATAGTTAACAAAACACATAGTTTTATCAATATTGTATCTATAGAAGGATAGAGAACTGGATTTACAGAATCAAGTGTGGTACAAAGTGTTGTTGGCAAATCATTACGTTTAGTAATGACCCAGTGGGTTCGCCATCTGTCTACTTCTCTCCTGAAATCCTCTAATGACAAAATCTTCTCTTGGAGTCGTTTTCAGAGGTGTCATGTCCTTTGGCGTTCTTTTACATTCCCGGTTTGGTTCACGCGCTGTTTCAATCGAACAATGACCGAGTGGCTTACATTGAATCGTTCAGCCGTCTGTGTGTATGACATACCACCAATTACCATTCCAGTCGCTTGCCATCTTTCTATATCTGACAGTTTTCGACCTGTCATGTTGAAATAAAGTTTAGAAAATTTAAAGTTTTACTTGTACTGCACGTGCAGATACCGATTTGAAAACCCCGCCAAACTTGAGTTTTGCAAAGGTACAGGTGAACTTATAAAACCCTGTTTCGTCGTTCTTTAATTAATCGACCGATACAAAATTACAGCTACCATGAAAGAATATTATATATTATTCAGCTATCAGACAGGATATATAATGTGACATTTCTGGCTTAGGATCTATATTCCCTGGCCAATCACAAATGGACAATCCAGAGAAACTGGCAACATAGGCTACACAAGACGAAGTAGACATGAAAAATAAATACGCAACACAACATGCATTGGACACCACAATACGCAAAGAAAACACAAATAACGTTAATAGTAAGTAATGTTAGCATTACGTCAATTGATGGCAAAAACTTCACATCTTCTGAAAACCTCCTCTGTGGTGTAATTCTTAGTGTTCCTTCCTCGAGAGAGGTAGATGCTGGATTTGGGTGCTGGTGGAGTCAAATCAACTACTATAAATTTGGCATTTGCTGAGTTTGTTAAAGAATAGACTGGTTCGATAGGAATGAGAATAATGTGTCCGAAGGGAGCGACTTATCTACCGGTGGACTGTTGTTTCAATGAGCTCGCACTAAAAAAATACTAGACTAAGCGTGTCGGACTAGTACAAAGTAGACATCATCATCATCATCTCATTAAAATGTAACTTGTTCTCGCCATGATATAATTGAACAATTGCTCATTTGGCGTTAAACAATAATCACTCACTCTAGTATTTGTAAATTGTCTGGTACAATTTTATTTTATTAAACCTACAGAGTGGTTATTATTATGGGTCTAGCCATACATGTCTAAAATGCCATTTACTAAAGCCATTTAATTTCTTGTAAATATTGTTTTTAAAATGGAACCATATTAATCAGCTACTGTAAAAGATTAATATTGACAGATTTATAACATTAAAACACATTGTCCTAGGCTATAAACGTTTTGATAAAAACTGTTTTGATTTTAATTATTTCTTGACAGTTATTGGAATCTCTATATATAAATCTTATTATGTATCCGAACAAAAAACTAAAAATATTAACGTTTATAATTTATTTAAGCATAAATATAACACACGAATTAAAGATAAAATGTCATTGCTGTGGAATATAATATATATATATATATATGTAATATATTGATATTAGATTGTTCTACATATTTGTGCTATAATAGATACTGTTTTAATTATAGTCTCTTATAATTCTGCAGAGAATGGCTCTCTAATTTATTGTTGTATGATTGTTTTATGTGTGTATTATGACCTGTAATTGAGAGATGAGACTTAACTAAAATATTGAATTGAATTGATTGAATTGCTAAATGTGTTGAAGTTTGTTATAATAATCTTCATATCATTGTCTTTTTTAAATCACAAAATTATATGAAGATTATGAGGAAAAACTAAATAGAGATAGCGAATTTACATATTCCTACGATTGTTCTATTGAATGCTGGAAATGTTCCGACAGTGTGATATATATTTTTTCATTTTATTATAGGTTATGAAAAAAAACCAGCTGAGTTGCAATTGTTAAAAAAAATATGGTTGTGATCGTCTTCCGTAATTAAAATCGTCAAAATGAAATACAACCGAATTGATATCAAATGGCGACTTGTTTCAACCTCATTTAGAATATACCTTGACATTCTTTCTACTTCTACATCACGTTCACGATCTGTTATTACAACACTATTAATATATTTCACTCTAGTGTACATTTTCTTCCTGTTCTAGTTAAAGGACTTTATCAAACAGAATCATACAGTTTACATGTAATGCAGTTAATACGCATTTAAACGACAGCAGAATATTTCTATTTTCCACACCTTGTGGCGTGGGATCGTTATTGTGCATGCGAAATATTAATTGCAAACCCCATTGACTGGCTATATGCTGCCTGATTAGAATATTTTATTTTTTTCTCGATCGACATTTCAGAAGCTAGAAAACGTTATGATGAATATTGTCTGTTAATCTGGTCAAATGGATCAAAACGTGGTAGGAAGCATCCCTGGAAGTTCCTCTATAAAGATTGCTCATTTAGTTCCGATCCGTTAACAAACATGGCCGCCACAGGCCATTCTTGTTTTTGATTGGTTGATTTCTAAAAAATCTTCTCCTCTGAAACTGCTTTCCCAAATGAACTGAAATTTGGCAGGAATAATCTATGGAAGGTTCTCTATAAAGATTGCACATTTGTCCCGATCCATTGACAAACATGGCCGCCACAGGTAATTCTTGTTTCTGATTGGCCGATTTTTAAAATCTTCTCTGAAACCGCTTGGCCAAATGAACCCACACTTGATAGGAATCATCTATGGAAGGTCCTCTATAAAGATTGCCAATTTCGTCCCGATCCATTAACAAACATGGCCGCCACAATCCATTCTTGTTTCTGATTGGTTGATTTCTAAAAAAAAATCTTCTCCACTGAAACTGCTTTCCCGAATGAACTGAAACTTGGTAGGAAGCATGTATGGAAGGTTCTCTATAAAGATTGCTCATTTCATCCCGATTCGCTAGCAATCATGGCTGCTACAGGCAATTCTTGTTTCAGATTGGTCGATTTCTAAAATTCTTCTTCCCTGCTTAGCCAATTGAACCGAAACTAGGTAGGAAGTATCTATGGAAGGTTGTCTATAAAGATTGTTAATTTCATCCCAATCTGTTAACAAACATTGCTGCCATAGGAAATTCTTGTTTCTGGTTGGTTGATTTCTAAAAATCTTCTCTGAAACTGCTTAACCAAATGAACCAAAATTTGGTGGGAAGCACCTATGGAATGTTCTGTATTAGGTTTTTTTAGGGAGTGGATGTGGTCGAGTGGTCTAGGGAGCTGGACGTAAGGCTAAGCGAATGGTGCTGCAGTGTATCAATGGTGTGGGTTCAAATCCTGTCGAGGGAAGAACAAAATTTGACACCTCTAAAATCTAATTCTAACACTGTTTGGTTTAATTTTCAGACGTATATAATATTTAGTATTAACCTAGTATCCTTAGTAACTTTGAGATCCAGTGGGACAGATATAGTGTATGGTTGTCACTTGCTTCTACACGTTTGTATAATATACTTTATTTCCTGTGACTGTATAATGAATTCTTCATTATCCTATACAATATATTAAAAATTGCTGAGTTAGATTGCTGTCAAATTATAATATTAAGTATATATGTACCATCTACACACGCTTATACACATGTCTTACGTCTATCCCTAGATTTGCCTTACGAGAAAAGGTAACACTACGATTATTGAAGATCCTTTTGTAGGGAGTGGATGTGGTCGAGTGGTCTAGTGCGCTGGACGTAAGGCTAAGAGAATGGTGCTGCAGTGTATCAATGGTATTGGTTCAAATCCAGTCGAGGGAAGAACAAAAATTTGACAGCTCTAAAATCTAATTCTAACACTGTTTGGTTTAATTTTCAGACGTATATACATGTATATATATATATATATATATATACAACGTCTGAAAAACCAGTCAACGATCAATCTTACGGGGTGTTGGATCGATACGGTATAAGGATACTATACAAGTAAAACAATTATAAACGTCTAAAATAATTTGCAAAACAACACCAAGTACACAAAACAAAGTGATAAAGAATTAGACACTTCGTTGAATGACAAGATTGTCGTCCCGTCGAGGGACTTTATCAATATCTAATTAAATAAAATCTCGAAACAATAAAGCGACTTTTCAAATTTCAAAAAAATGATTGGGACGACCATTTACCCTACCTTCTAATGGCATATAGGGCAACTATTCACGACAGTACGGGATATACACCTCATAACATTATATTTGGAAGGGATCTTATTTGCTCCTGTGAACCTACAAAGGGCTGCCATGCGTCAAAAGAAAAATTACGATCGAGGTGTAAATCCTCGTATATTTGAAGCTGGTGCCTTTGTATGGAGATGGTATCCCCCAAAAGCAGGTTTAAGATTAGGTTTAGGGTGGACAGGACCATTAGTGGTAAAAACAAAAACTTACAGATGTATTGTATCGAATTCAGAAAAGCCCAAATGAAGGAACCCTTGTAATACATGTAGACCATTTAAAACCCTGTCTTGGAGAAAATGTCCCTGAAATATGGCAAAATTATTCTGAGGTTGGGAATGAACCAGATTTCATTGAAAATGAAATATCTAATGATGAAACTGATTCTCAGGAATATTTTGAAGGGGAACCACATATAGAAACTCCCAACAGGTCTAGGGAAGAAAATGTACCTACTAGTGAACACGTTACTCCACCCAGATTAACACGTTGTGGTCGACAAGTCAATAACCTCCTAAAATATACTCCTTAAAAAGAAGTACCTAGAACCACCTGTAAATATGTAAATAAGTTATTGTTTTCACGTATGAACAGTAACGGTTTTCATGCTGAATTGATATATGGTCCTGCCAAGTAAAGACAAATTAAGTAATTGGATATAGGAATAAGTATTTCAGTACTGATATCCATACAACTTAAATAACGGTTGATTAACGAATGTTGGACGTTACACTTTGATACAGTTATGTTTAAGTCGTAGATAAGTACTTGTGGTTTAGGATTTTCATAATTGTGCAAGTAAGATCGATGGATAAAGTTGAATTTTTATTTAATTTACGAATTATTTAATTTATAAAGTAGAATGTTTGATTAACGATTCAGAATTTCAGAATTTAAAAGTATTGGTTTCTGATCCTATTTCATATGAACTGAGAACTATATTAAGGCAAATTGCATATCCTTTAGTAGGAGAGTCTAATCAAATAAAATTAGGAGTCTTCCGAAATAAGGATGTTAGATTGTAATAAATCAATAGTAAAACTTCTCTGCGAGATTTATTAAATGTCCTATGCATAGGTGGATGCGATATTTTAAGCGAAGTTAGATTTTAAATAAAATTTATGGAACTTCCGAAATAAGAAGGGGTATCCAAACTAACTTAAACTAATGGAGATAATAACTTTAATACACACTGGGTGATAAAGAAATCTAATATAGTGCTTCCGAATAAGTAGGGGTAACTAGCCCAAAAAATGTGTAAAAATAAAGAGGGAATTGGGGAGGATCTTAAGACAGTCAAAATAAGAAAAAAGAAATTTTCCAGTTAGTTGTTCTGGATTGATTGTGTTAAAATTTCCCCTGGTATATTTAAGAGAGTCATAGATTTTAAATTAATAATATTTCGTAAATTTCAGTAAAAGTTAGATGGCAGATATAGATTTTAAAGTTGACAATAGAGAGATACGGTCATTAGATGATGATATGAGAGAACCTTGGCTTGAAGAGGGAATGAATTGCGATGTTCCTGGCTTATCCGTCTTTAGCAAACATTACCGAAAATACATCAAGCACTGGGAAAAAGTGCACTGTGAGACTGTGAAAATGTATTGTGCAGTAAATGCAAGACAGCAAAGTCAGAGCGATGTGACTTAAAAAGACATTATGTCGAAAGTCATACAATGACAAATTCTAAAGCCGTGATAATCTTGCTAAGTTGTGCTTCATAAGAATTGTAAAATAGAAATTTTATCAGTTCTGGTAGAATTCTCCCAAAAAAAAAAAATAAGCTTAATGTAATTTAATCTGTCTTTTCAGAAAATGGCATATACCGGTTGTGGTAATTTTGACATATCAGTAGCTCGACATGTCAGGGAGTCAGCTGCAAAGGAACCCACTGTCGAGTTGAGGGATGTTTGGCCCTCTGGAGGAATGCCTTGTGAAGTAGAGAGGTGTACAACCCCTCATTTCAAGAATTTTTCCCAATACATTTCATACTGGAGGAAAAGACACATCCCAGGTGTAAGGTGCTTAAAGTGTCCCGGATGTACAGAAATTTCGACCAACGTTGCCAACTAAAAAACCACATGGTTCACCACCACCGACAGTTCGATGAGGAACAAGTAGCTAGCTCAACGTCCTTGGAGATAATTCGTAGTAAAAGATTTAAAGATCCTTGCATGGTGAGGTCGCGTATATTCTCAAAAATAGACACTACCGCTAGGGACAAGGCAGCTGCGAAGAGGAAGAAGACGACAGAAGGACACATTGTGTTTAATCATTTAGATGAGACACCTGAACATTCTATTTGTCGTGGCCAATATTTGGATATTGACTTCATTAATAATTCTTTCAGATATTGTGGACATTGTTCACATTTTCTTAAATTTATTAATTGAAAACTTGTATTTTGCTTTAATCTTAAAGATCGTTAATTGTATATGTTTTCTTAATTTAGAAAAAAATGTTTTTTTAATAACTGTTCTGAGGGCGGAGGAGTGTAACGGGTGTGTTCGATTTGTGCTTAAATTATCTCCCTTTTTGAAACTTAGCTTTCAAAGGTAGACATTTATTTTTATGTTGATATATTTATTAATATATTTTGTAATGATAATGCTATTTGTAATATAGTTATCGTATTTAAACATTGACAACCTTCTTCAAATAAAATTTGCTAAGAAATTTGCAAAATTAAAATAATAATCATACCATTCTCAAGGTGACGAATGTTTTATATAATGCTTAACGTTTACATTTTCAACTCGTTCAAGGCACCAGTGGATAATAACAGTATGGCCTACTAGGTATAACTTTTGATCCTCCTTCTATAGGAGTAGTACCCAATCTAATTTATTTTGGGATGGCTTAAAATGGGAGACTAAATTTTGTTAATTTTCGGCTTTGAATTTTGATTAGCTTTAACCCCAGAATGCTTTAAAATATAACCTTTTTGTTAGCTGCTCACCACAGCATGTTTTTCAGGATTGATATTTTACATTCGAACCTCAGTGTTACCTAGGTTATTTTTTATATTGGTCTTTTACAACCGTTTTTGCATCTATTTTTGTGCAGTATTTATTTGAAGCCTTTACAATTGTTGATTTTTATGTTCTGTTATATCATGTCTTTTGTTGACTGTAAAGTATTGAAAACTTATTAGCCTTAATTCTTATTGCCACAAGCTCGAATCCCAGTGAAATGAACCTGGATATGTCTAAATCTCATTTTGTATCCATCGTCAACTAATTCAATCATTTTGTGTCTGTCTGTCTGTGAACTTTTTGCTTGGCAACCACCAAGCGAGACATATCCAAGCACGCTCCTGTTACAGAATACCGATATGTTAACACATGTAAAGTGTGTAGAAATTCATTTTATATTGTGCGTGGAAAAGCAAGTCTTATTATGAATAATCTAATATAAAACCATATTTTATTTGTTAATATTAATTGCACGCATATGTATTATTTTAAGAAAGTTTTATTTTTAGTGGTCGAATTTTTTATTAATAAAAGTGTGGATTGACAGTATCTACCTGTACAATAACACAGGAAATTGTCACATCGGGGGTTCTTAAATTTGTATGGCCTTATGTATAATGAAGGATTTATACAGTAGTATATATTCTATGTAAATCCTTGGTATAATTAACTTAAAGTAAAGAAATAATATCTTTCCACTTGTGTGTTTTATAAATTAATTACGTATAGATTCATATTAAAACAAATCTTAACACATCCGAACAATTTACAAATAAAAACATATTATGTTTATTAGTGAAGAAGATTCACAGGACTCAAACCCACTTATTTTTTTCGGTTTGACCAAACTCTCCATAATTTGTCAGTCAAATATCGTTGACCCGGTTGACATATTCCTTCCCTCATTTCCATGTCATTCAACAAAGTGCGTAATTCTTTATCCCTTTGTTTTGTGTACTTGGAGTTGTTTTACAAACCATTTCAGACGTTTATATATATTATTGAACTCGTTGTTGTCATGAATATAGCCGTAATACTGCTCGCTGGATGTTAAACAATATTCAATCAATCTTGGGGTGAAAACACAAGCTCGAGTCCATTTGACATACTGCCAATACTAGTACATATGGACAAATTATGTGACATTGAATGTTTTACACAGAGGCGTAGGAGGACCCCCCCCCCCCCCCCCCCCCCCCCACCCTCCTCCCAACCACAAACGCACACATACACTATTGTGACAGAAATTTAGCAGAAGCTGAAGTTTTAGCGTGGACGCCAACAAATATTAATAAATTAAGAGGTAGAAAGGTATATTGTAACCCAAATGACTTTTCTTGCTCGTCAGTTTTGAAAGATTGAAACCCACCCACATCCATTTTCGGCAAATACCAATGTTCCTCCCATTTCCCTTCCGGAGAGATTGGTGACGAATTTCATTATGTATTACAATGTCCAAACTTTGCAAGTGAAAGAAAAAATCTAAAGTGTTTTTCAACAGACCAAACACATTAAAACTGTCATCATTATTTAACAAAAAGAAACCTGAAACAGTTAGTAAATAATGTAAACGTATTGATATAATAAATAAGAAAATTAGTTCTCTTTAAAAAAAACACATTAGTTTAAACATATTTTATTTGCTCAAATGGGCAAAAAGGATAAGACACAAGTTAAACAAACTTATGAAGTCTTCTCCTATATACAATAAGTTACAACATTATTTGATAGAGCATGCATGTATATAACTATTTCTTACATTAATATATGTAGATTGAACTAAAACAGAGAATGAAGAAAGGAATGAGAGAGAGGGTTAGTGGTGGTGATGTGTGCGATTGTTGTTTTGGTGAACAACTAGACAACAAGAAACCTTTCAGACCTCTTTATATATTCAAACACATGCTTAAAAATAATTTCGTTCTGTTCATACGGGAGTGTAGGATTACCACAGGTCAAAAGTGTAAGGTCTAAAGCACAATAATTAGGTAGCCAGTTGAGATTTTGAAACAATGTATGTCTTATATTTGAATAATGGGAACAATCGAAGAAGAAATGATAGGAGTCTTCGCGATTGGCACCACAACGACAAGACGGATCTGAGACTATATTTACTTGGAACAAATCGTAATTCAAAAAAGAAGCAAAACATCGAAGCTGGATTAAAATAATATTCAGTTGTCGAAGTCCAATTTCGTAATGTTTAGGAACCTGGCTAATATCTTTCCGCTTTCTTAATTCAGCTCTAAATTTTGCAATAGAATCCACATTTCGAAGAGATGGATCTACACTATTCCATTGACGTATAGTTGAAGGAATAAATGAATCATAAGTATTCGATAGTCTACAAAATGGCATTATAATATCACTTCCATTACGCAATGAATAAACGGTTGTACTTTGAATTGATGGTGGAATTAAGTCACAAAGATACATGAGTGCATTATTATTTTGTATATTATAAAACATTTGTAATTTTCTCCTTTTTCTTCTTTCTGCCAATGATTCCCAGCCTAATTCTTTATAAATTAAAATTGAACTAGCAAATATTGGAAGACCAGTAGCGATTCTAGCAGCCTCAAGTTGCAAATGGTCAAGTTTATTAGACTTCCCTACCCCACATTTATCCCATACTTCGCAAGCATATTCAAAAATTGGTCTGATATAAACTAAATATAATTTCTCTAGATTTTTCCGAGAAAGTTTATATTTTAACTTTCGAAGAACGTTCAGGTGTTTGTAAATACTTAACAATATATCACATCACATCTCTGTTAGTATTAGTATCATTTGTATTTAATACTTACACATTCTTTTCATAATTTGTATTCACTGTACACTCATAATCTTGATAATTAATGTAATAATATGTATTTACATGTACTTTGTATTAATTTGAACTCTCTCACTCTGTAACCTTTGTATCATTGGTTTAGAAAATAAAGTTATTATTAGTGATGATCAACAACCAATTCAGAAGTCTAAGTGAATTTTACATAATTATTTTTCTAAATAAACTAAGAATAGTTGAAAATACAAAAAAATAAATAAATGAAAAAAATTAAAGCAAAAGGTAGGCCCTTGGTGGTGTGTACATGTATGCAAGTCGTATAATTGCAGACTAAAACTAATACAGGGAAGTAGTCAATTAGAGGTTGTTAATAGTAAATGGTTTTTTTTCTTATTTTAAAGTCTTGAAATTCCCAGGAATACATGCATGAAAAAATCATGATCGTCAACGAGATTCTGTTCTTGTGGGAGTTTGCATAGACCGCTATTATACATTAAGTAAAACGATCCCCTCGGTATAAAAGGGTCACCTGAAGCGACCGGTTGTTAGCATCGTCTGATATTGCGCACACATCATTTTTTTTGTGCTGCAGGAATGTGGTAGACGATATCTTTTTTAGTGATTGAGAGGGGGTTATGGTATTTAACGCCACTTTCAACAATATTGCAGTTATTGTGGAAAAAGTCACGGTTACTTCCAAAAGGTATTCTCTCTCAAAGATAATTAAAGCAAGAACTATCTTTAAAAAAAAGATGTATGACGAAGCACAAATATTATATTCTTCTACGAACAGTATTTCACTGAAATAACCTAAGCATATTGGTTTTATAGGATTTGATAAGACATGTGAAACCTTGCATCCTACTTAATGTGCAAGGAATCGTTAATAAATAGTAACAGCGTCCACTGATCTTGGCCTGAGGACGGGACTGCCAGACAACATTTTGAAAGGGGATCACCAAAGGATTATTTTAGCAAAGCGTGAATCCATGATTGGCCCTGTAGTTTAAGAGGAAAACAATTAAAATTTCATCCACCTTTTCTGTTTTTACCAACAGTGGCCATGTTGGTTGGATGTCTGGATTGCCGGACTCAATTTTGAAAGTGGGTCATCAAAGGACTAAGCAATGTTTAGTTCCAATTGGCCCAGTAGTTTCAGAGATGAAGATTTTTTGAATTTCATCCCCTTTTTTATTTTTAGTAACAGCGACCATGTTGGTTGGAGGTCGGGACTGTCGGACACAATTTTGGAAGGGATCACCCACGAACCATTCCACCAAAGTTTGGTCTCAAGTGGCCAAGTGGTTTCAGAAGAGAATATTTTTAGTAATTGTGTACGGACGGACGACCGACGCAAAGTGATGACAAAGGCTCACCTGACCTAAAAAGAGGGTGCATATTATTTTCTATTCGTGGTAAAATCTAAAAAAATTCATGGCTTCAACAATAACTTCTTAATAAGTAATATATGAAATGGCAATTTCTGAGAATTTAATACCCCCAGTCCCTCACCTGAAGATTATATATTACATTGAAAATAAAACTGTACGACATATAATTCTTTGGTTAAAGAGAATATCGCTTAAATTTAAAGTTTAATATATTGTTTACAGATATACCATTAAAGGTAGTCATATTATCAGTTATACTCGAACTCCCTTTGTCTGTGCGGGGCGTAGGACGACGGACGCAACCAATCAGCAAACTTCTAAATGACTTGCTTATTACAGGTGCCTTAAATCCGACTTGCTTAGTACAAAGTGCTTTAAATCCGACATGCTTATTACAAGTCAGTGATTTTTCTACTCATTTGTATCTGAGGTCCGGTCCCTTGTTATTGGGAAAATTAGCGCATAAATCATGTGAATTGGGAAAAGATGGGGGAGCAATACATTTATTAGTTTGGAGGTCCAGTAATAGAATAGCAATCATACTGTACCAAGGTTATGCCAACAGTAACACATTCTTGTGATTTTGTTCATTTTTCATTGAACTGAACACCCTGTCATCTGGTACCATGACCTCTGGAGCACAACTGTCTGAATCAGAGTGATAGTTAGATTGCGAATATCAACATCATCACTATTTGCACTATTCACATGTTGTTGGATGTCATTTGAAGCTGTGTTAGGTAATAAAGAATTTGAATTTGTTGTTTGTGGAGTGGCATTCGCAGTGGTAACAAGGCATTCAGCTTCTGGGCATGGTGTATCAGTACTTAGTGTCGGTGACCGGAAGGGTTGACTCCACCTAATCCCACTTTTTTTTTAAATTCAATAACGAAATCTCAAATTTCAAGTGGGAATAGCTGTAATTATTGTATAAACAATGTGCAAACATTGGGGCTTAGGGTGTATAAACAAAAACTCATTGATTACTAGTAACTGCAGGTAGACCTTGATTAGAGAATGGAGAACTAATATATATTAATTTATCATGTTTATTCTAATAAAGCAAAAACATACAGATACATACATGAATAAGTGAATGATAAACAAGCATGTCTTAGCTTATGTTTGTTACTATTCATTTTGTAATGAAATTCTTATGATTCATGTTTTTTTTTCAAAGGAACAAATATTTTTTAAAAGATATTTTACTCTTTATGTCATACTTGATTTCACTCCATATGAAAAAAATGTTTCATTAGAATTTCTAATTTTATTAATAACACTTACTTCACTCAAATATTTTCCCTTTTTCTGCAATATTTGACATAGAATACAGGTACATCACAGGTCATAATTAATTAGATACTAATTGCAAAAACAGCATAATTAACTGCAACAACATCTATTGAGTATTGGAATACCTGGAATAGGTTTTCTTTTAATGGGATTAGATAGACGACATCAGCGGTACAGTAGTGGGTCGGACTCACTTCAAAGTACAAACAGTTTCACTCGCTTTGTTAACGTCATCAACCTCATTTTTTCTCCTGGGGGAAGTAAAAACTTTTTTTAATTCAAGTTAAATGTAGACTACTTGCTTCCATCATTACTGGTCAATTTCTTAGCAAATTATGCAACATCGTGACATTTTCATTTTAAACAAATCACATGACATATTTACTGTTTTTTATTAAAATTTTATATTAAATTTATTTAAATAAACATTTATTCCAAATACTACAGATTTCCGCTTTCGTTTTCTGAAGTTTTATCGCAATCCGGTAAACGAATCATGCGACCCAATATACTGTACTGGTTCCCGGTATCTTGTGCGTAGTATTTCACTTGGTTAATCAAAACAAATAGAAACCAGGTCATAAGCGCGAAAATGTCTTTTGAAAAAGCTTTTATTAACCAGTTTTTACGAATAATTGTATCACCACGCTATTGGGAATTTTCTCCCATGAAATTGGGGAAACAAACTTTTTCACATTGGGACTGGAGCCGAAATTTGGCCCAAAAAACACAGTCAGAAAATCACTGCAAGCATTTTATCTCCGTTCTCCGAACTCCTACCACATTTGTATTATTCTCCAATCAAAAAGTTAGAAAATATTTTCATCTTTAAAATTGCTAGGCAACAGCGTCCATAGCAAAAGTAGGTCAAAAGCGATCGTATACGACTTCGTCGACAAATGTATTTTACCAAGCATACGTTTCAAATCAACGTAACATATACCTATATTAATTTAGTGCTCCAGAAATTAGTACGTACATGTATTTCAATATTTGGCTTCTTTAGTAGCTCTAGACCCTAAACACCTGAAAAACCAGGTGTAATTCATTTAACTAACTGTTGTAATTTATTGCGACTGTGTGTAGAATGTGATGTGTGTAGTCTCACAAAGGCTACCATATTGATACACTAAATACATCTAACACTATTGTTGAATATGCATTGTCGTGCAGATCAGCGACAAAACTAACATGAACACAAGACCATGCTATATAACTAGTCATATGAGATATTTCCAGTATCAATGAGGATATAAAGTTTGTCCTTAACAGCGGTGATTTTTTTTTAATCAGTGCCTATCAACACCAATGTTGTGAATAAGGGTAACTGGAAACCCACTCAGGCGAGGTGTACTCGATACAACATTATGTGATAAAGCTTGTCAGTGACTTGCGACAGGTCGGTGGTTTTCTCCGGGTACTCCGGTTTCCTCCACCAATAAAACTGACCTCCACGGTATTACTGAAATATCGTTGAAAGTGGCATTAAACACCATAAACGAAACCTAAACATGCATAAATTTGCGATGAATATTTTTTGTGTTTTTTAAGGACAATGTATATTTCACGATTACACTGATGATGTTATGTACTGAATTGAATACTTTATTTTATCGAGGTATTTATTTCGCTGGCATAATATCCAGGCAAACAACATGGCGGCTGCGGGAACTCCAATATCACAACGGTATGATAGACTCGTGCAATAAGTGTCCGTATGCCTATCTACTAACGTCTGCATAAGTTCGTATCCCGCCTGTTTCGATGTGTACTATATATACCCACAACTGAATACGACGAATAAAACCAGCGACTCGTGAAAGAGTAGAGATATGTTGAAAGTGGCATTAAACGCCCAAAATACAAAGTCCGTTTTGTAAGTGTATGATTAGTTCGTGTGATTGACGGCCTATCAAAATTGGTACGCTAATTATATTAAGCGCTATTCGTTAAACAAAATGCTATTCATAACCAATTAGTGCCATATTTATCGTACTATAAAAAATAACCTGCTAATTGTAAACAAAGCGGAATATAAATAATATATTTATCCTGCAATCGTGTTATTTTGAATACTAAAGGGGTCAAATAAACTTGCATGTAAGTGTTATTTATTCATGAATCTCATACAGCCTTTTCTGGTATCCAATTCATGTTGAATGAACGATAAGAAACGGTAACAGTATAAATGCGAACGTCACAGAGGACACAACTGAAAGCGACAAGATTGACGTCCGCTTCTTCTTCTTTTTTTTATGTGTGTTGCTTCCACCATGCAGATGCCGGTCCTTTAACGGTGTTGTAAGTATATATTCCGTCTGGATATATGATAAATTTTGGATGAAAACAAAATAACAAAATTGCTACAAAAAGTTCAAGTCATCGACTTGTGAAGACAGTGTAATTTTAAATCTCCGTATGTGAAGGACGTATTCATTCATTCATTCAACTGTGTTGACCATTAACCTTGTGATGGGGAATAGCATTTGATTTTGCTATGCAAAGGGGTAAGGAATGGGCATATAAAATAAGCACCATATTTTGGAAAAATGGGTTGTGACACATATTTTTATATATAATTGGTTGTTTGGTCTTCGGACTTAAATAATTGGCACAATTTACTAGTGCTGCTGCAAACATGGATCATCCATTTATGATTATTCATCGTGATTCCAGACAACATATCAGCTTCCGATTGCAAAATATTTTTAGATTTAAATTAAAATTTTCGATCACAATTGAAAACGGGGTGTCCGAGCGAATTACATTTTATTTCGCAATTTTGTGACTATCGCGTACCATAATGGCGCTCTGAATAGAGCTTAGATATACACCACGGTTTGATAATCAGGTTAAATTACCAGACTTGCTCCAGGAGTTACAATTGCGCGATATATGTAACACATGGTGCGGCATTACAGTGCACGTAGGTCGCTATATTTAACTACTACTAGCTGTTATTTACAAATACCCTGGTAGTGCGCGTTATATAATTAGCGCTCTAAGATGTTCCAAAACGACGCGGACGGCCATTTATATAAGTGATCTTGTTAACTGACATTTATGACAACAGCTGATGAAATCTTAGGATAGGCAAATCCATATAAATTGGGACGAGTCCTATTTCCACTGACAAATATGTGAATATTATAGGTAATATGAAATTTACTTTTCTATAAATATTATTTGTTGTTGGTAAGAACGCAATTTTCTGTGCTACTGTTCTTATTCTCCGACTAGTGCCATAAGGGGGCCGACCACTTAAGACGTGTGGCTGCGTTCTTTCCCCTACATGGCTACTTATTCCTAATATGTAATTGATTTGAAGATGTCAAAATTGATCTTACCAAATAGTATGTACTTTATCACATAATGTTGTGTCGAGTACACCTCGCCATGATCGGGATTCGAACTCATAACGTTAGTAGTGATATGTACTGGTTGCATAGGTAGTTGTAAATCCAACTACCATACGATCACGACCACGACGAACCCACCATGTGCACATATATTACCGACTGCTTAAAGCTTACTTGTAAGTCTAAAATTATGTCTCTCATGGATTGTCTTCTCATTTTATCCTTTTGGGAATTGTATTTGCATTTTCTATGTATATGACCGCATCTTCTGTATTAACATAAGTAAAGATAAAAATAAAACATTCTAAATATCAAAATTAAATACATGTCATCATTTTCAGAATGCCGTACTTGGTTTCAGTTTTTAAATAAATAATTTGAAGGGATTATATTTAAATGAAATAAAATATATGAAATTCGAAAATAAAGAAAACTAAACGACAAATTGTTGACAGATTGTTCATGTCCATATTAGACATGATGCTGAGAACATCCCATCGGAAAGGGACATCTACTGGTTATGGAAAGTAATCAAATACTCATCTCGCCATTGGGACGAGAAGTAGACGAGTACCTCTACTTTATAAATAGGGGGTATGGTGCTTAATGCCACTTACAACAATATTTCAGTTATATCGTGGCGGTCAGTTTTATTTACATGTATATTGTAAATATAATGTTCATATTACGACATATTTATTCTGTTTATAACATGTCTTCAACCCCTTTCCGGGTAAAATTGTGCTAAATGATAATACAGTATATTGCTTGTAACTTGGTCTTGTCATGAGTAAAAGTGAAAATTTAAACTAACAAACAATTATTGCCATCAATAATGATTTGTGACAAAACATATATTCTTACTAAGTTCAAAGGTCCACTTTCCTCAGTTTTAACGACTGCTTTATAACATAACCTTTTTTTTCACATGATATAGATGGAGAGAATGTATATATATTTTTTTCCTTTCCCGTGATATCAAACTGCTCAATCAATCAATCAAAAGTATTATCAATATTATACAATTAATGACTTTTCATAAGGTGGGCACTGTGATTTATCAACCCCGAGAAAATGATGTTCACCGAAGCCAACGGCTGAGGTGAACATCACTTCCAAGGGGTTGATACATCAGTGTCCACCGAAATGAAAAGTCATCAATTGTTTTATTAAATGACACATTCTAAGTGTAAATTTGGGGTGAAAATTGTGAATTGTTGTTCTTTCATAGACATTTCCATTTATTCTTTTTTATATGTACCTGCTTCAAACCAACAAACACCAGTTTTTTAAAGCTTGACATTTCTAATGTTTCAAAACAATAAAATTGATTAAGAAAAAACGAATACAATTTCAAAATTTTAACAAATAAAATATCACAGTTTCAGTAACACTTTTAAATATTGTTTAAAGAACATAGGTAAGTATCATTAATTTATGTTGTAGTCTATGGTAATGTTAGAGCAATTAGTGAACACAGGAAATTGCATTTTCGGTCTTTCAAATGCTGCATCATTAACTGTAGCAAAACGTGTCTTAACGTCTGGTTCTACTGACGAAGCTGCTTCGTTCATTTTTGTTTACTAACAGTCGTCTGCTGATTACCAAAGTTCGTTAGCAAGACCGCCTCTGATTGATTGAGGTTCAAAATGTCGGCCAATCAAATTTATCGATATTAATCAGTCTATTGGTTTTCCCCTGTTACTATATTTGGGTACGTACTAACTGCGACATGAGATTTATTAACCTCACGCGCAAAATTGCGCGGTGGACATGCAGTTCTGTTAGAGGAAGCAATGAACCTTCTAAGCCAATCAGAATTAAGAAAATTCATAGTCATTTAATAAATATGATTGATTATTAAGGAAAGAACAATTTAACACGAAACATGTAATGTTGTAAATTTCTTTCTACGACTATAGGACAGATTACACGGATTGTTTTTATCGAAACATCTTAAAAACACGTGATTAACATGTGATTAATTCAATATCATTTGTAATAACCTCTGGTCATATGACATGTGATTAATTCAATATCATTTGTAATAAACTCTGGTCATATGACATGTTTGAGTGAATATAAAAAAAAAATAAAAAAAATAGCAGATCATTTTACGAATACTTTAACATATGTTTCAATGATCATGAATATATGAGTTTAACTGTACCAATAATTCTCGATGAAGCATTACTGCATGTGACTATAACGCGTCCTATATACATGTATAATATATACTTTTATTTGTTATAAAATTAAAATACTATTAAAATGATTTTTCTATTAATATAAAATTGTAATATATTATGACTATTATATGGTTTTTTTTATATAAATACTCTTGTATATTTGTTTTTATCTTGAAAACCTACGACTAGTGTAGAGTATTCTAGGAATATATATATATATACATAAAGATGGTGTTTAACGGCACTTTCAACTATATTTCAGTTATATCGCGTGGTCAGTTTTATTTGTAGAGGAAACCGGAGTACCCGGAGAAAACCTCCAACCTGTCGCAAATCACGGACAAACTTTATCACATAATGTTGTATCGAGTAGCTTGAGCAAAAAATTACCATAAATCGCTTTACATGATTCACCTCTCTCATCTACATATAATATTACATGTATAATGATAGTAAACTACACATGTATATCTACCACATTTGTATATCTGTAATGTCCAGGACAGGTTATTTTTGCCACATGTCGCTTAAATATTAACCCAAGCAGGAACTTGGGACAAAACAAAAAAGGGGGGCACATACCCCCTTTCAAAAAGCGTTATTCTGCCCTCACAAATTTTTGTGCAAAGATTTAGAAAAAGCTGAATTTGTAGCATTCAGCCAAATATTTTCACGAAATCAAGAGGTAATTAAGGGTGTTTGAAGCCGGAAGACCTTTTTTCTGCTTTTCAGTTTTGAAAGTTTTAAAGCTTACCCCTCCACCTTATCGTAACCTCATGAAGTTTTCACCTACTTTCCGATCCGCCACTACGCCTCTGGCAATTGTGTCCGAGAAGATTTGTTTACATAATATGAATCGGAAACTATTATACCCGCGGTTCGTTAGATGCGTTGTTGGCTGAATATGTATATGGTTGGAAAGTATTTGTTTAAATGGTCAATTGTAGTTTGAGAAGATTCAAGTGGATATGGATCCATTTAATGTAACTAATATTGATCATAATGAAGGGCCATAACTTAGATTGAAAAAAAACGAAAAGAGCACCCCCCCCCCCCCCCCCCCCCCCCCCCCCCAAAAGAAGTAGAAGTAATCGAACCTGTAATTGCTGAACATGCAAGTCAATGCACTGCAACTTCATTTTGTTAATATCGTACATACAAGCTTTTAACGTAGATTTATACCATATTTAATTCACATGAGAGTTACATTGGGAAATATGTCTAATCTAGGGTTCATGACCTGGCAGACAAAGTTGTAATACTAGATTTAAATTGTGATTTCCGAATGATTAGAAAAAATTATAATCACAAAACAAAGTTATTAGATATTTTTGGGGTAAAACATTATTTTTATTAAACCCTAGATATTCAATCAGATAACAATAATTAGTATAATTATTATCCTAGACAAGGATTTATAAGATATAAAAACATGTACAGAAGGAAGAAACACGATCTTGTAAGACCAGTTCCTTTATAACGATGTAAATAAAGTACAAAATAGTTGTCTCGATGTTGCATGATTAACGCATTTAACCAACCCCGGGTAATTGTATATTTATTTGATGTAAGTATCTCCTTTGAATAGATACCGAGGTCAGGAATCTTGTAACTAAAATCAGGCCATATCAATTTTCTCTTGAAGACGAAACACGCAATATGGCAGTTTAAAGGAAGATTTCGTTCAGTTGGTCGACAAGTAGAAACAAAGGGATTCGACCATTCTCACAAAATTTATCTAATTGAACATACAATTTTGTATTTTTTCTTAATTGAAATATAATTCTGTTATTGAATACATCGCCATGTTATAACTTGTTTTAACTTAATTGCTCCTTGATTTGTGACAATTTCAAATCGGCATGCGAAAATGTCACCTTGGTAAAGGACAAATACAGGTATGATATAGCTTAAGGTAATTTTGAAATACCAAGGAGGAAGTAAATTAACATATCCCCTCGATATGGTGGCCATCTTTATTATCGATCGACATAAAATTGAACAAAGTCGTTGTAAAAGACCATACAAAGAACAACAATGTCACGTTTAACATAAAATGGTTATTAGCCACATAGAAGTAAGTAATCTTTCATTTCCGATCGACACAAAAGCATAAATGTTGTCGAATACCTTTACAGTTTCTGAATTTGTGGAGATTTTGTATTCGTTTCCAACGTGGTCATGTTTTAAAATGTGTCATGCGGTACCACGACCAGTGCCTCGCACCTGGCAATGTGTCATATGGTACCACGACAAGTGCCTTTCACCTGGCAATGTATCATACGGTACCACGATCAGTGCCTTTCACCTGGCATTATGGCATATGGTACCACGACCAGTGTATTTTACATGGCTATGTGTCATACGGTACCACAAACAGTGTATTTCATCTGGCAATGTGTCATACGGTACCACGACCAGTGCAGCCTAGCAATATGGCATACGGTACCACAACCAGTGTATTTCACCTGGCAATGTGTTTTGCAGTAACACGATCAGTGCAACCTAGCAATGTGTCATGCGGTACCACAACCAGTGTATTTCACCTGGCAATGTGTTATGCGGTACCACGACCAGTGCAACCTAGCAATGTGTCATGCGGTACCACAACCAGTACCTTTCACCTGGCTATGTGTCATGCGGTACCACGACCAGTGCAACCTAGCAATATGTCTTACGGTATCACAACCAGTGTATTCACCTGGCAATGTGTCATACGGTACCACAACCAGTGTATTTCCCCTGGCAATGTGCTATGCGTACCACGACCAGTGCAACCTAGCAATATGTAATACGGTACCCCAATCAGTGTATTTCATCTGGCAATGTGTCATACGGTACCACGACCAGTGCAGCCTAGCAATATGTCATACGGTACCATAACCAGCGTATTTCACCTGGCAATGTGTTTTGCGGTAACACGATCAGTGCAACCTAGCAATGTGTCATGCGGTACCACAACCAGTGTATTTCACCTGGCAATGTGTTATGCGTACCACGACCAGTGCAACCTAGCAATGTGTCATGCGGTACCACAACCAGTACCTTTCACCTGGCAATGTGTCATGCGGTACCACGACCAGTGCAACCTAGCAATATGTCTTACGGTATCACAACCAGTGTATTTCACCTGGCAATGTATCATACGGTACCACAACCAGTGTATTTCACCTGGCAATGTGCTATGCGGTACCACGACCAGTGCAACCTAGCAATATGTAATAAGGTACCACAAACAGTGTATTTCACCTGGCAATGTGTCATACGGTACCACAAACAGTGTATTTCACCTGACAATGTGCTATGCGGTACCACGACCAGTGCAACCTAGCAATATGTCTTACGGTATCACAACCAGTGTATTTCACCTGGCAATGTGTCATACGGTACCACAACCAGTGTATTTCACCTGGCAATGTGCTATGCGGTACCACGACCAGTGCAACCTAGCAATATGTAATACGCTACCACAAACAGTGTATTTCACCTGGCAATGTGTCATACGGTACCACAAACAGTGTATTTCACCTGACAATATGTCTTACGGTACCACAAACAGTGTATTTCACCTGGCAATGTGTCATACGGTACCACAACCAGTGTATTTCACCTGGCAATGTGCTATGCGGTACCACGACCAGTGCAACCTAGCAATATGTCTTACGGTATCACAACCAGTGTATTTCACCTGGCAATGTGTCATACGGTACCACAACCAGTGTATTTCACCTGGCAATGTGCTATGCGGTACCACGACCAGTGCAACCTAGCAATATGTCTTACGGTACCACAAACAGTGTATTTCACCTGGCAATGTGTCATACGGTACCACAACCAGTGTATTTCACCTGGCAATGTGCTATGCGGTACCACGACCAGTGCAACCTAGCAATATGTAATACGGTACCACAAACAGTGTATTTCACCTGGCAATGTGTCATACGGTACCACAAACAGTGTATTTCACCTGACAATGTGTCATACGGTACCACAACCAGTGTATTTCACCTGGCAATGTGCTATGCGGTACCACGACCAGTGCAACCTAGCAATATGTAATACGGTACTACAAACAGTGTATTTCACCTGGCAATGTGTCATACGGTACCACAAACAGTGTATTTCACCTGACAATATGTCTTACGGTACCACAAACAGTGTATTTCACCTGGCAATGTGTCATACGGTACCACAACCAGTGTATTTCACCTGGCAATGTGCTATGCGGTACCACGACCAGTGCAACCTAGCAATATGTCTTACGGTATCACAACCAGTGTATTTCACCTGGCAATGTGTCATACGGTACCACAACCAGTGTATTTCACCTGGCAATGTGCTATGCGGTACCACGACCAGTGCAACCTAGCAATATGTCTTACGGTACCACAAACAGTGTATTTCACCTGGCAATGTGTCATACGGTACCACAACCAGTGTATTTCACCTGGCAATGTGCTATGCGGTACCACGACCAGTGCAACCTAGCAATATGTCTTACGGTACCACAAACAGTGTATTTCACCTGGCAATGTGTCATACGGTACCACAACCAGTGTATTTCACCTGGCAATGTGCTATGCGGTACCACGACCAGTGCAACCTAGCAATATGTCTTACGGTACCACAAACAGTGTATTTCACCTGGCAATGTATCATACGGTACCACAACCAGTGTATTTCACCTGACAATGTGCTATGCGGTACCACGACCAGTGCAACCTAGCAATATGTAATAAGGTACCACAAACAGTGTATTTCACCTGGCAATGTGTCATACGGTACCACAAACAGTGTATTTCACCTGACAATGTGCTATGCGGTACCACGACCAGTGCAACCTAGCAATATGTAATACGGTACCACAAACAGTGTATTTCACCTGGCAATGTGTCATACGGTACCACAAACAGTGTATTTCACCTGACAATGTGTCATACGGTACCACAACCAGTGTATTTCACCTGGCAATGTGCTATGCGGTACCACGACCAGTGCAACCTAGCAATATGTAATACGGTACCACAAACAGTGTATTTCACCTGACAATGTGTCATACGGTACCACAAACAGTGTATTTCACCTGACAATATGTCTTACGGTACCACAAACAGTGTATTTCACCTGGCAATGTGTCATACGGTACCACAACCAGTGTATTTCACCTGGCAATGTGCTATGCGGTACCACGACCAGTGCAACCTAGCAATATGTCTTACGGTATCACAACCAGTGTATTTCACCTGGCAATGTGTCATACGGTACCACAACCAGTGTATTTCACCTGGCAATGTGCTATGCGGTACCACGACCAGTGCAACCTAGCAATATGTCTTACGGTACCACAAACAGTGTATTTCACCTGGCAATGTGTCATACGGTACCACAACCAGTGTATTTCACCTGGCAATGTGCTATGCGGTACCACGACCAGTGCAACCTAGCAATATGTCTTACGGTACCACAAACAGTGTATTTCACCTGGCAATGTGTCATACGGTACCACAACCAGTGTATTTCACCTGGCAATGTGCTATGCGGTACCACGACCAGTGCAACCTAGCAATATGTCTTACGGTACCACAAACAGTGTATTTCACCTGGCAATGTATCATACGGTACCACAACCAGTGTATTTCACCTGACAATGTGCTATGCGGTACCACGACCAGTGCAACCTAGCAATATGTAATAAGGTACCACAAACAGTGTATTTCACCTGGCAATGTGTCATACGGTACCACAAACAGTGTATTTCACCTGACAATGTGCTATGCGGTACCACGACCAGTGCAACCTAGCAATATGTCTTACGGTATCACAACCAGTGTATTTCACCTGGCAATGTGTCATACGGTACCACAACCAGTGTATTTCACCTGGCAATGTGCTATGCGGTACCACGACCAGTGCAACCTAGCAATATGTCTTACGGTACCACAAACAGTGTATTTCACCTGGCAATGTGTCATACGGTACCACAACCAGTGTATTTCACCTGACAATGTGCTATGCGGTACCACGACCAGTGCAACCTAGCAATATGTCTTACGGTACCACAAACAGTGTATTTCACCTGGCAATGTGTCATACGGTACCACAACCAGTGTATTTCACCTGACAATGTGCTATGCGGTACCACGACCAGTGCAACCTAGCAATATGTCTTACGGTACCACAAACAGTGTATTTCACCTGGCAATGTGTCATACGGTACCACAACCAGTGTATTTCACCTGGCAATGTGCTATGCGGTACCACGACCAGTGCAACCTAGCAATATGTCTTACGGTACCACAACCAGTGTATTTCACCTGGCAATGCGCTATGCGGTACCACGACCAGTGCAACCTAGCAATATGTCTTACGGTATCACAACCAGTGTATTTCACCTGGCAATGTGTCATACGGTACCACAAACAGTGTATTTCACCTGACAATGTGCTATGCGGTACCACGACCAGTGCAACCTAGCAATATGTCTTACGGTATCACAACCAGTGTATTTCACCTGGCAATGTGTCATACGGTACCACAACCAGTGTATTTCACCTGGCAATGTGTCATGCGGTACCACGACCAGTGCAACCTGGCAATATGTAATACGTACCACAAACAATGTATTTCACCTGGAAATGTGTCATGCGGTACCACAACCAGTGCAACCTAGCAATATGTTTTACGGTACCACAACCAGTGTATTTCACCTGGCAATGTGTCATATGGTACCACAACCAGTGTATTTCAGCTGACAGTATGACATACGGTACCACAACAAGTGCCTTTCACCTAGCAATGTGTCATGCGGAACCACGACCAGTGCAACCTAGCAATATGTCTTACGGTACCACAACCAGTGTATTTCACCTGGGAATGAGTCATATGGTACCAAAACCAGTGTATTTCAGCTGGCAATGTGCTATGCGGTACCACAACCAGTGTATTTCACCTGGCAATGTGTTATGCGGTACCAGAACCAGTGCCTTTCACCTCACAATTTGTCATGCGGTACCACAACCAGTGCATTTCAGCTGGCAATGTGTCATGTGGTACCACAACGAATGTATTTCACCTGGCAATGTGCTATGCGGTACCACAACCAATGTATTTCACCTGACAATGTGCTACGCGGTACCACAAGCAGTGTATTTCTCCTGGCAATATGCTATGCGGTACCACAACCAGTGTATTTCACCTGGCAATGTGTTTTGCGGTAACACGATCAGTGCAACCTAGCAATGTGTCATGCGGTACCACAACCAGTGTATTTCACCTGGCAATGTGGTATGCGGTACCACGACCAGTGCAACCTAGCAATGTGTCATGCGGTACCACAACCAGTACCTTTCACCTGGCTATGTGTCATGCGGTACCACGACCAGTGCAACCTAGCAATATGTCTTACGGTATCACAACCAGTGTATTCACCTGGCAATGTGTCATACGGTACCACAACCAGTGTATTTCCCCTGGCAATGTGCTATGCGGTACCACGACCAGTGCAACCTAGCAATATGTAATACGGTACCACAATCAGTGTATTTCATCTGGCAATGTGTCATACGGTACCACGACCAGTGCAGCCTAGCAATATGTCATACGGTACCATAACCAGCGTATTTCACCTGGCAATGTGTTTTGCGGTAACACGATCAGTGCAACCTAGCAATGTGTCATGCGGTACCACAACCAGTGTATTTCACCTGGCAATGTGTTATGCGGTACCACGACCAGTGCAACCTAGCAATGTGTCATGCGGTACCACAACCAGTACCTTTCACCTGGCAATGTGTCATGCGGTACCACGACCAGTGCAACCTAGCAATATGTCTTACGGTATCACAACCAGTGTATTTCACCTGGCAATGTATCATACGGTACCACAACCAGTGTATTTCACCTGGCAATGTGCTATGCGGTACCACGACCAGTGCAACCTAGCAATATGTAATAAGGTACCACAAACAGTGTATTTCACCTGGCAATGTGTCATACGGTACCACAAACAGTGTATTTCACCTGACAATGTGCTATGCGGTACCACGACCAGTGCAACCTAGCAATATGTCTTACGGTATCACAACCAGTGTATTTCACCTGGCAATGTGTCATACGGTACCACAACCAGTGTATTTCACCTGGCAATGTGCTATGCGGTACCACGACCAGTGCAACCTAGCAATATGTAATACGGTACCACAAACAGTGTATTTCACCTGGCAATGTGTCATACGGTACCACAAACAGTGTATTTCACCTGACAATATGTCTTACGGTACCACAAACAGTGTATTTCACCTGGCAATGTGTCATACGGTACCACAACCAGTGTATTTCACCTGGCAATGTGCTATGCGGTACCACGACCAGTGCAACCTAGCAATATGTCTTACGGTATCACAACCAGTGTATTTCACCTGGCAATGTGTCATACGGTACCACAAACAGTGTATTTCACCTGGCAATGTGCTATGCGGTACCACGACCAGTGCAACCTAGCAATATGTCTTACGGTACCACAAACAGTGTATTTCACCTGGCAATGTGTCATGCGGTACCACAACCAATGTATTTCACCTGGCAATGTGCTATGCGGTACCACGACCAGTGCAACCTAGCAATATGTAATACGGTACCACAAACAGTGTATTTCACCTGGCAATGTGTCATACGGTACCACAAACAGTGTATTTCACCTGGCAATGTGCTATGCGGTACCACGACCAGTGCAACCTAGCAATATGTAATACGGTACCACAAACAGTGTATTTCACCTGGCAATGTGTCATACGGTACCACAAACAGTGTATTTCACCTGACAATATGTCTTACGGTACCACAAACAGTGTATTTCACCTGGCAATGTGTCATACGGTACCACAACCAGTGTATTTCACCTGGCAATGTGCTATGCGGTACCACGACCAGTGCAATCTAGCAATATGTCTTACGGTATCACAACCAGTGTATTTCACCTGGCAATGTGTCATACGGTACCACAACCAGTGTATTTCACCTGGTAATGTGCTATGCGGTACCACGACCAGTGCAACCTAGCAATATGTCTTACGGTACCACAAACAGTGTATTTCACCTGGCAATGTGTCATACGGTACCACAACCAGTGTATTTCACCTGGCAATGTGCTATGCGGTACCACGACCAGTGCAACCTAGCAATATGTCTTACGGTACCACAAACAGTGTATTTCACCTGGCAATGTGTCATACGGTACCACAACCAGTGTATTTCACCTGGCAATGTGCTACGCGGTACCATGACCAGTGCAACCTAACAATATGTCTTACGGTACCACAAACAGTGTATTTCACCTGGCAATGTGTCATACGGTACCACAACCAGTGTATTTCACCTGACAATGTGCTATGCGGTACCACGACCAGTGCAACCTAGCAATATGTAATAAGGTACCACAAACAGTGTATTTCACCTGGCAATGTGTCATACGGTACCACAAACAGTGTATTTCACCTGACAATGTGCTATGCGGTACCACGACCAGTGCAACCTAGCAATATGTCTTACGGTATCACAACCAGTGTATTTCACCTGGCAATGTGTCATACGGTACCACAACCAGTGTATTTCACCTGGCAATGTGCTATGCGGTACCACGACCAGTGCAACCTAGCAATATGTCTTACGGTACCACAAACAGTGTATTTCACCTGGCAATGTGTCATACGGTACCACAACCAGTGTATTTCACCTGACAATGTGCTATGCGGTACCACGACCAGTGCAACCTAGCAATATGTCTTACGGTACCACAAACAGTGTATTTCACCTGGCAATGTGTCATACGGTACCACAACCAGTGTATTTCACCTGACAATGTGCTATGCGGTACCACGACCAGTGCAACCTAGCAATATGTCTTACGGTACCACAAACAGTGTATTTCACCTGGCAATGTGTCATACGGTACCACAACCAGTGTATTTCACCTGGCAATGTGCTATGCGGTACCACGACCAGTGCAACCTAGCAATATGTAATACGGTACCACAACCAGTGTATTTCACCTGGCAATGCGCTATGCGGTACCACGACCAGTGCAACCTAGCAATATGTCTTACGGTATCACAACCAGTGTATTTCACCTGGCAATGTGTCATACGGTACCACAAACAGTGTATTTCACCTGACAATGTGCTATGCGGTACCACGACCAGTGCAACCTAGCAATATGTCTTACGGTATCACAACCAGTGTATTTCACATGGCAATGTGTCATACGGTACCACAACCAGTGTATTTCACCTGGCAATGTGTCATGCGGTACCACGACCAGTGCAACCTAGCAATATGTAATACGTACCACAAACAATGTATTTCACCTGGAAATGTGTCATGCGGTACCACAACCAGTGCAACCTAGCAATATGTTTTACGGTACCACAACCAGTGTATTTCACCTGGCAATGTGTCATATGGTACCACAACCAGTGTATTTCAGCTGACAGTATGACATACGGTACCACAACAAGTGCCTTTCACCTAGCAATGTGTCATGCGGAACCACGACCAGTGCAACCTAGCAATATGTCTTACGGTACCACAACCAGTGTATTTCACCTGGGAATGAGTCATATGGTACCAAAACCAGTGTATTTCAGCTGGCAATGTGCTATGCGGTACCACAACCAGTGTATTTCACCTGGCAATGTGTTATGCGGTACCAGAACCAGTGCCTTTTACCTCACAATTTGTCATGCGGTACCACAACCTGTGCATTTCAGCTGGCAATGTGTCATGTGGTACCACAACGAATGTATTTCACCTGGCAATGTGCTATGCGGTACCACAACCAATGTATTTCACCTGACAATGTGCTACGCGGTACCACAAGCAGTGTATTTCTCCTGGCAATATGCTATGCGGTACCACAACCAGTGTATTTCACCTGGCAATGTGTTTTGCGGTAACACGATCAGTGCAACCTAGCAATGTGTCATGCGGTACCACAACCAGTGTATTTCACCTGGCAATGTGGTATGCGGTACAACGACCAGTGCAACCTAGCAATGTGTCATGCGGTACCACAACCAGTACCTTTCACCTGGCAATGTGTCATGCGGTACCACGACCAGTGCAACCTAGCAATATGTCTTACGGTATCACAACCAGTGTATTTCACCTGGCAATGTGTCATACGGTACCACAACCAGTGTATTTCACATGGCAATGTGCTATGCGGTACCACGACCAGTGCAACCTAGCAAAATGTAATACGGTACCACAAACAGTGTATTTCATCTGGCAATGTGTCATACGGTACCACGACCAGTGCAGCCTAGCAATATGTCATACGGTACCATAACCAGTGTATTTCGCCTGGCAATGTGTTTTGCGGTAACACGATCAGTGCAACCTAGCAATGTGTCATACGGTAGCACAACCAGTGTATTTCACCTGGCAATGTGTTATGCGGTACCACGACAAGTGCAACCTAGCAATGTGTCATGCGGTACCACAACCAGTACCTTTCACCTGGCAATGTGTCATGCGGTACCACGACCAGTGCAACCTAGCAATATGTCTGACGGTATCACAACCAGTGTATTTCACCTGGCAATGTGTCATACGGTACCACAACCAGTGTATTTCACCTGGCAATGTGCTATGCGGTACCACGACCAGTGCAACCTAGCAATATGTAATAAGGTACCACAAACAGTGTATTTCACCTGGCAATGTGTCATACGGTACCACAACCAGTGTATTTCACCTGGCAATGTGCTATGCGGTACCACGACCAGTGCAACCTAGCAAAATGTAATACGGTACCACAAACAGTGTATTTCATCTGGCAATGTGTCATACGGTACCACGACCAGTGCAGCCTAGCAATATGTCATACGGTACCATAACCAGTGTATTTCGCCTGGCAATGTGTTTTGCGGTAACACGATCAGTGCAACCTAGCAATGTGTCATACGGTAGCACAACCAGTGTATTTCACCTGGTAATGTGTTATGCGGTACCACGACCAGTGCAACCTAGCAATGTGTCATGCGGTACCACAACCAGTACCTTTCACCTGGCAATGTGTCATGCGGTACCACGACCAGTGCAACCTAGCAATATGTCTTACGGTATCACAACCAGTGTATTTCACCTGGCAATGTGTCATACGGTACCACAACCAGTGTATTTCACCTGGCAATGTGTCATGCGGTACAACGACCAGTGCAACCTAGCAATATGTAATACGGTACCACAAACAGTGTATTTCACTTGGAAATGTGTCATGCGGTACCACAACCAGTGCAACCTAGCAATATGTTTTACGGTACCACAACCAGTGTATTTCACCTGGCAATGTGTCATATGGTACCACAACCAGTGTATTTCAGCTGACAGTATGACATACGGTACCACAACAAGTGCCTTTCACCTAGCAATGTGTCATGCGGTACCACGATCAGTGCAACCTAGCAATATGTCTTACGGTACCACAACCAGTGTATTTCACCTGGGAATGAGTCATATGGTACCACAACCAGTGTATTTCAGCTGGCAATGTGCTATGCGGTACCACAACCAGTGTATTTCACCTGGCAATGTGTTATGCGGTACCAGAACCAGTACCTTTCACCTGACAATTTGTCATGCGGTACCACAAACAGTGCATTTCAGCTGGCAATGTGTCATGTGGTACCACAACGAATGTATTTCACCTGGCAATGTGCTATGCGGTACCACAACCAATGTATTTCACCTGACAATGTGCTACGCGGTACCACAAGCAGTGTATTTCTCCTGGCAATGTGCTATGCGGTACCACAACCAGTGTATTTCACCTAGCAATGTATCATACGCTACCACGACCAGTGTCTTTCATATGAGAATGTGTCTTACGGTACCACGACAAGTGCCTCTCACCTGGCAATGTGTCATACGGTACCATGCCTAGTGCCTTTCACTTGGCAATGTGTCATACAGTACCACGACCAGTGCCTTTTACCTGGCGATGTGTCATACGGTACCACAACCAGTGCAACATGACAATACACCATACGGTACCACGACCAGTGCAACATGACAATGCGCCATACGGTAACACAACCAGTGTATTTCACATGGCAACATGTCATACGGTACCACGACCAGTGTCTTTCACCTGGCAATGTGTCATACGGTACCACGACCAGTGCCTTTCACATGGCACAAATGTTGAAAGTTCGACTCCAAGTTCTGCCGAGGTGTACTTTTTCAGTGACTTGGGAAAGCTCTGTGATTTTCTCCAGAAACAGCTTTTGAAAGAAGACATTGAAATCTTTCTTTTAAAGAAAATCAGAAAACAAAAATGGCAATATGTACAAAACGAGAGAATGTTATAGATGGTAGCCGTCGACATTTGTACCATGTTGTTTCTGTGTAGATTGAACGGTGAAACTTGGATAACAAATTGTCGAACGACGAGTGCTAAATAGTAACAACAGTTTATATGGTTTTGAGATTTAACAATTACAACAATTTGGTCAAAACATGGAGATATTCTAGTCTAACAGAATTCGATTAAACAATGCTGTATATTAGCGAGATAAGCCGTATATATAGTCTACGTTCGCTAAAACAAACATTGAATGCGTCAAATTTCATATCTACACAATTCAGAAATATATTTTTTTCACACGTTTCATTGCTATTTCAGTTGTTACACCACAAAAATAGAAAATCATACTATTTTCTACTTCTCGAGCAGTTCTGGTTGCTTAGTAATTATAGTCTGCAGAATGAATTATGGGATCGTTTTACAGAATAACAACTTAGAACATTTACAAGCGATATTACATTAAAACTATGCATAACATATGTTTTTATTAATAACTTGTTTCATTTGACGTAATACAACAGTAATACATATTAACAGGATTGAGAGATGTGAAAACAGACTTTTATCTGTAGGATGTTTATGCTTGTGTTGTTATTAAAATGATATGCGACACGTGCATGCATTTGCCAAGCCAGAAACCGAGGACTTACTGCACTGGTTCTCTAGAATACATACACCTTATCAAATAAACTTATTAAGGACAAGTTTCCATATTTAATTAAGTGGTTATCCCTGTGAATCAGACACGCGATCACACATGCTGAATCATTATTGGACTTGCGAGGACATGATTTATGCTATCAATTGTTTGTTACAGACATTTTTGTTCGGTTTGGCAATATAATGTTTCTTCGACTTATTGGAATTCCAATGGGAACGAAAGGTGCTGCTCTCATTGCTGATTTGTTTTACATTGCTATAAGCACTTACTGATTAGATTATTCCACAATAATTGCAAATACTTGAACGATATCATAACTAATCCTAATTTAAATTTATCCAAAGCTAACATTACAAGTGACTCGTGTGTCAATTTTGAGCTTAATTTAATACCCCTTTCAAGGGAAATGCAACACACTGCAAAAGAGACGATCTATCTTTTTGTCGTCAAGTTTCATTTTGTTCGTTTTGCACGTTTTTGTCATCATGTTTCTATCGTCAATGACCCGTAATCTCGCGATATTGAAAAGTTTCCTTTTCATATATTATTGAAAATGTTCACGTAATTGTTGTTACAGCTATAAAGATCTTGTGTATAAGCACAATTCTACATCAAAGATTTGACCAACAAAGGGTATTTTCCATTCATGATTTTATGGCGACGTATAATTAACAAACACGGGTAGCTAAAAGGTTGTGATTTAACAACTATTGTTGGCTCTTTGAGGCATGTGTTACATCGCTGAAATATAGTCATTCTGCTAGTACTACTAGGTCCAAGTAGCAACTAAATAAGTACATTTATATTTCATTCCAAATCAAATTACTAAACTTTGTTCAATATTTGATTCCAAAAGAAGGATGGTCTGTTTATTCTGGTCTCCCACGAAGACTATTAAATTTCAAAAATGTCCAATTTATATTAAATCTGTTGGAAATATTAGTTATGATTGTCTTGTCCTAAGGTTAATTGTCTTTAACCAATATATTCTACCCTCGTAGCTATTAGTCGGTTAACTATTTGTTGACCCTGATATTGTACTCTCCATGTTTGTTGTTATTAATTTTTTGCGAGATTGTGTAATCTTATTAACTGGAACCGAATTCGTGCAAGTTTTATCGTTTGTTTATTCCTGTATTGCCATTGGAGATCCAGTTATCAAGATGGGAGAGTTTGGATCCCGTTAACCGATTTAATCCCACCCTATTATGTGCCTGTCCCAAGCCACGACATGGATTTCCAACGATATATGTCGCAGTTTTTTTCGTATTCAATAATTAGAGGTGGCTGTTCGCTTTGTTGTTAATGATGGAATTGTTGACCATCACTCTTTAAAAATATTACACTCTTAAGTAATAAATAAAATAGAAGACATTCCTAAAAAAAATCGATTTGGTTGTAGTCACTAAAACGTGGACTTTTACCTCGATCATAAGACGATATCAAATTTCACTTCCTTTTCTCAAATTTCCACTCCTTGTATAGACACTTTTTTGTTTAATGTTTAAATGATGAATTTGGTTAAATTCAAATACATAAATTCTAGATTAAATTCGTAAAATGATAAAAGAAAAGAAAGGAAAACAAATATCTATCCTGTTTCTCGCTCATGTTACTGTGATATGAAATAAACATAATTTTGTATTGAACGACCGAAGAAAACATTTTTTTGACATGGTAGATTTTACTACAGCTATTATTTTCCAATATGTATATTTTATACCTCAAAAAGTTAAAGGTTTCTCCATAACTTATTTCTGTGTTTCTTGTTATAGCATAAACTGGATTCATAATTTACGCCGGCATTTTGTATACAAGGTATCTGCTGTAGAAATTGAGTCGTGTTGGAACATTGGATACCAGTCATTTATTGGAATCATACACCCTGTTCAATTCTACATGTAATACAGCCAAAGGAGGAGGGGGAGGGGCGAAAACGGGACAAAGCGCTATAACTGTGTGCGGGGAAGCTCTGAATTACGAATAAAAATTCGAAAACCCTTTAACCTGAAAATTTGAAAGCAAAAATCAGTTCAATTTGGCTTCATGATTAATATATGTTGAACATTTGGCATAAATACCTTAATCCATATTATTACATTATTTTAAAACGTCATTGTTTTACCCAGATCACACACTCATATTCAACAGAATGAAACGACCTAAGTCAAATCTTGAATGTTACCTTTTCTTTATCTTATTTTGATTGGTTTCGAGAATCAAAAATATTTCTAATCTGAGAATTTTGGCTTTAAATCGTTTTGCAAACATAATCCTATATACGAGATCAAAGTGTTCTATTAAATAAAACTTAGCTCACGAAAATTCGGACGTACAATACTTGAAACCCATTTTGTTCAGATTTTAGTGAATGTTATAAAATTCTATCAAAAACCGGTATCTAATGTTTAGTACACTTGTATATTGTGTACATGATAAAATGATTTTCCTGTTACAACAAGGTTGGTTGGTTGGCTTTATTGCGCTTAACACCACTTTCAACAATATTTCAGTTATATCGTGTTATGTCGTTAAAAATAAGAAATGTACGTCTATGACATACATTGTTGAATTTACATATATATAGTCTCTCGTAACTCTTTTAAGAGTGGCTCTTAGTTGTTTTATATATAATATGTATGTATATAATTGTTCTATAATATGAGAGGTGAGATTTTAATCAAGTATATTTCTTGTTTACAACGAATTTTCCATGAAATTAAGGTTAAGTGCCTTTGATCACATGTAGTTAAATTTTCAGACCACACAACAGGTGTCAAAATGTGTGATGTAATCTGTTGATTGGCAGATCATAAACATCGACCGATATTTTTAGCATTGGAAACATATACATGTATGCAATTCCATACACATGATCACGAAATACGACGATACCTGGTAAACCTTGGAGGGTGTGTATTTGTCGAAATAAAAGTGCATTTAATAACTCCCGTTCATCCCCTAAAAAATGAAGAACAAAATAATAAGTTAAATCAATGGTAAACACATGCACGGACACAAGATTATATGTATTTAAAAGTGTCACCATCTTGAATGAATTATCGTTCGCTAAAAATACAATATATGTTAAAACAGAATCCGGTTTTAGCATGAATCATCCCCTGTAAATAAACATTGAAATTAAATAATTGACCATTTAAAAGGAAATGTTGAATACATTGCAATAGTTTACCATTCTGAAAAATCGCAATATACCTCCCTATTGTATGACATTTTTACATTTACTGGAATACTGTGAAGGGTCGTCAAACAGCATCAACTCACAGGAAATAAGGGTAATAACAAAATTACCGAACTCCGAACAATCTTACAAAGGGAAAGTCAAAACTCATAATTATATAAACAGACAAAATCAGTCAACAACCGGAAAACTGTGAAAACCGTAATGACCCTGACTTGGTACAGGTATTTCTAAAGAAATGGTGGGTTGAATCAGATTTTAAGGCGCCAAACCTCCCGCTCTCATTACGGTTCAAAGGTTCCGGCTGTCACTGTAACAGTATTTAAATACAGGAACAAAATAGGTAAAATAGTTGTCAAAGCAGTACCATATTCGGTGACGTAAATGTCAAAAATATTTTTACGTCACACATTGACAAAAAAATTCTTGACATTTTGGACTTCTTTATCTTTATACATTTTCACTATATGAAAATGCATCGCTTATAATTTTTTCTGCAGAGACGGAATATATTCCGACAAGATATTGGTATCGGAATATAAACTTTTTAAGAGATCGAATAAGGCGAATCTTTTCATAGCCCTGGTCCAGTAGCCTGTTTCTCAGATGAAGATGACGTTTCAGGAAATCAGAATAATTGCTACTGGCCCTTGCATAGCGAATCAATTGCGAGATGTAAACACCATATGCAGGAGAAGCTGGTATATTGCTGCACATGTTTGGAAAATTTATGATTTTAAAATTGAAGTCGTCCCGCTTTTCATAAATTTTAGTACTGAGTTGACCACTGTCGTCAAATTCGAGGTATAAGTCCAAAAATGATGCGGACGAAGCTGTATCGGTGGTCTCTTTAACTTCCAGCTCTGGTGGATATATCAATGGAAGAAATTCTGCAAATCTAGAATTATTGATAGATAAAACGTCTTCAATATACCTGTATGTGAAATTAAAGGCTCTAGCCTCATGAATCTTCTTATCTTTTACAAGCTTTTGAAGACACTCCGACTCATATGAGTATAAAAATAAATCGGCTAGAAGAGGGGCACAATTCGTACCCATTGGTATGCCGACGACCTGCTGAAACAGTGTCCCTCCAAAGGAGACAACTATGTTATTGATGAGGAACTGCAGCATACTGATCACTTGTTCCTCGGAGTAGCATGTTTTAACTTTATGAATTTTGTTTGAAAAATATGTGGAATTGTTTGAAAAATATGTGGAACTAGTGTGGCGTGGCTTCCACACAAGGCCGTTAAATGTTGTCCGTATATACAGTTTAAAACTATTTACAACACCACTTTACCCTACTCTTCAATAAAACTGTGGAGTGAGGTCTTGAATGCCTCCACAGTTTTCTGGCTGACGACCCTCTCTGGTAGGTTGTTACATTCCAGTAATGGCATTGGAAAGTAACTGTATTTGTAGCTGTCATTATTACAGCTAATTGGAATAAAGCTGCTACTGTGTTGTCCTCTTGTCGTTCTTGTTGGTCTTACGACATAGTGTGGTATCTGGATAGCGTTGATGTTGATTACGCATTTGTAGAGGTTTACCAATCGCTGTTCTTGCCGTCTCTGTTGTATAGATGTTCATTTCAGCTCCTGGTGCATCGACGTGACACTGGTAGCGATTGTACTGACCAGTTACAAAGCGGGCAGCTCTACGTTGGACCATTTCAATTGCATCCATTTGATATTGGCGGAAAGGGTCTCATACAGATGATCCGTATTCAAGGTTTGGGCGTATGAGTGTTGTGTACGCTTTCTCCTTGACTTCTTTCCTGCATTTATTGAGGCTCCTCCTAAGGAATGTCAAATCCCATTTGATTTGGTGGTAGTCTGGTCAATGTGGTGGTTCCAGTTGAGGTCATTCCCTAGTTCCACTCCGAGGTATGGATGGTGTTCTACCTCCTCCAGTGTGCTCCCATCAATGCTATAGTTGTCAATAGAGACGATGTTCTGTCTTGATCGTTTGAGTCTCATGACATAGCATTTTCTGGCATTGAATCTCATTAGCCATTTATTAGACCACTCTGTCATTTTGATAAGATCTTCCTGTAGCTGTTTGGTGTCGCTTTCAGATTCAATGGTTCGATAAAGTAAGCAGTCGTCTGCGAAAAGCTTAACCTCCGAGTTTACTCCTTCGCCTATATCATTTACATACAGTAAAAACATCAGGGGACCCAAGTCGACGTGGACTTCTGAGGAGGCTTCACCATCGAGAACTACTCTCTGCTTCCTAGTTGTTAACCACTGTCTAATCCATTCATGGGTATGATCTCTTATCCCATAGTGGTCTAATTTCATAAGGAGTCTTCTATGTGGCACGGTGTCAAGTGCCTTAGAAAAATCTAGTATCATCATATCTACTTGTTTTCTCATATCTAGTGTTCTTGATATGTCTTCTTTGGTGGTCAGTAGTTGAGTTTCACATGAGTGGCCTGATCTGAAACCATGATGGTAGTGTACAAGAATGTTGTTGTCATTCAGGTGTTTCATGACTTGACTGAAGATGATGTGTTCCATAATTTTACATACCACGTTTGTTAATGACATCGGTCGATAGGTGCTCGGATCAACTTTGCTCCCTTTCTTCAATATAGCTGTAATATTTGCGTTTCTCCAGTCGTTTGGTACCTGTCCGGTGTCATAGGAGTGCTGGAATATTATTGCTAAGCGTGGTGCGACTTCCGTGGCTGTTTCTTTTATGATTTTCGTAGAAATATTGTCAGGGCCGCTTGCTTTTGTTGGATCAATGTTCTTTAATAATGTTTCTACTCCTTCTTTTGTAAATAGAATATTGGCCATAAGTGTTATCAGTCCATCCTCTTTAGTTGGTATATCTCCTGGTGGCTCTTCAGTGAAGACTGACTGGTATTGCCTGTTTAGTGCTGCTGCTTTTTGTTTAGGTGGAGATAGCAGGTTATCATTCTCTTTCAGTGTTGGTATTCTACTGGTGTTACTCATGATCAAGAGTAATTAAATACTTGAAAGAAAATGATAAATTTGATGGTAATTTATTTAATGTAACTCATGTCCTCAACATTTTCAAGCTTTATTTCATAATGGAAATTAGTATAAAAACCCCAATCAAAATAAAACGAATATAAACAAATAAAACTTGTAACAAATAACATGAACAAAAGCATGAAAAAATAACTTGTAATTCCTGAATTATTTATCTGAAGAAAGAAAATTATAATAAGAAGTGTCCAAATATTATTGTAGACTTTCCATCCAAGAGGAAATTGCAATATATACCTACTGTACCTATTAACAAGAAGAACTAAATACTTGAAGGAAATGATGAATTTGTTGCCATTTATTTTATTTATTTAATTCGTTTTCGGTGGTAAATCTGGAAGTATTTCATGTATTAATGCATTCATCACGTTCATATAGGAATGAAAATACATGTATAATTTGTCATAATTTAATCGGAGAATTTAACTTAAGATGTCGATGTCTCAAATCCAATACATATTTATTTCAGAACAAGAAAGGAATATTCATGACTTGCATTTAAAAAGCACAATGTAAATTTTTGCACTCTAAATCAATGAATGCCGTGTTCTGTGAGATACTTGTCTTCCAAGGAAATCGAGGCACACATTATTTAGCGCAAATTTAACATTGTATTATGCAAAAAGATGATTTCCCGTTATATAACACAAATCAAAAAATAAAACTTGTAACAAAGAACAAAGAACCTGAACAAAAGCATGCAAAATTAATATATTGTACATTTTATATATTATTTACCTGCAAAAGAAACAAACAATTATCAGATTACCTCTTATTATTAATACGGTATTTTGTGCTTTAGCACATACGTACTATAGTTGTGTGATTCAATAAAAAAAAATACAGTAATTCAAAAACAATTACGTTTTCTTTATTTACTTTTCTTTTATTTATTATTATTATTCTTATTTTTATTAATATATCTTTCTTTCGTTGAGAATTATTTAAAAATAAAAATAATAGTTTCAAATTAGTTGACACACACGCCACTATTGTAGATAACTATATCAGTACAGGATAACAATATTGCCGTGGGGCATGTCATGAAAAGCTCGATGCTGATTGGATGAAAAACTGGAAAATTCTTAATTTAACTGACCGTTTCTTAATATAACTGGCGTTAATAAAATATAACAACATTATTATGAAAAAACTGGTGGAACGCGCTAATCTGGGTCACGGGTCACTAATCGGGCGGCTGTATCGAGAAACCGATACGGTGTTGAAAAAACTGTTGATACTCATAAAATATTGATAAATGAAATAACATTTTATGTTTGTCTTCAAGAAATATGATAGACAAAACCATGTGTGCAGTTTTATGACGAAATATCTCCGATTTCTATGTGAATTTACGAGTTGAAGTGGGGAAACACCCTCAGGTAATTTTAGCGATGTATTTTTTATCTTGGACAGGAATAATGAGCGTCCTGATTGGATGACCGATTTAAAACACTGACTCTGCATGGAAAAAAGATGCATGTAAAAGAAATATATGTTATATTTATTCATTTGTTTGATTCTAGAATATTGTTGATCATTGATTTAAACAAGAAAAGAGGGAAAAAAGAGGGGATTTTATTTGTGAATTTTACGGTTAAATAAATGTTATGTTTCGACAGTTTAAAGAGAAAAATAAAAAATTGTTGCGACTAAAGCTTAAATCAGCGTTAAATATTTAACAAATATCAGTGGTTTTGTAAATGAGATTTATTTTAAATAGAAAATCTGAATTTATTATTTATTAATTTATTATTAATGATACAATTTTATATCCCTTGGGAGGGGGAGGGGGGCTATGATGAAAATTTGAAATAAAAAAACGCAGGACCAGACATTAAGCAAAAATAATAATCCAGGATTAGTTTTTTATTAAAAAAAAATCCAGGACCCCTGTGTCTATGATTTTTTTTTTTTTTTTTAAGTTAATAATATGAAATATTGACATCCACACTTGCCTTTTGGACAGCACATTTCTGTGTCCACACTTGTTAATATATAAAAAAAATCTTAAATTAGCTTGACTGTTCTTAATTTGAAAAGAAATTCTTATTTTAACAAGGTTTTTCTTAATTATTAAGAATTGGAGTAGGAAATTAAGAAAAACATTCTTCTAGTGTTGGTAGGTAGCATCTATGGACGGTCCTCTATAAAGATTGCTCATTTCGTCCCGATACTATTAGAAACATGGCCACCACAGGCAATTCTTGTTTCTGATTGGGTGATTCCTAAAAAATATTTTCCTCTGAAACCGCATGACCAATTGAATCGAAGCTTGGTAGGGAGTATCCTTGGAAGGTCCTCTATAAAAATTATTAATTGCCGTCAGTTAACAAACATTGCCATCATATGTAATTTTTGTTTCTAATTGGTCGATTTCTAAATAAAACACTTAATCCTTACATGAATCAAGTTAAACCAAATTTAGCTAGGGTGGTCCCCTTTCAAAATTATGTACATTGTACGACTTCCCCTACCCTCCATTTAAGATGGCAGCCATTATTAAAAGTATAATCTGACATGTATGTTATATATGTCCTCCATAGAAACTTCTCATTTTGTCACATAGGTGAGTGAGCGATTGTTGTTCAACGCCAATTCAGCAATTTTTCATCTATATCATGACGAGAACAAGTTAATTTTCAATGAAATGATTATAATAATGAGGTCCGCATTATTCTAGACCAACACGCTGAGTTGGATTTTTCTAGTCCTAGTTCACTGAACCAACAGTCCGCGGGTAGACTTGTCGCTCCACTCGGACACATTATTCTGATTCCAAGCCAACCAGTCTTTGCCCTATTCTCTTTAATAATGTGGAGAAGCAACAAATACCAATGTTATAGTCTTTGGTTTGACCCGACCGGGGCTCCAATCCACGATTTACCGCACTCGAGGCGGTGCTAACCATTACGCCACCGATGCGGTTTATTGTCACATGATAGATCAGGGTCCGTTGTTGAACTTGTGGTAAAGCTAATCATATGATTAGCCCTAATCACATGATTAATTCCTAACCACATAATTAGCTAATGCAATGATTAAATTATGTTGCTGGACCTTTTTAATCAATGTATTTACTAATCATATGATTATCTTTTAATCACTTAATTACCGAGTGATTACCCAAAATGCAGTTGGGCATCGACCTTGCCATCCTGTTGTCTGTAGGCAAAATGGAGGATGAAGTGAAGCCCAAAAAGCTGCCTAGGTTGAGAAAGCCTAATTTCTCCCCGTTAGATGAACCAATGCGTCACAGAGAAATAGAAAACACTTTGATGTGATGAAGGAAAGATATTATAATGATGTGACCAATGTGGAGAAAGCTAGAATTTGCTCAGAACTAAATACAAAATCAATGCTTTGGGATGTTGCACGAAGAACATTGAAGGAAGTTAAGGCGCAAATCATTTTATTACCGAGAGGAGGGCGGGGTGGGGATGGGATATTCATGCTTGATAGATTTTTGTTCCATGTCAGTTGAGAATCAAATTGTATGTTCACACATCAGGTAAGATAAAACAAAATGTGATACATACATGGGTCAAACAATTTTTTCAAAGATTTTTTTTTACAAAAGATTTACTAATAAATTCAAGCAGATATTTATCAAAAGATGCCTTTTAGAGCTCAAACTGTAGATACATAATTTACAAAAACAGATGACAAGAAGACATTAATCAGAACAACAAGTATTTACCCCGAATATCGTGGAAACAAATTTTCTAAACTTAGAGATTTTTTGCTACTACAAAGGTACTTATAATGTTCTAATCATAGTTCTTACTTTCTTTTACTTGGTAGTGTTCATATACCAGCAGTTTTATGTTATGTTTTAGTTTCAACATGTTCAAGCATCTTGCATCTTTAAGTTGCTTCTTGTTTTTTTCATAAAAAATGTATCTTTGCATATAGTTTGTCTTCATGATCCAACAGAGTTGAATAAGCATAATTTCATAATTGCTGCGATAGTAATCTCAAACTTGAAAATTTGTTATTTCCCTTCAATACAGTTGTTCCTTTCCAATGCTGTCTTCTAGATCTGCACTGCATACACTTCTTGCAGATTCTTCTAATCCATTTGTGTTAATAATGTTGAGTACAACAATTTTTTGGGGTGTTTTCAGACTTTATTTTGTCTTTACATAGAGGGAAATAAAATTTAAAAAAATTGGTGTCTAAGGACAAATGGAATAATCTGACATCCAAAGCCAAGTGCACCTTTACAGAATACAAGAAGGAAGCAAATAAGCCAGATGGAGGTCCTGCTTCAGGCATTGAAGGAGGTCTTAAAGACGACAGGGTTAACCAATGAACAAAATGATATAATGAATTCTTCAAATACATTATGGAGATGTCAATTTATTCCTTTCAAAAACAGACAGCAAACAAGTAATGTGAATATTGATAAATCCATCAGTAGCATTAATATCTAAGAATATCTTCTGCTGTCTTTGTTCTTTAATACAGGGAATTCCTGATTGTTAAAAATACTTTCTAAATAAAATGTCATTTGACATCGTTTATCATAACTTGGGATGAACATCCACTTATCTTCTGTCCAGCCATTAAATACTAAAGTTGAAAAATTTCTTGTAAGCAGGAATATATTTGAAACCCAACCGCAACTTCAGCTAATTTCATGATGTATTTGCCCATTTGGGAGGATCTATTTTATAGATCGTCATGACATATATAGCGAATTATATCTATATATTACAAAAAACTTCCAAAAAAAATTATGTGCCCTTAATATGTATACAACATGCCTCTTGAAAAACTGTGTCTCGCCAACCAGTTCATTCAGAGACATATAGCACATGTGTTGTATTCAGGGCCTCGAATAGAAAGCTTACAAGGCGGATCAGACTGCTTTTGGGACCCGGAGACAGGCTGAGACTTCTCTCGAAATTAAGGTTTTGAGGTCCAATACAACCAGTGGTAAGCTTTCATAAATGCTTTATTTCATTTTCAGCAGAATGTCTAGATAACATATCCTTTATACAAAGCAGTAACAAACATAGTTCAGAAGTCTAAGTGAATTTTACATAATTATTTTTCTAAATAAACTAAAAATAGTTGAAAATACCAAGAAAAAATCAAAATAAAACATCTATGGCTAAGGATATGGGGTCCTTCGGAGATTCACAGGTCCCTTCTTAGCACTCCGGGCCCCAAACCGATGCATCGACTGAACCTCCTCTCATAGGGCCTGGCTATATGTCTCTGATGCATTGAACTGCAGTACACAAGTATATTTCAACACTTGAAGTCTGTGTGGGGAGATCTTTATAATAACATTTGTTCTCAACAAGTTCCTTTGAACAAATAGTCGCCATAAGTTACTTGTGCGACATGAATTTCATCTCGTCCGAAAAGTTACTTTGGAATAAAACAAACTAGTGTTTTTTCAAAATGTATACACATATCCCATTGAGTAAGACAAGTCAATAAGGCAATGACAATCATTGGGTGGACCCGATGAAAACTTGTTATTTTGTTGCAGATCCGATACAAAAACATGGGCGCCACGACAGATTCCCTACTTCAGCGATTTTATCTTTTTTCATCTTCTCTTCTGAAACCAATCAGCCAATGGGAACCAAATTGCTGGAAATAATCACTGGATAACTGACTTTCCGTTATTTTATTTTGATCTTGATCAGATTTTCAACATTGCCGCCATCAAGGGTCATACTTTTGCATGGGACCCATGAGAAAAATAATAGCATTATTTGGAAATGGTTTAACATAATATTGTAATATTAAGCCAAGTCATTGATACAGACTCCTTTGAGCCTATAGTTTCTTTTCCTTAACATTTTACCGTTTTAACACATGTCTCCTATACAAATATTTCTCTGATAATACTCAAAAGATCATGGTCTTTGTATTATGATTTGGATTGTTAAATGGTTTAGAATTATTTTTTATTATTAACATTAATATATATCTTTGTCTTATCTGTTCATCAGAATAATTTATCAAAAGCGGGTTTTGTCCTCAGAAAACACGCTCTTTCCTAGGCACCATCCCTATATTTCAAAAAGCAGTATCCGCCATATTTGAATTTAATCAAGTGATAAAGATTTAATACAGGTATAGGAGGTGTTTTAGTTTAATTACATTTTAATCATATGATTAACTTTAATCACATGTTCAACAACAAGCTAATAATGTGATTAAATTTAATCATATGATTAAGCAAATTTAACACAATGTTAGTGTTAACATTTATCTGTATTATATATATACTCTCAAGTATAAGGTAAAATAATAAACAAAACGCAAATATCAATTTGCCGACAGCCCGCCGACAGACACCGGAATTATTATTAACAGACAAATGTTATGCTACATGTCACTTGTAATCAATTCACAATGTACACAACCAACATTTCAAACAAAACTATATATTGCATAAATAGAATTCCGTCACAGATGGGGAAGGCCGTCCAGGAAAAACCGAAGTAATTTGGAAACCTGTTTCTGATGACAATGCTCGAACCCATCTCTAGACAATCAGGTGTCGGACCTCACCTTAAAATATTGGAAACAAAGATGCAAATAGTAAATAATGTAAGACTAACATACAGACATATGCTTTGTTGTTACACATATGCACGACGGCAAGAAAGTGAAGAGAACCAAACGAACACACCTAAAATCCCAACCGCGTGACAATGTTCTCATTGGTCAATGTCGACCATTACAGTATGAATATTCATTAATATCAAACCGACAATAAAATATGTTCCCGCTATACTTCGAACCGCGGGAAAACATTATTATTCTCTTAAACCATTGTTAAACATAGGCATAGAGATACATACAAACTAAAATAGATAAAGAGGAAAAGAAGCAAAAGAAGAGAGAGAAAAACATATACACGAATGTATGTCAAAAAGTAAAAATGACAAATTAAACAACAACAACGAAAAAATAATATTAGTAAAAGAAATACCTATATATTAATGAGAGACATGCATGTCATGATGATATTGGTAGTGAACATACACAATAGAAAATAATATATATTTAGCCTCGGGCACACACAGCTTTATTAATTAACTGAATGAATTTGCAAAGTTTTGTAAGCTTAATTTTTTTTATGCTCATTAATTCATCGAATTTAATAATATTTGGTCTTTTTCTGTTACGGTCGTCAATATATTTTTTCTGATTATTATTAAAATAATTACATTCCAAAATATATTGAAATTCGTCTCTAATTTCATTTTCAACACAAAGGTTGCAGATTCTCATATTTCTGTCTAAATTTTGCCATCTTCCACTTTCTATTGGTAATTTATAGTTATGAGTTCGCAATCGACAAAATTCATACAAAAAGTTATCAGCAAGAGAATATCGATAATTTTCAGTTTCAAATTGTTTTTTGAAAAGCCTATAGTTTAAAGTTTTACCAGAATTTTCAAGGTTAGAAAACCAGGACTGTATAAATTGATCTTGCAGTTTTTGTTTTATGTTTAAGTTAAGCCATGCTGAATTTGGGAGTGTGTGTGTGTCCCATATATAAGTATATCCACATTCATTAAATATGTTCTTAACAAAAGTCAATCATACAAAGTTATTGCGCTGTGTGTTAGACAGGATGAGAGATAGGCTATAAATAATATTTGAAAATTTGTATTGTTTACCATCAACAAATTTAGCCCAGTATGAGATCATGCGGATTTTTATATCAATTTCAAGAGGATATCGACCCAGTTTGCCATAGATCATAAACGAGGGTGTGGAAGTTTTCATATGTAGCAAATGTTTACACAATTTTAGGTGTACTCGCTCAATAATTTGACAATTTCCATAACCCCATATTTCGCATCCGTACAGTAAAAAAGGTTTCACCATTTTGTCGAATAAGTCTAATTGACAAAGGGATTGATAATTTGTGCGTTCTTCCTAGTTTTAAAACTTCATTCATGGCCTTAATACCCTTTTTGGCAATTTTGTTTTTGGTGAGATCAAAATACCTGTTTTTGATAAAGTTATTCCTAAATATGTAAAATTAGCAACCACTTCCAGTTCTAACCCGTATAATGAAAACTTCAAATTGTGTGGTAATCGCCCATTTGTAAAAATCATGATTTTGGGTTTTTCAGCGTTTACTTTGAGTTTTCAAACTGAGCAATAGTCATCAAATGAGTAAAAGATTTTGGAGTTCTTGTGGTGATTCTGCCATCATGACTGTATCATCGGCGTATAAAATAGTAAAAGATTTTGGAGCTATTGTGGTGATTCTGCCATCATGACTCTATCATCGGCGTTTAAAAGAGTAAAACGGTTTAAGTGCTCGAGTTTTTACATGTAAGTCTACCTTCATGCTGATCTTCCCCTACTCTCCCATTAAGCAAAGACAAACTGTTCCGTCTACATAGCTCTAGGAGTTTATTCCCGTACCCATTTTTAACTTTGCACATACTTTTTCTCTTTCTAGGGATTTCTAGTTCATTCATTCAGTGTTACAAGGTCATCGTTAATGAAATGATTAAAATCGTCCCCATGTCGGTTTTTGTCCAAATGTAAGAAGTCGTCATCATTAGATGTCCGTCCGTTAAAATATCCCAAGAGAGAAATATAGTTGTAGTTTCTTGACAAAACGAGATATTCTGCTTCTAATCCTGTAAAACCTGTTCTTGATGTATACGTGGAACGTATACAATTCCAATGATAACATGTTCGTCTAAATTAAAAATAAAAATAGGGGTGGGGTGTAATTATAACATTTGTCTTATTACAAGTAATACAACATGTCTAGATCCTATGTGGTCAACCCCTGTGGATGGGTGTGTTGCGTTGGAATAAATACACATATTTCTATGGTTTACCCTTGACAGAGAGAGAGTGTGAGAGTGTCATGGACCTAATGTATTCAGCCTACGGATTTGGGTGTGGTGGGTGGAATTGTTGTCCTGGAATCATTTCACATGACTTGCAGTTAAAACGTGAAATGAAGATTGGATGGAATTGTCACACTATACTGTAAACATTTAGCCAACTTACAGCTAGAGTTAGGCCACTCTTCTGGAATTAATGAACGTGTATATGTGGTCATACATTGTGATGGAGTGGGCAAGGAAAGGTCACATATACACTGTTTATGAATATAAGTACAAATGAATTTAAACAAACTGATCTTATACTCTACTATAATACAACTAGACTGGCGTATACCACACTCCCCACACAATAATTTAATATAATACAACTAGACTAACGTATACCATACCCCTCCGCACACAATACTTTAAAATAATACAACTAGACTAACGTATACCACACCCCTTCTCACACAATACTTTAATATAATACAACTAGACTGACGTATACCACACTTCCCACACAATACTTTAATATAATACAACTAGACTGACGTATACCACACTCCCCACACAATACTTTAATATAATACAACTAGACTGACGTATACCACACTTCCCATACAATACTTTAATATAATACAACTAGACTAACGTATACCACACTCCCCACACAATACTTTAACATAATACAACTAGACTAACGTATACCACACTCCCCACACAATACTTTAATATAATATAACTAGACTGACGTATGCCACACTCCCCACACAATACTTTAATATAATACAACTTGACTAACGTATTCCACACTCCCCACACAATACTTTAATATAATATAACTAGACTGACGTATCCCACACTCCCAACACAATACTTTAATATAATACAACTAGACTGACGTATTCCACACTCCCCACACAATACTTTAATATAATGCAACTAGACTGACGTATCCCACACTCCTCACACAATACTTTAATATAATACAACTAGACTAACGTATACCACACTCCCAACACAATACTTTAATATAATACAACTAGACTGGCGTATACCACACTCACCACACAATACTTTAATATGATACAACTAGACTGACGTATACCACACTTCCCACACAATACTTTAATATAATACAACTAGACTGAGGTATACCACACTCCTCCTCACACAATATTTTAATATAATACAACTAGACTGACATATACCACACTCCCCACACAATACTTTAATATAATAAAACTAGACTGACGTATACCACACTGCCCACACAATGCTTTAATATAATACAACTAGACTGACGTATACCACACTCCCCACACAATACTTTAATATAATACAACTAGACTGACGTATACCACACTCCCCACACAATACTTTAATATAATACAACTAGACTGACGTATACCACACTCCCCACACAATACTTTAATATAATACAACTAGACTGACGTATGCCACACTCCCCACACAATGCTTTAATATAATACAACTAGACTGGCGTATACCACACTCCCCACACAATACTTTAATATAATACAACTAGACTGACGTATACCACACTCCCCACACAATACTTTAATATAATACAACTAGACTGACGTATACCACACTCCCCACACAATACTTTAATATAATACAACTAGACTGACGTATACCACTTCCCCGACACAATACTTTAATATAATACAACTAAACTGACGTATACCACACTCCCCACACAATACTTTAATATAATACAACTAGACTGACGTATACCACATTCCTTCCCACACAATACTTTAATATCGGCTGATAATGTACAAAAAGTTATGTGTTACTCGTACTGTTACTGCACGATACGACATATTTGATGTCCCCGCGAGTTCTAAAGTGTAGATATTGAATATAAGTATTTTATTAAAACGGAACATTTCTCTACTAGAATATATGTGTGCAAACAGTTGCCCAGAGAGTTATACTCCTTTAAAGGGCATCCTTCTAGGTACTGGATAATACCAAAACAACAGTATGAAGAGCTTTTCTTCTTGTTTCTAGGCTCTGGATATAACCAAATCAAACAACAATCCTCCTTTCTTGAGGTTGTGGATATAGCCAAAACTAACGACAGAATCCACTCTTCTTTCAGACTGTGGATATAACCAAAACAAACAACAAAAATCACTCTTCTTTCAGGCTCTGGATATAACCACAACAAACAACAAAACTCAATCTTCTTTCAGTCTCTAGATATAACCAAAACAAACAACAAAACTCACTCTTCTTTCAGTCTCTAGATATAACCACAAAAAACAACAAAGCTCACTTTTCTTTCAGGCTCTGTATATAACCAAAACAACAACAAAACTCACTCTTCCTTTAGTCTCTGGATATAACCACAACAGACAACAAAACACACTCTTCTTTCAGTCTCTGGATATAACCAAAACAAACAACAAAACTCACCCTTCTTTCAGTCTCTGGATATAACCACAACAAACAACAAAGCTCACTCTTCGTTCAGTCTCTGGATATAACCAAAACAAACAACAAAACTCACTCTTCTTTCAGTCTCTGGATATAACCACACCAAACAACAAAACACATTCTTCGTTCAGTCTCTGGATATAACCAAAACAAACAAAAAAGCTCACTCTTCTTTCAGGTTTTGGATATAACCAAAACAAACAACAATATTCACACTTCTTTAAGACTCTGAATATAACCAAAACAAACATCAAAAGCTACCCTTCTCAAGCAATACACACTATTCTCAAAAGCTACACAAACAGGGCTACGTTGTTTCTAGGTTGAAGTCATTGCTACAAAAATTATAAGGTCGTCTTTCCGATCTGGTTGATCGCTAAGAAATATCAATATCTCAAATGACAATAGATCTTTTACTTTTTATGCAGATGTTGCACTACCAAGACTTTTACCAGAATTGACTTTATGTGTGCGTAGCATGCCGGGTGTCTTATAAGAAGCAGGAACTGATGACCCTTCGTGAGTATGAGTTGACCTCTGTTTTAGGTGAGATTCGTGTTGTTTATCTTTTAAGTTTTTTGCGTGTCCTATTATATCTTGTTACGTTCTTTGTTCTGTGGTGTGATGTCCGTTATGATTTCCAAATAAAAACTTTTTCCGATTCGTTTTTACTTCCAGTTGTTTGTAGAAGAGTCAATGTCATGTTGTGTTTTTGTGTATGTTTCCGTATAGTGATGTCCAACATTTTGTCATATCATATGCCTATACGTTTTGAGTTCCATGTTGTGATGTCTGTTACAATTTCCACATAAAAACTATGTTCTTGTCCGTTTCTATGTCCACATGCTATCTCATTACGTTTCTAGTTCCGTGTTGTGATGTCCGTTACGATTTCCACATAAAAACGATGCTCGTTTATACTTTCTATTGTTTGTAGGAGTGGTCATGTCTTATTTACGTTATTTGTGTTTACTTACGTATAGTGGTGTCCAACACATATTGACTATGTGAGTATGAGTATCATGGCGTATGTCTTGTGGGATGAAGAAACTGCTCGCCCTTTGCATGCGCCTGTGATATGCTCTGGTTTTTGGTAGGTACGTGTTGCTCATCTTTTTTGCTTTCTGTGTTGTTTTATTTTTGGCTTTATTTGTCTTCGTTTACTTTCAAAACAAACAATAAGATCTCTACTCCTTTCAGCCTTTGAAGATACCCAAGCAAACACCACTCATTGTTCATGCACTGGCAAACATATAATCTTAAGCATAGAAATTACAACCATATATGGCTGTCATATCGCAACAGGATATTGTTTATTAGAAGTTAGGTTCACATATATGGGTAGAAACAGTGTCATTGATTTCTTTAATAATAAGTAATAGTTATTTAATCTAAGGCCTGTTACATGTAGTAGATATCCACACTTACTGGTACCTGTAGTAGATATCCACACTTACTGGTACCTGTAGTAGATATCCACACTTACTGGTACCTGTAGTAGATATCCACACTTACTGGTATCTGTAGTAGATATCCACACTTACTGGTACCTGTAGTAGATCTTACTGGTACATGTAGTAGATATCCGTAGCTGGTTTTGGCTTTCCACTCTTTCTTAAATGTTATTTGGGGCCTTATATGACAAAGATTCTGTGCAAGTTACATGAAAATTCAATCAGCGGTATTGGAGTTTACTAACTTCTTCAGCAGGTCACACACACATTTCTGTCTTACCAAACTATATTTTTGTTCAGTCCGACGGTATTTCGGAAAAAACTGGATTTCTGTTTTTATCTCCTTAGGCAAGTGTATGCTACAAATATATGTGTCTATGGATTTACCGTTGTTTTGGGTTTCTCCAGTGGCATCTAAGATTTTCGATAGTAGCCTGATTAACAAATTTTGGGATATGAGTACTTCTGGTCTTGCAAGAAACAGCTTGAAAAGAATGGTGTCCTCCAATACATTGTAAGCAAGGTCCATTTCCTTGGTTTGGTATCATCACAATAAAGATCAAAGAACTTTGATAAGGTGAGAAAATTTGTGCATAAAACTCAACCCGACAAGAATAAAGGGTGTTTTATTCAAATAGGACTGTTTTCCCCACGGTCGTCCTATACTCAAAATGACCACGTGACAAAGTCTGAGGGAAATCAATGATAATTTTCCCATGGTCATCACATAACCAACATGACCAAGTGACAAAATCTGAGGGAAAGCAATGATAATTTCCCCATTGTCATCACATAACCAACATGACCAAGTGACAAAATATGAGGGAAATCAATGATAATTTCCCATAACCAACATGACCAAGTGACAAAATATGAGGGAAATCAAGAATAATTTCCCATAACCAACATGGCCAAGTGGCAAAGTCTGAGGGAAATCAAGAATAATTTCCCATAACCAACATGACCAAGTGACAAGGTCTGAGGGAAATCAATCATAATTAAGCATAACCAACATGACCAAGTGACAAGGTCTGAGGGAAATCAATGACAATTAAGCATAACCAACATGACCAAGTGACAAGGTCTGAGGGAAATCAATGATAATTAAGCATAACCAACATGACCAAGTGACAAGGTCTGAGGGAAATCAATGATAATTAACCATAATCAACATGACAAGGTCTGAGGGAAATCAATGATAATTAACCATAATCAACATGACCAAGTGGCAAAGTCTGAGGGAAATCAATGACAATTAAGCATAGCCAACATGACCAAGTGACAAGGTCTGAGGGAAATCAATGATAATTAACCATAACCAACATGACCAAGAGGCAATGTCTGAGGGAAATCAATGACAATTAAGCATAACCAACATGACCAAGTGACAAGGTCTGAGGGAAATCAATGATAATTTCCCATAACCCGCATTACCAAGTGACAAAGTCTGAGGGAAATCAATGATAATTTCCCTTAACCAACATGACCAAGTGACAAAGTTTGAGGGAAATCAATGATAATTTCCCCACGATCGTCCTATAACCAACATGACCAAGTTACAAAGTCTGAGGGAAATCAATGATAATTTCCCATAACCAACATGATCAAGTGACAAAGTCTGAGGGAAATCAATGATAATTTCCCCACGGTCGAGCCATAACCAACATGACCAAGTGACAAAGTCTGACGGAAATCAATCATAATTTCCCCACGGTCGTCCTATAACCAACATGACCTAGTGACAAAGTCTGAGTGAAATCAATGATAATTTCCCGTCGCAAATATGCAATCTCAAATCTGAAACATTTCTAAGACGTGTTTACGATCCCGGTTAAGATGCTCTTTAACCATATAACCACATGGTTAAAACAACACCGTAAGAAAAACCTCAACCGTACAAACAAGTCTAAAACCAGGTTAATGGTTAAGAATTAAAAAAAAAAACAGGCCTATAATGACTCGACTTTTTCTGTCCATATAACCAATCATCTCGCTCTTACACAAAGCATTGTGTCTATTATACCTGACAGACAAAAGAGAATGTAACACATTAAAACAAACTTAATGAAACGTGATTTGTTTCAGCTGACCATAACTAAATCCATGCTGTTGTGGTAAGACAGGGTCTCTACAGCCAGTATTGTTAATGTGTGGAGATCAAAATGTTTATACCAATGGTAACTAGTAAGGCAATATTATGTGAGGATCTAGTACAAATATTACCCGACATTTATTATTTTTGGAGGGGCGGGGATAGGTTTTGAAAAAAGAAAACAAAATTGAATGAAGCTTCTAGTGATATGGCTGACCATAGTTAGATTCATGTGTGTTTGGAAAGATCGGGTCTGTTCATCCAGTATGATTAATATGGTGCTATGCAATCAGTGTCTACCACCACTGATGTTGTGAGTTCGAATCCCGAGGTGTACAACATTATGAGATAAAGTTTGTCAGATTAGTGGTGTTCTCCACGTACTCAGGTTTCCTCCACCAATAAAACTGACTGTCACGATATAACTTACATATATTTTTTTTCTTTTTTAATTATACTCCTAAATAATTATTCAAAAGTTTTTACAAAGACAAATATTAGTCTTCCTGGGGGCCAATACATGTTTATTAACCGATAGATTTGTACTTATTGTTAACATCAAAGCCAGAAGATGACCCATCGATAAACTATACTTGTTGACACAAATGATTTATCTATTTTAAACAGACAAATCGTTCTTTAATGAAAACAATAACCTAAATTTGTTTACCAAGTTAAGCCTTTGATATTTCTTTCTACAATTAAATAAAACTTCATTCAATATTTACAACAGTGGAGTACCTACAACAATTGATCTTAAAAATAAAAAATGATGATTTAATTAAATGACTTACAAACACACATAAAGTGATGTTCACTGGGTCACGGTGATTTCTCATGTATGGCAGCCAGAACCTTTATTTACCCCATATTTTTTTTATTTTTTTTTTATTTTTTTTTTTTTATCTTTATTTTTTACAGACACTACAGACAACACTGAACAATTACACAACAAGACAAAATATACTGGCAAATTATAATATAACCTTATAAAAAAGACTAAAGGAGAGATGTATAAATCATGCAGGTAAATCAATGGACATATATAAATGTATCAATATAGACATATCATTAACCTATATTATTCAATAATTTTGACCATTTTTCTTCATGCTTGACCAAATCTCCTGTAATTACTGCTGTATATTTTTCGACTTTTTCACTACTTTCAGCTTAGGCTTTTAAAGGTTCAGTGGTTGGCAAATGATTGGACCATTTATAGCAATGGATAAAGTGCTTGCAAAAAGTAATACAAAGTTGATGATCTCGTATTGAAATTCGTCCGTATTTGTATTGAATGTTGTGTTCTCTATATTTAATTGAATGGGTATTTCAAATATCTCTTCCAACCATCTTCCTACTTGTTGCCAGAATTCTTGGACTTTAGGACATTGCCAAATGTAATGCATAATAGAATCTGTAACAATTTTACAAAAGCTACACAGATCAGAATCTTTGAATTCAATGTTAACCAAAAAAGTATTTGTGGGTAAGATTATGTGTAGTAATTTATACTGAAAATTCTGAAGCTTATAATCATAAATGATTTTAGATATGTTACTAAAGACATTCTCAAAGTAGATATATGTTTCTAATTCAGATCTCCACTTTGATAACCCCTTGATAGTATCAAAATCTAACTAAGATGACATAAACTATTGATAGATTTCTTTTGAAAGACTCTTGGGGTTAAGTATTCGACTTATTAAAGGACATGGATTTGTAGTCTTTGTTTCAAAATTAATATGTTTACTTTTAATCATTGAAACTAGGCCAAAGTAATTGAGGCAATTAATCCTGCAATTAAACTGACCCCATATGTCATCAATTGTTTTAAATCTACCATTTTCATTGACTAAATCGCTAAGATATGCGACGCATTTGTCATGTAATTCCTTGTAGAATAATGTCTTTCCTTCAATTTTAAGCAGTGAATTAAACCATATAATGCTATCTCCTTGTAAGGGCTCTGTAGTCTTGGATTTTAATTCAAAAAAGTATTTCAGTAAATCTCTCCAAAATGTGTTCTTGATATGAACATTTTCAATATTCTCTGGCTTTAAATTGCAATTAAATATGAAATTATTTTCCAATACTGGAAATCTAAGCTGAACTTTTCCAAGAACTTTCAAAGGAACCGTTCAACACTTTCTGTAGCCAGTGAAATTTAAATGACTTACTGTAAGCATATATATCTGGAACATTTAGCCCCTCAAATGCAATCTTTCGTAAAACCATAGTACGTGACAGTTTAGGAGGTTTATTATCCCATAAGAAGCTGAAAATGACTTTATCAATTTCTTTAAAATAAGAAATCTCTGGATTTGGTAAGATAGACAACAAATATGTAATTTGTGGAATAATTAAACTTTTAATGATAGTTACTTTTCCAAACAAGGTCAAACTTCTTTTACTCCAAGAATGTACACTATCTTTAATTTTTTGTTTCTTTTCTTCAAAATTTAACTTTATGAGATCTTCAATTTTTCCATTTGTAGGTAAAGTTACTCCCAAAGCTTTAATTTTATCTAAAGTCATTTCCATACCAGGCGAAAATTTGTGGGTGTAAATTTCCATTCGAGATCTTCCCAGTAGTGCTAGTTCAGATTTACTATAATTTACTTTAAGACCACTTATTTGAGAAAAATTGTCTAACAACTTTATTGTGTTTCTGACTGATATTCCACTTCCATCTAATAAAATGTGTGTATCATCTGCATATTGACATAGCTTTAATTCTTTTGTTTTAAATTTTAAACCTTTTATTTCATCTGATCGCCTAATTGAAATAGCTAGAATTTCAGCACATACAAGAAAAAAGGAAAGGTGCGATAGGGCAACTTGTCGAACACCACGTGCAACCTTGCAAAACTCTGTAGACCATCCTGTATTCAACACACAGCTAGATATATCATTTAAAAATAATTTCATCCATTGCTGAAATGAGGAACCAAAGTTGAAAAATATTATTTTATTTTTTTAGAAATTTCCAGCTAATAGTATCAACTGCTGTTTCAAAGTCAATTGATACAATTATGCATGAAAGATTCTCTTCTTCTGTAAGATCTATAACTTCAAGACGACTTCTGATGTTATCTCCTATATATTGGCCATTAATAAATCCACACTGATTTTCACTTATGATTTTCGTAAGTACCAACTTTAGTCTGATAGCAATGCATTTTGTCATAATCTTGTAATCAACATTTAATAAGGAGATAGGTCTCCAATTTTTCAGTAATAATGTATCTTTATCCCTTTAAGGTAGAAGTGTAATTATGCTTTGTTTCTGAGAAACAGACATGTTCTTCTGTTCGCAACTATAATAAAAGGAGTTCAAAGCAAGATTTTTAATATCGTTCCAGAAAATTTTATAGAATTCGATTGGAAGACCAACTGTACCAGGTGATTTTCCATTCTTAAAAGTTTTTATGACTTCAACACACTCCTCTCCAGTTTAGTTGCTCATTTATGACATCTTTAAACTCTGAGACTAACTGACCATTGTCTGTAACTAAACTTTGCATAGACATATTAATATAATTTCTCTTCTCTCTGCTTCATGTATCCATTTAGCCTCTGTTTTTTTTCTCAAAATACGATTTAAGTTCAAGTCATAGGTGAACATGGTGTAACACATGGACTAACCAGTGGCAAATGGAAAACAAATTGTTTTGTTTTAGTGAGAGCACAAAGCGATCACAATACTACATACAAAAAAAAATATACATGTATTCCAGTCATTCTATATTTTAAAATAAAATGATCAGTGAACCTGTATTAAAGGGACATCTATATATAGATGAAATGTCCCCCCAAGACATGTGACTCTTTAGAATAAGGGTAAATTGTTTTTGATTATATCTATTAAAGAGTACTTATTACATTTATGTCCCATTTGCAAATATATCTGTATTAAACGGACATTCATGATGTTATTATAGTGTCTCTCATAGACATGTGACCTTTGACAAAAAGGTATTTTTTTTAGTTATATCTGTATTGAAAAATAGTAATTACTGTTGTATACCCATAACATATGTGTGTACCTGTATTAATGGGACACCTATATATACATATGTAGATGTTCTGTCCCTGAAGGACAGGTTAGCCTTGAAAAAAGGGTAAATTATTTCTGTATTAAATCTGTAATGAGACGTAATAATACCATGCATGTCAGACACATAAACCTGTAATAAAGGGGCAACTGTTTATAACTGGAGAATTTCTTTCACCAAACAGCTGATCTATAAACAAAGGATATATTATTTTTGAACTGTTGTTGCAAAGTATGTATAATAATACATAAAAAATGTATATAGACAGCAGTTTTTCAAAAAGGTGACCTTTTAGATGATAACGTATGACTTGCTTAAATATGCACTGCTGGTTCATGTGTATGTATCTTTATAATGTCCTAATGTGTATTTGTGAATGTGATTCAACAACATTGCATCATACAAGGGTTTTTGGGGTTTTTTTGTATGGAGGGGTAAAGATTCAATAATGTTTGTGATCGCCTCATGCTCTTCACTGGTACTGGTTTTTTTTGTACATACGTGTACAATTGCAAATTGTTTCAATCTCACAATATATATATAAATGTAACATACTGCAATTGCATATACATTTTTCAGCTGCGACTTATTGCAGTCTCACTATAAAGACACAACTCAATCATATGACAGTCACAAATACACATATGTACATGTATATTTTTGAATTACCATTCCACAATCAAGCTGCAACTTAACCATAGGACCGCATCAAATTTATGACAAATTTATTAGCAATTTTTTGGCATCTAATATAATATAAAATGTACTGTTACATTACTGATGTCTTAGTCATTTACCAGATGGACACCAAACTGGTCACTCACTCCGAAGATGAACATGCATCTCTACATATCCCTTGTCAACGTGAATAGTTCTTCAGGTGTCAACCCAAAAAACATAGTTCTGGCCAAATATATTACTAAATTAGTATATGATTCATTAATAAAGTAAGGAAGTGGAGATTGTTTCTGTCCTATGCACTTGTAGTGTAAGAGTTTCCTTGGTTATGGTGTGTGTGTAGACTTGTAGTGTAACAGTTTGCTTGGTTATGGGCAAGTGTGTGTAGACTTGTAGTGTAACAGTTTGCTTGGTTATGGTGTGTGTGTAGACTTGTAGTGTAACAGTTTGCTTGGTTATGGGCAAGTGTGTGTAGACTTGTAGTGTAAGAGTTTTCTTGGTTATGGGCAAGTGTGTGTAGACTTGTAGTGTAAGAGTGTGCTTGATAATGATGTGTGTAGACTTGGTTATGGTGTGTGTAGATTTGTAGTGTAAGAGTTTGATTGGCTATGGTGTGTGTGTAGACTTGTAGTGTAAGAGTTTGCTTGGTTATGGTGTGTGTGTAGTCTTGTAGTGTAAGAGTTTGCTTGGTTATGGTGTGCGTAGGCTTGTAGTGTAAGAGTTTGATTGGCTATGGTGTGTGTGTAGACTTGTAGTGTAAGAGTTTGCTTCGTTATGGTGTGTGTGTAGTCTTGTAGTGTAAGAGTTTGCTTGGTTATGGTGTGTGTAGGCTTGTAGTGTAAGAGTTTGCTTGGTTATGGTGTGTGTGTAGACTTGTAGTGTAACAGTTTGCTTGGTTATGGTGTGTGTAGACTTGTAGTGTAAGAGTTTGCTTGGTTATGGTGTGTGTGTAGACTTGTAGTGTAAGAGTTTGCTTGGCTATGGTGTGAGTGTAGACTTGTAGTGTAAGAGTTTGCTTGGTTATGGTGTGTGTAGACTTGTAGTGTAAGATTTTGCTTGGTTATGGTGTGTGTATAGACTTGTAGTGTAAGATTTTGCTTGGTTATGGTGTGTGTGTAGACTTGTAGTGTAAGAGTTTGATTGGTTATGGTGTGTGTGTAGACTTGTAATGTAACAGTTTGCTTGGTTATAGGCAAGTGTGTGTAGACTTGTAGTGTAACAGTTTGCTTGGTTATGGTGTGTGTGTAGACTTGTAGTGTAAGAGTTTGCTTGGTTATGGGCAAGTGTGTGTAGACTTGTAGTGTAACAGTTTGCTTGGTTATGGTGTGTGTGTAGACTTGTAGTGTAACAGTTTGCTTGGTTATGGGCAAGTGTGTGTAGACTTGTAGTGTAAGAGTTTTCTTGGTTATGGGCAAGTGTGTGTAGACTTGTAGTGTAAGAGTGTGCTTGGTAATGGTGTGTGTAGACTTGGTTATGGTGTGTGTAGACTTGTAGTGTAAGAGTTTGCTTGGTTATGGTGTGTGTGTAGTCTTGTAATGTAAGAGTTTGCTTGGTTATGTTGTGTGTAGGCTTGTAGTGTAAGAGTTTGCTTGGTTATGGTGTGTGTGTAGACTTGTAGTGTAAGAGTTTGCTTGGTTATGGTGTGTGTAGACTTGTAGTGTAAGAGTTTGCTTGGTTATGGTGTGTGTGTAGACTTGTAGTGTAAGAGGTTGCTTGGCTATGGTGTGAGTGTAGACTTGTATTGTAAGAGTTTGCTTGGTTATGGTGTGTGTAGACTTGTAGTGTAAGATTTTGCTTGGTTATGGTGTGTGCAGACTTGTAGTGTAAGTTTGCTTGGTTATGGTTTGTGCGTAGACTTGTAGTGTAAGAGTTTGCTTGGTTATGGTGTGTGTGTAGACTTGTAGTGTAAGAGTTTGCTTGGTTATAGTGTGTGTGTAGACTTGTAGTGTAAGAGTTTGCTTGGTTATGGTGTGTGCAGACTTGTAGTGTAAGTTTGCTTGGTTATAGTGTGTGTAGACTTGTAGTGTAATAGTTTGCTTGGTTATGGTGTGTGTGTAGACTTGTAGTGTAAGAGTTTGCTTGGTTATGGTGTGTGTGTAGACTTGTAGTGTAAGAGTTTGCTTGGTTATGGTGTGTGCAGACTTGTAGTGTAAGTTTGCTTGGTTATAGTGTGTGTAGACTTGTAGTGTCAGAATTTGCTTGGTTATGGTGTGTGTGTAGACTTGTAGTGTAAGAGTTTGCTTGGTTATGGTGTGTGTGTAGACTTGTAGTGTAAGAGTTTGCTTGGTTATGGTGTGTGCAGACTTGTAGTGTAAGTTTGCTTGGTTATGGTTTGTGCGTAGACTTGTAGTGTAAGAGTTTGCTTGGTTATGGTGTGTGTAGACTTGTAGTGTAAGAGTTTGCTTGGTTATGGTGTGTGTGTAGACTTGTAGTGTAAGAGTTTGCTTGGTTATGGTGTGTGTAGACTTGTAGTGTAAGAGTTTGCTTGGTTATGGTGTGTGTGTAGACTTGTAGTGTAAGAGTTTGCTTGGCTATAGTGTGTGTAGGCTTGTAGTGTCAGAGTTTGTTTGGTTATGGTGTGTGTGTAGACTTGTAGTGTAAGAGTTTGTTTGGTTATGGTGTGTGTGTAGACTTGTAGTGTAAGAGTTTGCTTGGTTATGGTGTGCATAGACATGTAGTGTAAGAGTTTGCTTGGTTATGGTGTGTGTAGACTTGTAGTGTAAGAGTTTGCTTGGTTATGGTGTGTGTAGACTTGTAGTGTAAGAGTTTGCTTGGCTATGGTGTGTGTGTAGACTTGTCGTGTAGGGGTTTGCTTGGTTATAGTGTGTGTAGACCTGTAGTGTAGGAGTTTGCTTGGTTATGGTGTGTGTGTAGACTTGTAGTGTAAGAGCTTGCTTGGTTATGGTGTGTGTGTAGACTTGTAGTGTAAGAGTTATCTTGGTTATGGGCAAGTATTTGCAGACTTGGTTATGGTGTGTGTAGACTTGTAGTGTAAGATTTTGCTTGGTTATGGTGTGTGTGTAGTCTTGTAGTGTAAGAGTTTGATTGGTTATGGTGTGTGTGTAGACTTGTAATGTAACAGTTTGCTTGGTTATAGGCAAGTGTGTGTAGACTTGTAGTGTAACAGTTTGCTTGGTTATGGTGTGTGTGTAGACTTGTAGTGTAAGAGTTTGCTTGGTTATGGGCAAGTGTGTGTAGACTTGTAGTGTAACAGTTTGCTTGGTTATGGTGTGTGTGTAGACTTGTAGTGTAACAATTTGCTTGGTTATGGGCAAGTGTGTGTAGACTTGTAGTGTAAGAGTTTTCTTGGTTATGGGCAAGTGTGTGTAGACTTGTAGTGTAAGAGTGTGCTTGGTAATGGTGTGTGTAGACTTGGTTATGGTGTGTGTAGACTTGTAGTGTAAGAGTTTGCTTGGTTATGGTGTGTGTGTAGTCTTGTAATGTAAGAGTTTGCTTGGTTATGTTGTGTTTAGGCTTGTAGTGTAAGAGTTTGCTTGGTTATGGTGTGTGTGTAGACTTGTAGTGTAAGAGTTTGCTTGGTTATGGTGTGTGTAGACTTGTAGTATAAGAGTTTGCTTGGTTATGGTGTGTGTGTAGACTTGTAGTGTAAGAGGTTGCTTGGCTATGGTGTGAGTGTAGACTTGTATTGTAAGAGTTTGCTTGGTTATGGTGTGTGTAGACTTGTAGTGTAAGATTTTGCTTGGTTATGGTGTGTGCAGACTTGTAGTGTAAGTTTGCTTGGTTATGGTTTGTGCGTAGACTTGTAGTGTAAGAGTTTGCTTGGTTATGGTGTGTGTGTAGACTTGTAGTGTAAGAGTTTGCTTGGTTATAGTGTGTGTGTAGACTTGTAGTGTAAGAGTTTGCTTGGTTATGGTGTGTGCAGACTTGTAGTGTAAGTTTGCTTGGTTATAGTGTGTGTAGACTTGTAGTGTAATAGTTTGCTTGGTTATGGTGTGTGTGTAGACTTGTAGTGTAAGAGTTTGCTTGGTTATGGTGTGTGTGTAGACTTGTAGTGTAAGAGTTTGCTTGGTTATGGTGTGTGCAGACTTGTAGTGTAAGTTTGCTTGGTTATAGTGTGTGTAGACTTGTAGTGTCAGAATTTGCTTGGTTATGGTGTGTGTGTAGACTTGTAGTGTAAGAGTTTGCTTGGTTATGGTGTGTGTGTAGACTTGTAGTGTAAGAGTTTGCTTGGTTATGGTGTGTGCAGACTTGTAGTGTAAGTTTGCTTGGTTATGGTTTGTGCGTAGACTTGTAGTGTAAGAGTTTGCTTGGTTATGGTGTGTGTAGACTTGTAGTGTAAGAGTTTGCTTGGTTATGGTGTGTGTGTAGACTTGTAGTGTAAGAGTTTGCTTGGTTATGGTGTGTGTAGACTTGTAGTGTAAGAGTTTGCTTGGTTATGGTGTGTGTGTAGACTTGTAGTGTAAGAGCTTGCTTGGCTATAGTGTGTGTAGGCTTGTAGTGTCAGAGTTTGTTTGGTTATGGTGTGTGTGTAGACTTGTAGTGTAAGAGTTTGTTTGGTTATGGTGTGTGTGTAGACTTGTAGTGTAAGAGTTTGCTTGGTTATGGTGTGCATAGACTTGTAGTGTAAGAGTTTGCTTGGTTATGGTGTGTGTAGACTTGTAGTGTAAGAGTTTGCTTGGTTATGGTGTGTGTAGACTTGTAGTGTAAGAGTTTCCTTGGCTATGGTGTGTGTGTAGACTTGTCGTGTAGGGGTTTGCTTGGTTATAGTGTGTGTAGACCTGTAGTGTAGGAGTTTGCTTGGTTATGGTGTGTGTGTAGACTTGTAGTGTAAGAGTTTGCTTGGTTATGGTGTGTGTGTAGACTTTTAGTGTACGAGTTTGCTTGGTTATGGTGTGTGCAGACTTGTAGTGTAAGTTTGCTTGGTTATGGTTTGTGCGTAGACTTGTAGTGTAAGAGTTTGCTTGGTTATGGTGTGTGTAGACTTGTAGTGTAAGAGTTTGCTTGGTTATGGTGTGTGTGTAGACTTGTAGTGTAAGAGTTTGCTTGGTTATGGTGTGTGTAGACTTGTAGTGTAAGAGTTTGCTTGGTTATGGTGTGTGTGTAGACTTGTAGTGTAAGAGTTTGCTTGGCTATAGTGTGTGTAGGCTTGTAGTGTCAGAGTTTGTTTGGTTATGGTGTGTGTGTAGACTTGTAGTGTAAGAGTTTGCTTGGTTATGGTGTGCAGAGACTTGTAGTGTAAGAGTTTGCTTGGTTATGGTGTGTGTAGACTTGTAGTGTAAGAGTTTGCTTGGTTATGGTGTGTGTAGACTTGTAGTGTAAGAGTTTGCTTGGCTATGGTGTGTGTGTAGACTTGTCGTGTAGGGGTTTGCTTGGTTATAGTGTGTGTAGACCTGTAGTGTAGGAGTTTGCTTGGTTATAGTGTGTGTAGACTTGTAGTGTAAGAGTTTGCTTGGTTATGGTGTGTGTAGGCTTGTAGTGTAAGAGTTTGCTTGGTTATGGTGTGTGTGTAGACTTGTAGTGTAAGAGTTTGCTTGGTTATGGTGTGCATAGACTTGTAGTGTAAGAGTTTGCTTGGTTATGGTGTGTGTAGACTTGTAGTGTAAGAGTTTGCTTGGTTATGGTGTGTGTAGACTTGTAGTGTAAGAGTTTGCTTGGCTATGGTGTGTGTGTAGACTTGTCGTGTAGGGGTTTGCTTGGTTATAGTGTGTGTAGACCTGTAGTGTAGGAGTTTGCTTGGTTATGGTGTGTGTGTAGACTTGTAGTGTAAGAGTTTGCTTGGTTATGGTGTGTGTGTAGACTTGTAGTGTAAGAGTTATCTTGGTTATGGGCAAGTATTTGCAGACTTGGTTATGGTGTGTGTAGACTTGTAGTGTAAGATTTTGCTTGGTTATGGTGTGTGTGTAGTCTTGTAGTGTAAGAGTTTGATTGGTTATGGTGTGTGTGTAGACTTGTAATGTAACAGTTTGCTTGGTTATAGGCAAGTGTGTGTAGACTTGTAGTGTAACAGTTTGCTTGGTTATGGTGTGTGTGTAGACTTGTAGTGTAAGAGTTTGCTTGGTTATGGGCAAGTGTGTGTAGACTTGTAGTGTAACAGTTTGCTTGGTTATGGTGTGTGTGTAGACTTGTAGTGTAACAGTTTGCTTGGTTATGGGCAAGTGTGTGTAGACTTGTAGTGTAAGAGTTTTCTTGGTTATGGGCAAGTGTGTGTAGACTTGTAGTGTAAGAGTGTGCTTGGTAATGGTGTGTGTAGACTTGGTTATGGTGTGTGTAGACTTGGTTATGGTGTGTGTAGACTTGTAGTGTAAGAGTTTGCTTGGTTATGGTGTGTGTGTAGTCTTGTAATGTAAGAGTTTGCTTGGTTATGTTGTGTGTAGGCTTGTAGTGTAAGAGTTTGCTTGGTTATGGTGTGTGTGTAGACTTGTAGTGTAAGAGTTTGCTTGGTTATGGTGTGTGTAGACTTGTAGTGTAAGAGTTTGCTTGGTTATGGTGTGTGTGTAGACTTGTAGTGTAAGAGGTTGCTTGGCTATGGTGTGAGTGTAGACTTGTATTGTAAGAGTTTGCTTGGTTATGGTGTGTGTAGACTTGTAGTGTAAGATTTTGCTTGGTTATGGTGTGTGCAGACTTGTAGTGTAAGTTTGCTTGGTTATGGTTTGTGCGTAGACTTGTAGTGTAAGAGTTTGCTTGGTTATGGTGTGTGTGTAGACTTGTAGTGTAAGAGTTTGCTTGGTTATAGTGTGTGTGTAGACTTGTAGTGTAAGAGTTTGCTTGGTTATGGTGTGTGCAGATTTGTAGTGTAAGTTTGCTTGGTTATAGTGTGTGTAGACTTGTAGTGTAATAGTTTGCTTGGTTATGGTGTGTGTGTAGACTTGTAGTGTAAGAGTTTGCTTGGTTATGGTGTGTGTGTAGACTTGTAGTGTAAGAGTTTGCTTGGTTATGGTGTGTGCAGACTTGTAGTGTAAGTTTGCTTGGTTATAGTGTGTGTAGACTTGTAGTGTCAGAATTTGCTTGGTTATGGTGTGTGTGTAGACTTGTAGTGTAAGAGTTTGCTTGGTTATGGTGTGTGTGTAGACTTGTAGTGTAAGAGTTTGCTTGGTTATGGTGTGTGCAGACTTGTAGTGTAAGTTTGCTTGGTTATGGTTTGTGCGTAGACTTGTAGTGTAAGAGTTTGCTTGGTTATGGTGTGTGTAGACTTGTAGTGTAAGAGTTTGCTTGGTTATGGTGTGTGTGTAGACTTGTAGTGTAAGAGTTTGCTTGGTTATGGTGTGTGTAGACTTGTAGTGTAAGAGTTTGCTTGGTTATGGTGTGTGTGTAGACTTGTAGTGTAAGAGTTTGCTTGGCTATAGTGTGTGTAGGCTTGTAGTGTCAGAGTTTGTTTGGTTATGGTGTGTGTGTAGACTTGTAGTGTAAGAGTTTGTTTGGTTATGGTGTGTGTGTAGACTTGTAGTGTAAGAGTTTGCTTGGTTATGGTGTGCATAGACTTGTAGTGTAAGAGTTTGCTTGGTTATGGTGTGTGTATACTTGTAGTGTAAGAGTTTGCTTGGTTATGGTGTGTGTAGACTTGTAGTGTAAGAGTTTCCTTGGCTATGGTGTGTGTGTAGACTTGTCGTGTAGGGGTTTGCTTGGTTATAGTGTGTGTAGACCTGTAGTGTAGGAGTTTGCTTGGTTATGGTGTGTGTGTAGACTTGTAGTGTAAGAGTTTGCTTGGTTATGGTGTGTGTGTAGACTTGTAGTGTACGAGTTTGCTTGGTTATGGTGTGTGCAGACTTGTAGTGTAAGTTTGCTTGGTTATGGTTTGTGCGTAGACTTGTAGTGTAAGAGTTTGCTTGGTTATGGTGTGTGTAGACTTGTAGTGTAAGAGTTTGCTTGGTTATGGTGTGTGTGTAGACTTGTAGTGTAAGAGTTTGCTTGGTTATGGTGTGTGTAGACTTGTAGTGTAAGAGTTTGCTTGGTTATGGTGTGTGTGTAGACTTGTAGTGTAAGAGTTTGCTTGGCTATAGTGTGTGTAGGCTTGTAGTGTCAGAGTTTGTTTGGTTATGGTGTGTGTGTAGACTTGTAGTGTAAGAGTTTGCTTGGTTATGGTGTGCAGAGACTTGTAGTGTAAGAGTTTGCTTGGTTATGGTGTGTGTAGACTTGTAGTGTAAGAGTTTGCTTGGTTATGGTGTGTGTAGACTTGTAGTGTAAGAGTTTGCTTGGCTATGGTGTGTGTGTAGACTTGTCGTGTAGGGGTTTGCTTGGTTATAGTGTGTGTAGACCTGTAGTGTAGGAGTTTGCTTGGTTATAGTGTGTGTAGACTTGTAGTGTAAGAGTTTGCTTGGTTATGGTGTGTGTAGGCTTGTAGTGTAAGAGTTTGCTTGGTTATGGTGTGTGTGTAGACTTGTAGTGTAACAGTTTGCTTGGTTATGGTGTGTGTAGACCTGTAGTGTAAGAGTTTGCTTGGTTATGGTGTGTGTGTAGACTTGTAGTGTAAGAGTTTGCTTGGCTATGGTGTGAGTGTAGACTTGTAGTGTAAGAGTTTGCTTGGTTATGGTGTGTGTAGACTTGTAGTGTAAGATTTTGCTTGGTTATGGTGTGTGTATAGACTTGTAGTGTAAGATTTTGCTTGGTTATGGTGTGTGTGTAGACTTGTAGTGTAAGAGTTTGCTTGGTTATGGTGTGTGTGTAGACTTGTAGTGTAACAGTTTGCTTGGTTATAGGCAAGTGTGTGTAGACTTGTAGTGTAACAGTTTGCTTGGTTATGGTGTGTGTGTAGACTTGTAGTGTAAGAGTTTGCTTGGTTATGGGCAAGTGTGTGTAGACTTGTAGTGTAACAGTTTGCTTGGTTATGGTGTGTGTGTAGACTTGTAGTGTAACAGTTTGCTTGGTTATGGGCAAGTGTGTGTAGACTTGTAGTGTAAGAGTTTTCTTGGTTATGGGCAAGTGTGTGTAGACTTGTAGTGTAAGAGTGTGCTTGGTAATGGTGTGTGTAGACTTGGTTATGGTGTGTGTAGACTTGTAGTGTAAGAGTTTGCTTGGTTATGGTGTGTGTGTAGTCTAGTAATGTAAGAGTTTGCTTGGTTATGTTGTGTGTAGGCTTGTAGTGTAAGAGTTTGCTTGGTTATGGTGTGTGTGTAGACTTGTAGTGTAAGAGTTTGCTTGGTTATGGTGTGTGTAGACTTGTAGTGTAAGATTTTGCTTGGTTATGGTGTGTGCAGACTTGTAGTGTAAGTTTGCTTGGTTATGGTTTGTGCGTAGACTTGTAGTGTAAGAGTTTGCTTGGTTATAGTGTGTGTGTAGACTTGTAGTGTAAGAGTTTGCTTGGTTATGGTGTGTGCAGACTTGTAGTGTAAGTTTGCTTGGTTATAGTGTGTGTAGACTTGTAGTGTAATAGTTTGCTTGGTTATGGTGTGTGTGTAGACTTGTAGTGTAAGAGTTTGCTTGGTTATGGTGTGTGTGTAGACTTGTAGTGTAAGAGTTTGCTTGGTTATGGTGTGTGCAGACCTGTAGTGTAAGTTTGCTTGGTTATAGTGTGTGTAGACTTGTAGTGTCAGAATTTGCTTGGTTATGGTGTGTGTGTAGACTTGTAGTGTAAGAGTTTGCTTGGTTATGGTGTGTGTGTAGACTTGTAGTGTAAGAGTTTGCTTGGTTATGGTGTGTGCAGACTTGTAGTGTAAGTTTGCTTGGTTATGGTTTGTGCGTAGACTTGTAGTGTAAGAGTTTGCTTGGTTATGGTGTGTGTAGACTTGTAGTGTAAGAGTTTGCTTGGTTATGGTGTGTGTGTAGACTTGTAGTGTAAGAGTTTGCTTGGTTATGGTGTGTGTAGACTTGTAGTGTAAGAGTTTGCTTGGTTATGGTGTGTGTGTAGACTTGTAGTGTAAGAGTTTGCTTGGCTATAGTGTGTGTAGGCTTGTAGTGTCAGAGTTTGTTTGGTTATGGTGTGTGTGTAGACTTGTAGTGTAAGAGTTTCTTTGGTTATGGTGTGTGTGTAGACTTGTAGTGTAAGAGTTTGCTTGGTTATGGTGTGCATAGACTTGTAGTGTAAGAGTTTGCTTGGTTATGGTGTGTGTAGACTTGTAGTGTAAGAGTTTGCTTGGTTATGGTGTGTGTAGACTTGTAGTGTAAGAGTTTGCTTGGCTATGGTGTGTGTGTAGACTTGTCGTGTAGGGGTTTGCTTGGTTATAGTGTGTGTAGAACTGTAGTGTAGGAGTTTGCTTGGTTATAGTGTGTGTAGACTTGTAGTGTAAGAGTTTGCTTGGTTATAGTGTGTGTAGTTTTGTAGTGTAAGAGTTTGCTTGGTTATGGTGTGTGTAGACTTGTAGTGTAAGAATTTGTTTGGTTATGGTGTGCATATACTTGTAGTGTAAGAGTTTGCTTGGTTATGGTATTTGTAGACTTGTAGTGTAAGCTTGCTTGGTTATGGTGTGTGTAGACTTGTAGTGTATTACTTTGCTTGGTTATGGTGTGTGTAGATTTGTAGTGTAATAGTTTGCTTGGTTATGGTTTGTGTGTAGACTTGTAGTGTAAGAGTTTGCTGGTTATGGTGTGTGTGTAGACTTGTAGTGTAGGGGTTTGCTTGGTTATAGTGTGTGTAGACTTATAGTGTAAGAGTTTGCTTGGTTATGGTGTGTGTGTAGACTTGTAGTGTAAGAGTTTGCTTGGTTATAGTGTGTGTAGACTTATAGTGTAAGAGTTTGCTTGGTTATGGTGTGTGTAGGCTTGTAGTGTAAGAGTTTGCTTGGTTATGGTGTGTGTAGACTTGTAGTGTAAGTTTGCTTGGTTATGGTGTGTGTAGACTTGTAGTGTACGAGTTTGCTTGGTTATGGTGTGTGTAGACTTGTAGTGTATTACTTTGCTTGGTTATGGTGTGTTTAGATTTGTAGTGTAAGAGTTTGCTTGGTTATGGTGTGTGTGTAGATTTGTAGTGCAAGAGTTTGCTTGGCAATGATGTGTTTGTAGACCTGTAGTGTAACAGTTTGCTTGGTTATGGTGTATGTAGATTTGTAGTGTAAGAGTTTGCTTAGTTATGGTGTGTGTAGACTTGTAGTGTAAGAGTTTGTTTGGTTATGGTGTGTGTGTAGACTTGTAGTGTAGGAGTTTGCTTGGTTATGGTGTGTGTAGACTTGTAGTGTAAGAGTTTGCTTGGTTATGGTGTGTGTGTAGACTTGTAGTGTAAGAGTTTGCTTGGTTATGGTGGCTGTGTGTAGATTTGTAGTGTAAGAGTTTGCTTGGTTATGGGCAAATGTTTACAGATTTGGTTATGGTGTGTGTAGACTTGTAGTGTAAGAGTTTGCTTGGTTATGGTGTGTGTAGACTTGTAGTGTAATAGTTTGCTTGGTTATGGTGTGTGTAGACTTGTAGTGTAAGTTTGCTTGATTATGGTGTGTGTGTAAATTTGTAGTGTAGGAATTTACTTGGTTATAGTGTGTGTAGGCTTGTAGTGTAAGAGTTTGCTTGGTTATGGTGTGTGTGTAGACTTGTAGTGTAAGTTTGCTTGTTTAGGGTGTGTGTAGACTTGTAGTGTAAGAGTTTGATTGGTTATGGTGTGTGTCGACTTGTAGTGTAAGAGTTTGCTTGGTTATGGTGTGTGTAGACTTGCAGTGTAAGTTTACTTGGTTATGGTGTGTGTGTAGACTTGTAGTGTAGCAGTTTGCTTGGTTATTGTGTGTGTAGACTTGTAGTGTAATAGTTTGCTTGGTTATAGTGTGTGTAGACTTGTAGTGTAAGTTTGCTTGGATATGGTGTGTGTGTAGACTTGTAGTGTAAGAGTTTGCTTGGTTATGGTGTGTGCAGACTTGTAGTGTAAGTTTGCTTGGTTATAGTGTGTGTAGACTTGTAGTGTAATAGTTTGCTTGGTTATGGTGTGTGTGTAGACTTGTAGTGTAAGAGTTTGCTTGGTTATGGTGTGTGTGTAGACTTGTAGTGTAAGAGTTTGCTTGGTTATGGTGTGTGCAGACTTGTAGTGTAAGTTTGCTTGGTTATAGTGTGTGTAGACTTGTAGTGTCAGAATTTGCTTGGTTATGGTGTGTGTGTAGACTTGTAGTGTAAGAGTTTGCTTGGTTATGGTGTGTGTGTAGACTTGTAGTGTAAGAGTTTGCTTGGTTATGGTGTGTGCAGACTTGTAGTGTAAGTTTGCTTGGTTATGGTTTGTGCGTAGACTTGTAGTGTAAGAGTTTGCTTGGTTATGGTGTGTGTAGACTTGTAGTGTAAGAGTTTGCTTGGTTATGGTGTGTGTGTAGACTTGTAGTGTAAGAGTTTGCTTGGTTATGGTGTGTGTAGACTTGTAGTGTAAGAGTTTGCTTGGTTATGGTGTGTGTGTAGACTTGTAGTGTAAGAGTTTGCTTGGCTATAGTGTGTGTAGGCTTGTAGTGTCAGAGTTTGTTTGGTTATGGTGTGTGTGTAGACTTGTAGTGTAAGAGTTTGTTTGGTTATGGTGTGTGTGTAGACTTGTAGTGTAAGAGTTTGCTTGGTTATGGTGTGCATAGACTTGTAGTGTAAGAGTTTGCTTGGTTATGGTGTGTGTAGACTTGTAGTGTAAGAGTTTGCTTGGTTATGGTGTGTGTAGACTTGTAGTGTAAGAGTTTCCTTGGCTATGGTGTGTGTGTAGACTTGTCGTGTAGGGGTTTGCTTGGTTATAGTGTGTGTAGACCTGTAGTGTAGGAGTTTGCTTGGTTATGGTGTGTGTGTAGACTTGTAGTGTAAGAGTTTGCTTGGTTATGGTGTGTGTGTAGACTTGTAGTGTACGAGTTTGCTTGGTTATGGTGTGTGCAGACTTGTAGTGTAAGTTTGCTTGGTTATGGTTTGTGCGTAGACTTGTAGTGTAAGAGTTTGCTTGGTTATGGTGTGTGTAGACTTGTAGTGTAAGAGTTTGCTTGGTTATGGTGTGTGTGTAGACTTGTAGTGTAAGAGTTTGCTTGGTTATGGTGTGTGTAGACTTGTAGTGTAAGAGTTTGCTTGGTTATGGTGTGTGTGTAGACTTGTAGTGTAAGAGTTTGCTTGGCTATAGTGTGTGTAGGCTTGTAGTGTCAGAGTTTGTTTGGTTATGGTGTCTGTGTAGACTTGTAGTGTAAGAGTTTGCTTGGTTATGGTGTGCAGAGACTTGTAGTGTAAGAGTTTGCTTGGTTATGGTGTGTGTAGACTTGTAGTGTAAGAGTTTGCTTGGTTATGGTGTGTGTAGACTTGTAGTGTAAGAGTTTGCTTGGCTATGGTGTGTGTGTAGACTTGTCGTGTAGGGGTTTGCTTGGTTATAGTGTGTGTAGACCTGTAGTGTAGGAGTTTGCTTGGTTATAGTGTGTGTAGACTTGTAGTGTAAGAGTTTGCTTGGTTATGGTGTGTGTAGGCTTGTAGTGTAAGAGTTTGCTTGGTTATGGTGTGTGTGTAGACTTGTAGTGTAACAATTTGCTTGGTTATGGTGTGTGTAGACCTGTAGTGTAAGAGTTTGCTTGGTTATGGTGTGTGTGTAGACTTGTAGTGTAAGAGTTTGCTTGGCTATGGTGTGAGTGTAGACTTGTAGTGTAAGAGTTTGCTTGGTTATGGTGTGTGTAGACTTGTAGTGTAAGATTTTGCTTGGTTATGGTGTGTGTATAGACTTGTAGTGTAAGATTTTGCTTGGTTATGGTGTGTGTGTAGACTTGTAGTGTAAGAGTTTGCTTGGTTATGGTGTGTGTGTAGACTTGTAGTGTAACAGTTTGCTTGGTTATAGGCAAGTGTGTGTAGACTTGTAGTGTAACAGTTTGCTTGGTTATGGTGTGTGTGTAGACTTGTAGTGTAAGAGTTTGCTTGGTTATGGGCAAGTGTGTGTAGACTTGTAGTGTAACAGTTTGCTTGGTTATGGTGTGTGTGTAGACTTGTAGTGTAACAGTTTGCTTGGTTATGGGCAAGTGTGTGTAGACTTGTAGTGTAAGAGTTTTCTTGGTTATGGGCAAGTGTGTGTAAACTTGTAGTGTAAGAGTGTGCTTGGTAATGGTGTGTGTAGACTTGGTTATGGTGTGTGTAGACTTGTAGTGTAAGAGTTTGCTTGGTTATGGTGTGTGTGTAGTCTAGTAATGTAAGAGTTTGCTTGGTTATGTTGTGTGTAGGCTTGTAGTGTAAGAGTTTGCTTGGTTATGGTGTGTGTGTAGACTTGTAGTGTAAGAGTTTGCTTGGTTATGGTGTGTGTAGACTTGTAGTGTAAGAGTTTGCTTGGTTATGATGTGTGTGTAGACTTGTAGTGTAAGAGGTTGCTTGGCTATGGTGTGAGCGTAGACTTGTATTGTAAGAGTTTGCTTGGTTATGGTGTGTATAGACTTGTAGTGTAAGATTTTGCTTGGTTATGGTGTGTGCAGACTTGTAGTGTAAGTTTGCTTGGTTATGGTTTCTGCGTAGACTTGTAGTGTAAGAGTTTGCTTGGTTATGGTGTGTGTGTAGACTTGTAGTGTAAGAGTTTGCTTGGTTATAGTGTGTGTGTAGACTTGTAGTGTAAGAGTTTGCTTGGTTATGGTGTGTGCAGACTTGTAGTGTAAGTTTGCTTGGTTATAGTGTGTGTAGACTTGTAGTGTAATAGTTTGCTTGGTTATGGTGTGTGTGTAGACTTGTAGTGTAAGAGTTTGCTTGGTTATGGTGTGTGTGTAGACTTGTAGTGTAAGAGTTTGCTTGGTTATGGTGTGTGCAGACCTGTAGTGTAAGATTGCTGGGTTATAGTGTGTGTAGACTTGTAGTGTCAGAATTTGCTTGGTTATGGTGTGTGTGTAGACTTGTAGTGTAAGAGTTTGCTTGGTTATGGTGTGTGTGTAGACTTGTAGTGTAAGAGTTTGCTTGGTTATGGTGTGTGCAGACTTGTAGTGTAAGTTTGCTTGGTTATGGTTTGTGCGTAGACTTGTAGTGTAAGAGTTTGCTTGGTTATGGTGTGTGTAGACTTGTAGTGTAAGAGTTTGCTTGGTTATGGTGTGTGTGTAGACTTGTAGTGTAAGAGTTTGCTTGGTTATGGTGTGTGTAGACTTGTAGTGTAAGAGTTTGCTTGGTTATGGTGTGTGTGTAGACTTGTAGTGTAAGAGTTTGCTTGGCTATAGTGTGTGTAGGCTTGTAGTGTCAGAGTTTGTTTGGTTATGGTGTGTGTGTAGACTTGTAGTGTAAGAGTTTGTTTGGTTATGGTGTGTGTGTAGACTTGTAGTGTAAGAGTTTGCTTGGCTATGGTGTGTGTGTAGACTTGTCGTGTAGGGGTTTGCTTGGTTATAGTGTGTGTAGAACTGTAGTGTAGGATTTTGCTTGGTTATAGTGTGTGTAGACTTGTAGTGTAAGAGTTTGCTTGGTTATAGTGTGTGTAGTTTTGTAGTGTAAGAGTTTGCTTGGTTATGGTGTGTGTAGACTTGTAGTGTAAGAATTTGTTTGGTTATGGTGTGCATATACTTGTAGTGTAAGAGTTTGCTTGGTTATGGTATTTGTAGACTTGTAGTGTAAGTTTGCTTGGTTATGGTGTGTGTAGACTTGTAGTGTATTACTTTGCTTGGTTATGGTGTGTGTAGATTTGTAGTGTAATAGTTTGCTTGGTTATGGTTTGTGCGTAGACTTGTAGTGTAAGAGTTTGCTGGTTATGGTGTGTGTGTAGACTTGTAGTGTAGGGGTTTGCTTGGTTATAGTGTGTGTAGACTTATAGTGTAAGAGTTTGCTTGGTTATGGTGTGTGTGTAGACTTGTAGTGTAAGAGTTTGCTTGGTTATAGTGTGTGTAGACTTATAGTGTAAGAGTTTGCTTGGTTATGGTGTGTGTAGACTTGTAGTGTAAGAGTTTGCTTGGTTATGGTGTGTGTAGACTTGTAGTGTAAGTTTGCTTGGTTATGGTGTGTGTAGACTTGTAGTGTACGAGTTTGCTTGGTTATGGTGTGTGTAGACTTGTAGTGTATTACTTTGCTTGGTTATGGTGTGTTTAGATTTGTAGTGTAAGAGTTTGCTTGGTTATGGTGTGTGTGTAGATTTGTAGTGCAAGAGTTTGCTTGGCAATGATGTGTTTGTAGACCTGTAGTGTAACAGTTTGCTTGGTTATGGTGTATGTAGATTTGTAGTGTAAGAGTTTGCTTAGTTATGGTGTGTGTAGACATGTAGTGTAAGAGTTTGTTTGGTTATGGTGTGTGTGTAGACTTGTAGTGTAGGAGTTTGCTTGGTTATGGTGTGTGTAGACTTGTAGTGTAAGAGTTTGCTTGGTTATGGTGTGTGTGTAGACTTGTAGTGTAAGAGTTTGCTTGGTTATGGTGGGTGTGTGTAGATTTGTAGTGTAAGAGTTTGCTTGGTTATGGGCAAATGTTTGCAGATTTGGTTATGGTGTGTGTAGACTTGTAGTGTAAGAGTTTGCTTGGTTATGGTGTGTGTAGACTTGTAGTGTAATAGTTTGCTTGGTTATGGTGTGTGTAGACTTGTAGTGTAAGTTTGCTTTATTATGGTGTGTGTGTAAATTTGTAGTGTAGGAGTTTACTTGGTTATAGTGTGTGTAGGCTTGTAGTGTAAGAGTTTACTTGGTTATGGTGTGTGTGTAGACTTGTAGTGTAAGTTTGCTTGTTTAGGGTGTGTGTAGACTTGTAGTGTAAGAGTTTGATTGGTTATGGTGTGTGTCGACTTGTAGTGTAAGAGTTTGCTTGGTTATGGTGTGTGTAGACTTGCAGTGTAAGTTTACTTGGTTATGGTGTGTGTGTAGACTTGTAGTGTAGCAGTTTGCTTGGTTATTGTGTGTGTAGACTTGTAGTGTAAGAGTTTGCTTGGTTATAGTGTGTGTAGACTTGTAGTGTAAGTTTGCTTGGTTATGGTGTGTGTGTAGACTTGTAGTGTAATAGTTTGCTTGGTTATGGTGTGTGTAGAGTTGTATTGTAAATTTGCTTGGTTATGGTGTGCGTAGACTTGTAGTGTAGGGGTTTGCGTGGCTATGGTGTGTGTAGACTTGTAGTTTAATAGTTTGCTTGGTTATGGTGTGTGTAGACTTGTAGTGTAAGAGTTTTCTTGGCTATGGTGTGTGTGTAGACTTGTAGTGTAAGAGTTTGCTTGGTTATGGTGTGTGTGTAGACTTGTAGTGTAAGAGTTTGCTTGGTTATGGGCAAGTGTGTGTAGACTTGTAGTGTAACAGTTTGCTTGGTAATGGTGTGTGTAGACTTGTAGTATAAGTGCTTTTTTGGTTATGGTGTGTGTGTAGACTTGTAGTGTAATAGTTTGCTTGGTTATGGTATTTGTAGACTTGTAGTGTAAGTTTGCTTGGATATGGTGTGTGTGTAGATTTGTAGTGTAGGAGTTTGCTTGGTTATAGTGTGTGTAGACTTGTAGTGTAAGATTTTCTTGGTTATGGTGTGTGTAGACTTGTAGTGTAAGAGGTTGCTTGGTTATGGTGTGTGTGTAGACTTGTATTGTAAGTTTGCTTGGTTATGGTGTGTGTGTAGACTTGTAGTGTAAGAGTTTGCTTGGTTATGGTGTGTGTGTAGACTTGTAGTGTAAGTTTGCTTAGTTATGGTGTGTGTAGACTTGTAGTGTAAGGGTTTGCTTGGTTATTGTGTGTGTAGACTTGTAGTGTAAGAGTTTGCTTGGTTATGGTGTGTGTAGACTTGTAGTGTAAGTTTGCTTGGTTATGGTGTGTGTGTAGACTTGTAGTGTAAGAGTTTGCTTGGTTATGGTGTGTGTGTGTGTAGACTTGTAGTGTAAGAGCTTGCTTGGTTTTGGGCAAGTGTGTGTAGACTTGTAGTGTAAGAGTTTGCTTGGTTATGGGCAAGTGTGAGTAGACTTGGTTATGGTGTGTGTAGACTTGTAGTGTAAGAATTTGCCTGGTTATGGTGGGTGTGTGTAGACTTGTAGTGTAAGAGTTTGCTGGTTATGGGCAAGTGTTTGCAGACTTGGTTATGGTGTTTGTAGACTTGTGGTGTAAGAGTTTGCATGGTTATGGTGTGTGTAGACTTATAGTGTAATAGTTTGCTTCGTTATGGTGTGTGTAGACTTGTAGTGTAAGTTTGCTTGATTATGGTGTGTGTGTAGATTTGTAGTGTAGGTGTTTGCTTGGTTATACTGTGTGTAGGCTTGTAGTGTAAGAGTTTGCTTGGTTATGGTGTGTGTGTAGACTTGTAGTGTAAGTTTGCTTGGTTATGGTGTGTGTAGACTTGTAGTGTAAGAATTTGCTTGGTAATGGTGTGTGTAGGCTTGTAGTGTAAGAGTTTTCTTGGTTATGGTGTGTGTGTAGACTTGTAGTGTAAGTTTGCTTGGTTATGGTGTGTGTAGACTTGTAGTGTAAGAATTTGCTTGGTAATGGTGTGTGTAGACTTGTAGTATAAGAGTTTTCTTGGTTATGGTGTGTGTGTAGACTTGTAGTGTAAGTTTGCTTGGTTATGGTGTGTGTAGACTTGTAGTGTAAGAATTTGCTTGGTTATTGTGTGTGTAGATTTGTAGTGTAAGAATTTGCTTGGTTATGGTGTGTGTAGACTTGTAGTGTAAGCTTGCTTGGTTATGGTGTGTGTGTAGACTTGTAATGTAAGTGTTTGCTTGGTTATAGTGTGTGTAGACTTGTAGTGTAAGAGTTTGCTTGGTTATAGTGTGTGTAGACTTGTAGTGTAAGTTTGCTTGGTTATGGTGTGTGTGTAGACTTGTAGTGTAAGAGTTTGCTTGGTTATGGTGTGTGTAGACTTGTAGTGTAAGTTTGATTGGTTATGGTGTGTGTAGACTTGTAGTGTAAGAGTTTGCTTGGTTATGGTGTGTGTGTAGACATGTAGTGTAATAGTTTTTTGGTTATGGTGTGTGTGTAGACTTGTAGTGTAAGAGTTTGTTTGGTTATGGTGTGTGTGTAGACTTGTAGTGTAAGAGTTTGCTTGGATATGGTGTGTGTGTAGACTTGTAGTGTAAGAGTTTACTTGGTTATAGTGTGTGTAGACTTGTAGTGTAAGAGTTTGCTGTGTTATGGTGTGTGTGTAGACTTGTAAAGTAAGTTTGCTTGGTTATGGTGTGTGTGTAGACTTGTAGTGTAAGAGCTTGCTTGGTTTCGGGCAAGTGTTTGTAGACTTGTAGTGTAAGAGTTTGCTTGGTTATTGGCAAGTGTGTGTAGACTTGGCTATGGTGTGTGTAGACTTGTAGTGTAAGAGTTTGCTTTGTTATGGTGTGTGTGTAGACTAGTAGTGTAAGAGTTTGCTTGGTTATGGTCGGTGCATGTAGACTTGTAGTGTAAGAGTTATCTTGGTTATGGGCAAGTATTTGCAGACTTGGTTATGGTGTGTGTAGACTTGTAGTGTAAGAGTTTGCTTGGTTATGGTGTGTGTAGACTTGTAGTGTAATAGTTTGCTTGGTTATGGTGTGTGTAGACTTGTAGTGTAAGTTTGCTTGATTATGGTGTGTGTGTAGATTTGTAGTGTAGGAGTTTGCTTGGTTATAGTGTGTGTAGGCTTGTAGTGTAAGAGTTTGCTTGGTTATGGTGTGTGTGTAGACTTGTAGTGTAAGTTTGCTTGGTTATTGTGTGTGTAGACTTGTAGTGTGTAGAGTTTGCTTGGTTATAGTGTGTGTAGATTTGGAGTGTAAGTTTGCTTGGTCATGGTGTGTGTAGACTTGTAGTGCAGGGGTTTGCTTGGCTATGGTGTGTGTAGACATGTAGTGTAATAGTTTGTTTGGTTATGGTGGGTGTGTAGACTTGTTGTGTAAGAGTTTGTTTGCTTATGGTGTTTGTGTAGACTTGTAGTGTAAGAGTTTGCTTGGATATGGTGTGTGTGTAGACTTGTAGTGTAAGTTTGCTTGGTTATGGTGTGTGTGTAGACTTGTAGTGTAAGATTTTGCTTGGTTATGGTGTGTGTGTGTGTAGACTTGTAGTGTAAGAGTTTGCTTGGTTATGGGCAAGTGTTTGCAGACTTGGTTATGGTGTGTGTAGACTTGTGGTGTAAGAGTTTGCATGGTTATGGTGTGTGTAGACTTATAGTGTAATCGTTTGCTTCGTTATGGTGTGTGTAGACTTGTAGTGTAAGCTTGCTTGATTATGGTGTGTGTGTGTAGATTTGTAGTGTAGGAATTTGCTTGGTTATAGTGGGTGTAGGCTTGTAGTGTAAGAATTTGCTTGGTTATGGTGTGTGTGTAGACTTGTAGTGTAAGTTTGCTTGGTTATGGTGTGTGTAGACTTGTAGTGTAAGAGTTTGCTTGGTTATGGTGTGTGTAGACTTGTAGTGTAAGCTTGCTTGGTTATGGTGTGTGTGTAGACTTGTAATGTAAGTGTTTGCTTGGTGATAGTGTGTGTAGACTTGTAGTGTAAGAGTTTCCTTGGTTATAGTGTGTGTAGACTTGTAGTGTAAGTTTGCTTGGTTATGGTGTGTGTGTAGACTTGTAGTGTAAGAGTTTGCTTGGTTATGGTGTGTGTAGACTTGTAGTGTAAGTTTGCTTGGTTATGGTGTGTGTAGACTTGTAGTGTAAGAGTTTTCTTAGTTATAGTGTGTGTAGACTTGTAGTGTAAGAGTTTGCTGTGTTATGGTGTGTGTGTAGACTTGTAGTGTAAGAGTTTGCTTGGATATGGTGTGTGTGTAGACTTGTAGTGTAAGACTTTGCTTGGTTATAGTGTGTGTAGACTTGTATTGTAAGAGTTTGCTGTGTTATGGTGTGTGTGTAGACTTGTAGTGTAAGTTTGCTTGGTTATGGTGTGTGTGTAGACTTGTAGTGTAAGATTTTGCTTGGTTATGGTGTGTGTGTGTGTAGACTTGTAGTGTAAGAGTTTGCTTGGTTATGGGCAAGTGTTTGCAGACTTGGTTATGGTGTGTGTAGACTTGTGGTGTAAGAGTTTGAATGGTTATGGTGTGTGTAGACTTATAGTGTAATCGTTTGCTTCGTTATGGTGTGTGTAGACTTGTAGTGTAAGCTTGCTTGATTATGGTGTGTGTGTGTAGATTTGTAGTGTAGGAGTTTGCTTGGTTATAGTGTGTGTTGGCTTGTAGTGTAAGAATTTGCTTGGTTATGGTGTGTGTGTAGACTTGTAGTGTAAGTTTGCTTGGTTATGGTGTGTGTAGACTTGTAGTGTAAGAGTTTGCTTGGTTATGGTGTGTGCAGACTTGTAGTGTAAGCTTGCTTGGTTATGGTGTGTGTGTAGACTTGTAATGTAAGTGTTTGCTTGGTGATAGTGTGTGTAGACTTGTAGTGTAAGAGTTTCCTTGGTTATAGTGTGTGTAGACTTGTAGTGTAAGTTTGCTTGGTTATGGTGTGTGTGTAGACTTGTAGTGTAAGAGTTTGCTTGGTTATGGTGTGTGTAGACTTGTAGTGTAAGTTTGCTTGGTTATGGTGTGTGTAGACTTGTAGTGTAAGAGTTTTCTTAGTTATAGTGTGTGTAGACTTGTAGTGTAAGAGTTTGCTGTGTTATGGTGTGTGTGTAGACTTGTAGTGTAAGTTTGCTTGGTTATGGTGTGTGTAGACATGTAGTGTAAGAGTTTACTTGGTTATGGTGTGTGTGTAGACTTGTAGTGTAAGTTTGCTTGGTTATGGTGTGTGTAGACTTGTAGTGTAAGAGTTTGCTTGGTTATTGTGTGTGTAGACTTGCAGTGTAAGAGTTTGCTTGGTTATGGTGTGTGTAGACTTGGAGTGTAAGTTTGCTTGGTTATGGTGTGTGTAGACTTGTAGTGTAGGGGTTTTCTTGGCTATGGTGTGTGTAGACTTGTAGTGTAAGAGTTTGCTTGGTTATGGTGTGTGTGTAGACTTGTAGTGTAAGAGTTTACTTGGTTATGGGCAAGTGTGTGTAGACTTGTAGTGTAACAGTTTGCTTGGTAATGGTGTGTGTAGACTTGTAGTGTAAGAGATTTTTTGGTCATGGTGTGTGTGTAGACTTGTAGTGTAATAGTTTGCTTTGTTATGGCGTGTGTAGACTTGTAGTGTAAGTTTGCTTGGTTATGGTGTGTGTGTAGACTTGTAGTGTAGGAGTTTGTTTGGTTATAGTGTGTGTAGACTTGTAGTGTAAGAATTTGCTTGGTTATGGTGTGTGTAGACTTGTAGTGTAAGTTTGCTTGGTTATGGTGTGTGTGTAGACTTGTAGTGTAAGAGTTTGCTTGGTTATGGTGTGTGTAGACTTGTAGTGTAAGTTTGCTTGGTTATGGTGTGTGTAGACTTGTAGTGTAGGGGTTTGCTTGGCTATGGTGTGTGTAGATTTGTAATGTAATAGTTTGCTTGGTTATGGTGTGTGCGTAGACTTGTAGTGTAAGAGTTTGCTGGTTATGGTGTGTGTGTAGGCTTGTAGTGTAGGCGTTTGCTTGGTTATAGTGTGTGAATACTTATAGTGTAAGAGTTTGCTTGGTTATGGTGTGTGTGTAGACTTGTAGTGTAAGAGTTTGCTTGGTTATAGTGTGTGTAGACTTATAGTGTAAGAGTTTGCTTGGTTATGGTGTGTGTAGACTTGTAGTGTAAGAGTTTGCTTGGTTATGGTGTGTGTAGACTTGTAGTGTAAGTTTGCTTGGTTATGGTGTGTGTAGACTTGTAGTGTACGAGTTTGCTTGGTTATGGTGTGTGTAGACTTGTAGTGTATTACTTTGCTTGGTTATGGTGTGTGTAGATTTGTAGTGTAAGAGTTTGCTTGGTTATGGTGTGTGTGTAGATTTGTAGTGCAAGAGTTTGCTTGGCAATGATGTGTTTGTAGACCTGTAGTGTAACAGTTTGCTTGGTTATGGTGTGTGTAGATTTGTAGTGTAAGAGTTTGCTTAGTTATGGTGTGTGTAGACTTGTAGTGTAAGAGTTTGTTTGGTTATGGTGTGTGTGTAGACTTGTAGTGTAGGAGTTTGCTTGGTTATGGTGTGTGTAGACTTGTAGTGTAAGAGTTTGCTTGGTTATGGTGTGTGTGTAGACTTGTAGTGTAAGAGTTTGCTTGGTTATGGTGGGTGTGTGTAGATTTGTAGTGTAAGAGTTTGCTTGGTTATGGGCAAATGTTTGCAGATTTGGTTATGGTGTGTGTAGACTTGTAGTGTAAGAGTTTGCTTGGTTATGGTGTGTGTAGACTTGTAGTGTAATAGTTTGCTTGGTTATGGTGTGTGTAGACTTGTAGTGTAAGTTTGCTTGATTATGGTGTGTGTGTAAATTTGTAGTGTAGGAGTTTACTTGGTTATAGTGTGTGTAGGCTTGTAGTGTAAGAGTTTGCTTGGTTATGGTGTGTGTGTAGACTTGTAGTGTAAGTTTGCTTGGTTATGGTGTGTGTAGACTTGTAGTGTAAGAGTTTGATTGGTTATGGTGTGTGTCGACTTGTAGTGTAAGAGTTTGCTTGGTTATGGTGTGTGTAGACTTGTAGTGTAAGTTTACTTGGTTATGGTGTGTGTGTAGACTTGTAGTGTAGGAGTTTGCTTGGTTATTGTGTGTGTAGACTTGTAGTGTAAGAGTTTGCTTGGTTATAGTGTGTGTAGATTTGTAGTGTAAGTTTGCTTGGTTATGGTGTGTGTGTAGACTTGTAGTGTAATAGTTTGCTTGGTTATGGTGTGTGTAGAGTTGTATTGTAAATTTGCTTGGTTATGGTGTGCGTAGACTTGTAGTGTAGGGGTTTGCGTGGCTATGGTGTGTGTAGACTTGTAGTTTAATAGTTTGCTTGGTTATGGTGTGTGTAGACTTGTAGTGTAAGAGTTTTCTTGGTTATGGTGTGTGTGTAGACTTGTAGTGTAAGAGTTTGCTTGGTTATGGTGTGTGTGTAGACTTGTAGTGTAAGAGTTTGCTTGGTTATGGGCAAGTGTGTGTAGACTTGTAGTGTAACAGTTTGCTTGGTAATGGTGTGTGTAGACTTGTAGTATAAGAGTTTTTTTGGTTATGGTGTGTGTGTAGACTTGTAGTGTAATAGTTTGCTTGGTTATGGTATGTGTAGACTTGTAGTGTAAGTTTGCTTGGTTATGGTGTGTGTGTAGATTTGTAGTGTAGGAGTTTGCTTGGTTATAGTGTGTGTAGACTTGTAGTGTAAGATTTTCTTGGTTATGGTGTGTGTAGACTTGTAGTGTAAGAGTTTGCTTGGTTATGGTGTGTGTGTAGACTTGTAGTGAAAGAGTTTGGTTGGTTATAGTGTGTGTAGACTTGTAGTGTAAGAGGTTGCTTGGTTATGGTGTGTGTGTAGACTTGTAGTGTAAGTTTGCTTGGTTATGGTGTGTGTGTAGACTTGTAGTGTAAGAGTTTGCTTGGTTATGGTGTGTGTGTAGACTTGTAGTGTAAGTTTGCTTAGTTATGGTGTGTGTAGACTTGTAGTGTAAGGGTTTGCTTGGTTATTGTGTGTGTAGATTTGTAGTGTAAGAGTTTGCTTGGTTATGGTGTGTGTAGACTTGTAGTGTAAGTTTGCTTGGTTATGGTGTGTGTGTAGACTTGTAGTGTAAGAGTTTGCTTGGTTATGGTGTGTGTGTGTGTAGATTTGTAGTGTAAGAGCTTGCTTGGTTTTGGGCAAGTGTGTGTAGACTTGTAGTGTAAGAGTTTGCTTGGTTATGGGCAAGTGTGAGTAGACTTGGTTATGGTGTGTGTAGACTTGTAGTGTAAGAATTTGCCTGGTTATGGTGGGTGTGTGTAGACTTGTAGTGTAAGAGTTTGCTGGTTATGGGCAAGTGTTTGCAGACTTGGTTATAGTGTGTGTAGACTTGTGGTGTAAGAGTTTGCATGGTTATGGTGTGTGTAGACTTATAGTGTAATAGTTTGCTTCGTTATGGTGTGTGTAGACTTGTAGTGTAAGTTTGCTTGATTATGGTGTGTGTGTAGATTTGTAGTGTAGGTGTTTGCTTGGTTAGACTGTGTGTAGGCTTGTAGTGTAAGAGTTTGCTTGGTTATGGTGTGTGTGTAGACTTGTAGTGTAAGTTTGCTTGGTTATGGTGTGTGTAGACTTGTAGTGTAAGAATTTGCTTGGTTATTGTGTGTGTAGATTTGTAGTGTAAGAATTTGCTTGGTTATGGTGTGTGTAGACTTGTAGTGTAAGCTTGCTTGGTTATGGTGTGTGTGTAGACTTGTAATGTAAGTGTTTGCTTGGTTATAGTGTGTGTAGACTTGTAGTGTAAGAGTTTGCTTGGTTATAGTGTGTGTAGACTTGTAGTGTAAGTTTGCTTGGTTATGGTGTGTGTGTAGACTTGTAGTGTAAGAGTTTGCTTGGTTATGGTGTGTGTAGACTTGTAGTGTAAGTTTGATTGGTTATGGTGTGTGTAGACTTGTAGTGTAAGAGTTTGCTTGGTTATGGTGTGTGTGTAGACATGTAGTGTAATAGTTTTTTGGTTATGGTGTGTGTGTAGACTTGTAGTGTAAGAGTTTGTTTGGTTATGGTGTGTGTGTAGACTTGTAGTGTAAGAGTTTGCTTGGATATGGTGTGTGTGTAGACTTGTAGTGTAAGAGTTTACTTGGTTATAGTGTGTGTAGACTTGTAGTGTAAGAGTTTGCTGTGTTATGGTGTGTGTGTAGACTTGTAGTGTAAGTTTGCTTGGTTATGGTGTGTGTGTAGACTTGTAGTGTAAGAGCTTGCTTGGTTTCGGGCAAGTGTTTGTAGACTTGTAGTGTAAGAGTTTGCTTGGTTATTGGCAAGTGTGTGATATGATACCTTACCATTGTATTCTTAACTCATTCAGCCCTAACACTTTATCACTGCTGATAATGGCCCAGCATCAAGATATGATACCTTACCATTGTATACTTAACTCATTCAGCTCTAACACTTTATCACTGTTGATAATGCCCCAGCATCAAGATATGATACCTTACCATTGTATTCTTAACTCATTCAGCCCTAACACTTTATCACTGCTGATAATGCCCCAGCATCAAGATATGATACCTTACCATTGTATTCTTAACTCATTCAGCTCTAACACTTTATCACTGTTGATAATGCCCCAGCATCAAGATATGATACCTTACCATTGTATACTTAACTCATTTAGCTCTAACACTTTATCACTGCTGATAATGCCCCAGCATCAAGATATGATACCTTACCATTGTATTCTTAACTCATTCAGCTCTAACACTTTATCACTGTTGATAATGCCCCAGCATCAAGATATGATACCTTACCATTGTATACTTAACTCATTTAGCTCTAACACTTTATCACTGCTGATAATGCCCCAGCATCAAGATATGATACCTTACCATTGTATTCTTAACTCATTCAGCTCTAACACTTTATCACTGCTGATAATGCCCCAGCATCAAGATATGATACCTTACCATTGTATTCTTAACTCATTCAGCTCTAACACTTTATCACTACTGAAAATGCCCCAGCATCAAGATATGATACCTTACCATTGTATACTTAACTCATTCAGCTCTAACACTTTATCACTGTTGATAATGCCCCAGCATCAAGATATGATACCTTACCATTGTATACTTAACTCATTCAGCCCTAACACTTTATCACTGCTGATAATGCCCCAGCATCAAGATATGATACCTTACCATTGTATTCTTAACTCATTCAGCTCTAACACTTTATCACTGTTGATAATGGCCCAGCATCAAGATATGATACCTTACCATTGTATACTTAACTCATTCAGCTCTAACACTTTATCACTACTGATAATGCCCCAGCATCAAGATATGATACCTTACCATTGTATACTTAACTCATTCAGCTCTAACACTTTATCACTGTTGATAATGCCCCAGCATCAAGATATGATACCTTACCATTATATACTTAACTCATTCAGCTCTAACACTTTATCACTACTGATAATGCCCCAGCATCAAGATATGATACTTTACCATTGTATACTTAACTCATTTAGCTCTAACACTTTATCACTGCTGATAATGCCCCAGCATCAAGATATGATACCTTACCATTGTATTCTTAACTCATTCAGCCCTAGCACTTTATCACTGTTGATAATGCCCCAGCATCAAGATATGATACCTTACCATTGTATTCTTAACTCATTCAGCCCTAACACTTTATCACTGTTGATAATGGCCCAGCATCAAGATATGATACCTTACCATTGTATACTTAACTCATTCAGCCCTAACACTTTATCACTGTTGATAATGCCCCAGCATCAAGATATGATACCTTACCATTGTATACTTAACTCATTCAGCTCTAACACTTTATCACTGCTGATAATGGCCCAGCATCAAGATATGATACCTTACCATTGTATACTTAACTCATTCAGCTCTAACACTTTATCACTGCTGATAATGGCCCAGCATCAAGATATGATACCTTACCATTGTATACTTAACTCATTCAGCCCTAACACTTTATCACTACTGATAATGCCCCAGCATCAAGATATGATACCTTACCAATGTATACTTAACTCATTCAGCTCTAACACTTTATCACTACTGATAATGCCCCAGCATCAAGATATGATACCTTACCATTGTATACTTAACTCATTCAGCTCTAACACTTTATCACTACTGATAATGCCCCAGCATCAAGATATGATACCTTACCATTGTATTCTTAACTCATTCAGCCCTAACACTTTATCACTACTGATAATGGCCCAGCATCAAGATATGATACCTTACCATTGTATACTTAACTCATTCAGCTCTAACACTTTATCACTACTGATAATGCCCCAGCATCAAGATATGATACCTTACCATTGTATACTTAACTCATTCAGCCCTAACACTTTATCACTGTTGATAATGCCCCAGCATCAAGATATGATACCTTACCATTGTATACTTAACTCATTCAGCTCTAACACTTTATCACTGTTGATAATGCCCCAGCATCAAGATATGATACCTTACCATTGTATACTTAACTCATTCAGCCCTAACACTTTATCACTGTTGATAATGCCCCAGCATCAAGATATGATACCTTACCATTGTATACTTAACTCATTCAGCCCTAACACTTTATCACTACTGATAATGCCCCAGAATCAAGATATGATACCTTACCATTGTATACTTAACTCATTCAGCTCTAACACTTTATCACTGCTGATAATGGCCCAGCATCAAGATATGATACCTTACCATTGTATACTTAACTCATTCAGCTCTAACACTTTATCACTACTGATAATGCCCCAGCATCAAGATATGATACCTTACCATTGTATACTTAACTCATTCAGCTCTAACACTTTATCACTACTGATAATGCCCCAGCATCAAGATATGATACCTTACCATTGTATACTTAACTCATTCAGCCCTAACACTTTATCACTGTTGATAATGCCCCAGCATCAAGATATGATACCTTACCATTGTATACTTAACTCATTCAGCTCTAACACTTTATCACTACTGATAATGCCCCAGCATCAAGATATGATACCTTACCATTGTATACTTAACTCATTCAGCCCTAACACTTTATCACTGTTGATAATGCCCCAGCATCAAGATATGATACCTTACCATTGTATACTTAACTCATTCAGCTCTAACACTTTATCACTGCTGATAATGGCCCAGCATCAAGATATGATACCTTACCATTATATACTTAACTCATTCAGCTCTAACACTTTATCACTACTGATAATGCCCCAGCATCAAGATATGATACCTTACCATTGTATACTTAACTCATTCAGCCCTAACACTTTATCACTGTTGATAATGCCCCAGCATCAAGATATGATACCTTACCATTGTATACTTAACTCATTCAGCTCTAACACTTTATCACTGCTGATAATGGCCCAGCATCAAGATATGATACCTTACCATTGTATACTTAACTCATTCAGCTCTAACACTTTATCACTACTGATAATGCCCCAGCATCAAGATATGATACCTTACCATTGTATACTTAACTCATTCAGCTCTAACACTTTATCACTGTTGATAATGCCCCAGCATCAAGATATGATACCTTACCATTGTATACTTAACTCATTCAGCTCTAACACTTTATCACTGCTGATAATGGCCCAGCATCAAGATATGATACCTTACCATTGTATACTTAACTCATTCAGCTCTAACACTTTATCACTACTGATAATGCCCCAGCATCAAGATATGATACCTTACCATTGTATTCTTAACTCATTCAGCCCTAACACTTTATCACTACTGATAATGGCCCAGCATCAAGATATGATACCTTACCATTGTATACTTAACTCATTCAGCTCTAACACTTTATCACTACTGATAATGCCCCAGCATCAAGATATGATACCTTACCATTGTATACTTAACTCATTCAGCCCTAACACTTTATCACTGTTGATAATGCCCCAGCATCAAGATATGATACCTTACCATTGTATACTTAACTCATTCAGCCCTAACACTTTATCACTGTTGATAATGCCCCAGCATCAAGATATGATACCTTACCATTGTATACTTAACTCATTCAGCTCTAACACTTTATCACTGTTGATAATGCCCCAGCATCAAGATATGATACCTTACCATTGTATACTTAACTCATTGGTGTGTGTAGACTTGTAGTGTAAGAGTTTGCTTTGTTATGGTGTGTGTGTAGACTTGTAGTGTAAGAGTTTGCTTGGTTATGGTCGGTGCATGTAGACTTGTAGTGTAAGAGTTGTCTTGGTTATGGGCAAGTATTTGCAGACTTGGTTATGGTGTGTGTAGACTTGTAGTGTAAGAGTTTGCTTGGTTATGGTGTGTGTAGACTTGTAGTGTAATAGTTTGCTTGGTTATGGTGTGTGTAGACTTGTAGTGTAAGTTTGCTTGATTATGGTGTGTGTGTAGATTTGTAGTGTAGGAGTTTGCTTGGTTATAGTGTGTGTAGGCTTGTAGTGTAAGAGTTTGCTTGGTTATGGTGTGTGGGTAGACTTGTAGTGTAAGTTTGCTTGGTTATTGTGTGTGTAGACTTGTAGTGTGTAGAGTTTGCTTGGTTATAGTGTGTGTAGACTTGGAGTGTAAGTTTGCTTGGTTATGGTGTGTGTAGACTTGTAGTGTAGGGGTTTGCTTGGCTATGGTGTGTGTAGACATGTAGTGTAATAGTTTGTTTGGTTATGGTGTGTGTGTAGACTTGTTGTGTAAGAGTTTGTTTGCTTATGGTGTGTGTGTAGACTTGTAGTGTAAGAGTTTGCTTGGATATGGTGTGTGTGTAGACTTGTATTGTAAGAGTTTGCTGTGTTATGGTGTGTGTGTAGACTTGTAGTGTAAGTTTTCTTGGTTATGGTGTGTGTGTAGACTTGTAGTGTAAGATTTTGCTTGGTTATGGTGTGTGTGTGTGTAGACTTGTAGTGTAAGAGTTTGCTTGGTTATGGGCAAGTGTTTGCAGACTTGGTTATGGTGTGTGTAGACTTGTGGTGTAAGAGTTTGCATGGTTATGGTGTGTGTAGACTTATAGTGTAATCGTTTGCTTCGTTATGGTGTGTGTAGACTTGTAGTGTAAGCTTGCTTGATTATGGTGTGTGTGTGTAGATTTGTAGTGTAGGAGTTTGCTTGGTTATAGTGGGTGTAGGCTTGTAGTGTAAGAATTTGCTTGGTTATGGTGTGTGTGCAGACTTGTAGTGTAAGTTTGCTTGGTTATGGTGTGTGTAGACTTGTAGTGTAAGCGTTTTCTTGGTTATAGTGTGTGTAGACTTGTAGTGTAAGTTTGCTTGGTTATGGTGTGTGTGTAGACTTGTAGTGTAAGAGTTTGCTTGGTTATGGTGTGTGTAGACTTGTAGTGTAAGTTTGCTTGGTTATGGTGTGTGTAGACTTGTAGTGTAAGAGTTTTCTTAGTTATAGTGTGTGTAGACTTGTAGTGTAAGAGTTTGCTGTGTTATGGTGTGTGTGTAGACTTGTAGTGTAAGAGTTTGCTTGGATATGCTGTGTGTGTAGACTTGTAGTGTAAGACTTTGCTTGGTTATAGTGTGTGTAGACTTGTATTGTAAGAGTTTGCTGTGTTATGGTGTGTGTGTAGACTTGTAGTGTAAGTTTGCTTGGTTATGGTGTGTGTGTAGACTTGTAGTGTAAGATTTTGCTTGGTTATGGTGTGTGTGTGTGTAGACTTGTAGTGTAAGAGTTTGCTTGGTTATGGGCAAGTGTTTGCAGACTTGGTTATGGTGTGTGTAGACTTGTGGTGTAAGAGTTTGCTTGGTTATGGTGTGTGTAGACTTGTAGTGTAAGCTTGCTTGGTTATGGTGTGTGTGTAGACTTGTAATGTAAGTGTTTGCTTGGTGATAGTGTGTGTAGACTTGTAGTGTAAGAGTTTCCTTGGTTATAGTGTGTGTAGACTTGTAGTGTAAGTTTGCTTGGTTATGGTGTGTGTGTAGACTTGTAGTGTAAGAGTTTGCTTGGTTATGGTGTGTGTAGACTTGTAGTGTAAGTTTGCTTGGTTATGGTGTGTGTAGACTTGTAGTGTAAGAGTTTTCTTAGTTATAGTGTGTGTAGACTTGTAGTGTAAGAGTTTGCTGTGTTATGGTGTGTGTGTAGACTTGTAGTGTAAGTTTGCTTGGTTATGGTGTGAGTAGACATGTAGTGTAAGAGTTTGCTTGGTTATGGTGTGTGTGTAGGCATGTAGTGTAATAGTTTGTTTGGTTATGGTGTGTGTGTAGACTTGTAGGGTAAGAGTTTGTTTGGTTATGGTGTGTGTGTAGACTTGTAGTGTAAGAGTTTGCTTGGATATGGTGTGTGTGTAGACTTGTAGTGTAAGAGTTTTCTTAGTTATAGTGTGTGTAGACTTGTAGTGTAAGAGTTTGCTGTGTTATGGTGTGTGTGTAGACTTGTAGTGTAAGTTTGCTTGGTTATGGTGTGTGTGTAGACTTGTAGTGTAAGAGTTTGCTTGGTTATGGTGTGTGTGTGTGTAGACTTGTAGTGTAAGAATTTGCTTGGTTTTGGGCAAGTGTGTGTAGACTTGTAGTGTAAGAGTTTGCTTGGTTATGGGCAAGTGTGTGTAGACTTGGTTATGGTGTGTGTAGACTTGTAGTGTAAGAGTTTGCTTGGTTATGGTGTGTTAGTAGACTTGTAGTGTAAGAATTTGCTTGGTTATGGTGGGTGTGTGTAGAGTTGTAGTGTAAGAGTTTGCTTGGTTATGGGAAAGTGTTTGCAGACTTGGTTATGGTGTGTGTAGATTTGTAGTATAAGAGTTTGCTTGGTTATGGTGTGTGTAGACTTGTAGTGTAATAGTTTGCTTGGTTATGGTGTGTGTAGACTTGTAGTGTAAGCTTGCTTGATTATGGTGTGTGTGTAGATTTGTAGTGTAGGAGTTTGCTTGGTTATAGTGTGTGTAGGCTTGTAGTGTAAGAGTTTGCTTGGTTATGGTGTGTGTGTAGACTTGTAGTGTAAGTTTGCTTGGTTATGGTGTGTGTAGACTTGTAGTGTAAGAGTTTGCTTGGTTATTGTGTGTGTAGACTTGTAGTGTAAGAGTTTGCTTGGTTATGGTGTGTGTAGACTTGGAGTGTAAGTTTGCTTGGTTATGGTGTGTGTAGACTTGTAGTGTAGGGGTTTTCTTGGCCATGGTGTGTGTAGACTTGTAGTGTAAGAGTTTGCTTGGTTATGGTGTGTGTGTAGACTTGTAGTGTAAGAATTTACTTGGTTATGGGCAAGTGTGTGTAGACTTGTAGTGTAACAGTTTGCTTGGTAATGGTGTGTGTAGACTTGTAGTGTAAGAGATTTTTTGGTCATGGTGTGTGTGTAGACTTGTAGTGTAATAATTTGCTTTGTTATGGCGTGTGTAGACTTGTAGTGTAAGTTTGCTTGGTTATGGTGTGTGTGTAGACTTGTAGTGTAGGAGTTTGTTTGGTTATAGTGTGTGTAGACTTGTAGTGTAAGAATTTGCTTGGTTATGGTGTGTGTAGACTTGTAGTGTAAGTTTGCTTGGTTATGGTGTGTGTGTAGACTTGTATTGTAAGAGTTTGCTTGGTTATGGTGTGTGTAGACTTGTAGTGTAAGTTTGCTTGGTTATGGTGTGTGTAGACTTGTAGTGTAGGGGTTTGCTTGGCTATGGTGTGTGTAGACTTGTAGTGTAAGAGTTTGCTTGGTTATGGTGTGTGTGTAGACTTGTAGTGTAAGAGTTTGCTTCGTTATGGGCAAGTGTGTGTAGACTTGTAGTGTAACAGTTTGCTTGGTAATGATGTGTGTAGACTTGTAGTGTAAGAGTTTTTTTGGTTATTGTGTGTGTGTAGACTTGTAGTGTAATAGATTGCTTGGTTATGGTGTGTGTGTAGACTTGTAGTGTAAGAGTTTGCTTGGTTATGGTGTGTGTGTAGATTTGTAGTGTAAGAGTTTGCTTGGTTATAGTGTGTGTAGACTTGTAGTGTAAGAGTTTGCTTGGTTATGGTGTGTGTGTAGACTTGTAGTGTAAGTTTGCTTGGTTATGGTGTGTGTGTAGACTTGTAGTGTAAGTTTGCTTGGTTATGGTGTGTGTGTAGACTTGTAGTGTAAGGATTTGCTTGGTTATAGTGTGTGTAGACTTGTAGTGTAAGTTTGCTTGGTTATAGTGTGTGTAGACATGTAGTGTAAGTTTGCTTGGTTATAGTGTGTGCAGACTTGTAGTGTAAGAGTTTGCTTGGTTATAGTGTGTGTAGACTTGTAGTGTATGGGTTTGCTTGGTTATGGTGTGTGTAGACTTGTAGTGTAACAGTTTGCTTGGTTATTGTGTGTGTGTGTGTAGACTTGTAGTGTAAGAGTTTGCTTGGTTATGGGCAAGTGTGTGTAGACTTGGTTATGGTGTGTGTAGACTTGTAGTGTAAGAGTTTGCTTGGTTATGGTGTGTGTGGAGACTTGTAGTGTAAGGGTGTATTTCTTTGGACTGTTCCGAACAGGTTCCGAACATTCCATGTGCCCTAGGTCAATGAAGTGGTTTAGAACTTTTTGGACAAACAATATGGTGGATAAGTTAACTCTGTTATTTTTGTCAGCAGAACTCGAAATGGACGACGACGATGATGAGATGAATTTGGAAGAATCAGTAGTTACTGCATACTGTAGCCATAGTTGCTGTTTCCATGTAATTTAACCTTTAATTATAATATTACTGAATCCTAAAAATATGCAAACTGAACAATAAATGATGGATACATGTAATCTTTATATTATATAATTTTCATAGAGTGTTTTAACGTATAGAGAGGTTAGGTATGAGATAAAGCAGATCTTAAAAAGAACAGATCTGAGATTTTAATTGAGGGGCGTTAGTCAAAAGATTATTACCGAGCGTAGCGAGGAATATAAATTGTTTGCGCAAGTTTACATCTATCTGGCATAATTATTTTGTATGTTTTTAAAAATAATTTGAAATCCATAAATCCATCAGGGACAGTGGTGCTGCAAACCAAATATTTTTTTCTTAAACATTAATTGAATAAAGAGGGAGGGAAAGGGAACTTCACGTTAAGAAGCTCCTGTGTTCTCCCAGGAATCAAATTTGCACCAAAATGATTGATTTATAAAACTATAGGGGACTATATTCACAATTTACAAAGTCCCTCCTCCCCCCTAAAAAATCCACGCATTTCTTTTGTATTGCGTAATTTTAGGAAAATGAGTAAGGTGTAAAAAAATTCTATGTAAAAAAAAGATAGTCGGTTCCGCCATCTTGATTCCTTCTGCACTACCTCAAAGCGTGGTACACCCCGCACACTGTTCTGGTTTTTCGCGCAGAGTGTTCCGTACCACTTCATTCGCTAGAACATGTTCGGCACATCCCGGACATACGAAAGAAATACACCCAATATGAGCTTGCTTGGTTATGGTGTGTGTGTAGACTTGTAGTGTAAGAGTTTGCTTGGTTATGGTGTGTGTGTAGACTTGTAGTGTAAGAGTTTGCTTGGTTATGGTGTGTGTGTAGACTTGTAGTGTAAGTTTGCTTGGCTATGGTGTGTGTGTAGACTTGTAGTGTAAGTTTGCTTGGTTATGGTGTGTGTAGACTTGTAGTGTAAGAGTTTGTTTGGTTATGGTGTGTGTGTAGACTTGTAGTGTAAGAGTTTGCTTGGTTATGGTGTGTGTGTAGACTTGTAGTGTAAGTTTGCTTGGCTATGGTGTGTGTGTAGACTTGTAGTGTAAGTTTGCTTGGTTATGGTGTGTGTAGACTTGTAGTGTAAGAGTTTGTTTGGTTATGGTGTGTGTGTAGACTTGTAGTGTAAGAGTTTGCTTGGTTATGGTGTGTGTGTAGACTTGTAGTGTAAGAGTTTGCTTGGTTATGGTGTGTGTGTAGACTTGTAGTGTCAGAGTTTGCTTGGTTATGGTGTGTGTAGACTTGTAGTGTAAGAGTTTGTTTGGTTATGGTGTGTGTAGACTTGTAGTGTAAGAGTTTGCTTGGTTATGGTGTGTGTGTAGACTTGTAGTGTAAGTTTGCTTGGTTATGGTGTGTGTAGACTTGTAGTGTAAGAGTTTGCTTAGTTATGGTGTGTGTAGACTTGTAGTGTAAGAGTTTGCTTGGTTATGGTGTGTGTGTAGACTTGTAGTGTAATAGTTTGCTTCGTTATGGTGTGTGTGTAGACTTGTAGTGTAAGAGTTTGCTTCGTTATGGTGTGTGTGTAGACTTGTAGTGTAAGAGTTTGCTTGGTTATAGTGTGTGTAGACTTGTAGTGTAAGAGTTTGCTTGGTTATGGTGTGTGTAGACTTGTAGTGTAAGTTTGATTGATTATGGTGTGTGTGTAGACTTGTAGTGTAGGAGTTTGCTTGGTTATGGTGTGTGTAGACTTGTAGTGTAAGAGTTTGTTTGGTTATGGTGTGTGTAGACTTGTAGTGTAAGAGTTTGTTTGGTTATGGTGTGTGTGTAGACTTGTAGTGTAAGAGTTTGTTTGATTATGGTGTGTGTGTAGACTTGTAGTGTAATAGTTTGTTTGGTTATGGTGTGTGTGTAGATTTGTAGTGTAAGAGTTTGCTTGGCTATGGTGTGTGTGTAGACTTGTAGTGTAAGAGTTTGCTTCGTTATGGTGTGTGAGTAGACTTGTAGTGTAAGAGTTTGCTTGGTTATAGTGTGTGTAGACTTGTAGTGTAGGAGTTTGCTTGGTTATGGTGTGTGTAGACTTGTAGTGTAAGAGTTTGCTTGGTTATGGTGTGTGTAGATTTGTAGTATAAGAGTTTGTTTGGTTATGGTGTATGTGTAGACTTGTAGTGTAGGAGTTTGCTTGGTTATGGTGTGTGTAGATTTGTAGTATAAGAGTTTGTTTGGTTATGGTGTGTGTAGACTTGTAGTGTAAGAGTTTGCTTGGTTATGGTGTGTGTGTAGACTTGTAGTGTAAGAGTTTGCTTGGTTATGGTGTGTGTGTAGACTTGTAGTGTAAGAGTTTGCTTCGTTATGGTGTGTGTGTAGACCTGTAGTGTAAGAGTTTGCTTGGTTATGGTGTGTGTGTAGACTTGTAGTGTAAGGGTTTGCTTGGCTATAGTGTGTGTGTTGACTTGTAGTGTAAGAGTTTGCTTGGTTATGGTGTGTGTGTAGACTTGTAGTGTAAGAGTTTGCTTGGTTATGGTGTGTGTGTAGACTTGTAGTGTAAGAGTTTGCTTGGTTGTGGTGTGTGTAGACTTGTAGTGTAAGAGTTTGCTTGGTTACGGTGTGTGTGTAGACTTGTAGTGTAAGAGTTTGCTTGGTTATGGTGTGAGTAGACTTGTAGTGTAAGAGTTTGCTTGGTTATGGTGTGTGTGTAGACTTGTAGTGTAAGAGTTTGCTTCGTTATGGTGTGTGTGTAGACTTGTAGTGTAAGAGTTTGCTTCGTTATGGTGTGTGTGCAGACTTGTAGTGTAAGGGTTTGCTTGGCTATAGTGTGTGTGTAGACTTGTAGTGTAAGAGTTTGCTTGGTTATGGTGTGTGTAGACTTGTAGTGTAAGAGTTTGCTTGGTTATGGTGTGTGTGTAGACTTGTAGTGTAAGAGTTTGCTTGGTTATGGTGTGTGTGTAGACTTGTAGTGTAAGAGTTTGCTTGGTTATGGTGTGTGTGTAGACTTGTAGTGTAAGAGTTTGCTTGGTTACGGTGTATGTGTAGACTTGTAGTGTAAGAGTTTGCTTGGTTGTGGTGTGTGTGTGTAGACTTGTAGTGTAAGAGTTTGCTTGGTTATGGTGTGTGTAGACTTGTAGTGTAAGAGTTTGCTTGGTTATGGTGTGTGTGTAGACTTGTAGTGTATGAGTTTGCTTGGTTATGGTGTGTGTGTAGACTTGTAGTGTAAGAGTTTGCTTGGTTATGGTGTGTGTGTAGACTTGTAGTGTAAGAGTTTGCTTGGTTATGGTGTGAGTAGACTTGTAGTGTAAGAGTTTGCTTGGTTATGGTGTGTGTAGTAAATGCGTCTTTCTTTACTTCAAACCAAAATTGAAATGCATACCCATATTTAAACTTCAATTTATTAAAATATTCTTATGGAAAAAATTAAGAAACAAAGTCGTACCTAAAGATTAATAAAACAATTTATTGGGGGGGAGGGGGTGTTTAACGCCCCTTTCAACAATATTTCAGTGATATCGTGTCGGTCAGTATTATTGGTAGAGGAAACCGGAGTATCCAGAGAAAATCACCGACCTGTCACAAGTCACTGACAAACCTTATCACATAATATTGTATCGAGTACACCTTGCGTGAGTGGGAATCGAATTCACGACGTTAGTAGTGATAGGCACTGATTGCATAGGTAGTTATATATCCATCTACCATACGATCATGACGACCCCAATAATAGTTTTGAGTGAGTGAGTGATTGTTGTTTAACGCCAATTCAGCAAGTTTTCAGTTATATCATGGCGAGAACAAGCTAATTTTCAATGAAATGATGATGAGGTCCGCTTTGTAATAGACCAAGACGGGTTGGATTTTTACATTGCTAGCTCATTGAAACAACAGTCCGCGTGTAGACATGTCGCTCTACTCGGACATATTATTATGATTCCGAGCCAACCAATCTTTGCTCTTTCTCTTTCTCCTTAATGATGCGTGCTTAGTGGAGAGGCAACAAATACCAATTTCATAGTCTTTGGTTTGACCCGACCAGGGCTCGAACCCACGATCTACCGCACTCGAGGCGAGCACGTCGCTAACCATTACGCCACCATTGCGGTTGAATAATAGTTTTGGTGTAGAGTAGAAGTTCATAATGCCTATCAGGTACGGTCAAAGTTTACACTGCAGCTTTATAGGAAATTCATTATCATCTCTCGCAGAGGCACTAAAGAGAATGCATTATATATGGAGTGCACATTTCGTCCCGATCCGATTACAAACGGCCGCCACACTTTTTGTTTCTGATTGGTCGATTTAAAAAAAATCCCCTCTGAAACCGCTTGGCCAAATGCATTGCAACTTGGTAGGAAGCATCTATGGAAGGTCCTCTATAAAGATTTCACATTTCCTTCCGATCCGTTAACAAACATGGCCGCCAAAAGCAATTATTGTTTCTAATTGGTCGATTTGTAACAATCTTCTTCTCTGAAACCGCATGGCCAAATGTACCGAAAAACGATAGGAAGCATCTATGGAACAAAATGAGCATTCTTTAAAGAGAACCTTCCATAGATGCTTCCTACCAAGTGTCGGTCCATTTGGCCAAGCTGTTTCAGATGAGATTTTTTAGATATCGACCAATCAGAAACAAGAATTGCCTCTGGCGGCCTGTGGCGGCCATGTGCATTAACGGATCTGAACAAATTTTTCAATCTTTATAGAGGACCTTCCATAGATTGGTCCTCTAGAAAGATTGCACATTTCGTGCCGATCCGTTAACAAACATGGCCGGCACAGGCAATTCTTGTTTCTGATGGGTCGATTTATAAAAAATCGTCTCTGAAACAGCAAGCCCAAATGAACCAAAACTTTGTATGAAACATCTATAGAAGGTCCTCTATAAAGATTGCACAATTTGTTCAGATCCGTTAATAAACATGGCCGCCACAGGCAATTCCTGTTTCTGATTGGTCGATTTCTAAAAAATCTTCTCATCTCAAACCGCTTGCCCAAATGAACTGACAATTGGTATAAAGCATCTATGGAAGGTCCTCTTTAAAGAATGCTCATTTTGTTCCATGACATTTACAAACATGACCGCCACATGCAATTCTTGCTTCTGATTGATCGATTTCTAAACAATCTTTTCCTCTGAAACCGCTTGACCAAATGAGCCGAATCTTTGTAGGAAGTAGCTATGGAAGGCCCTCTATAAAGATTGCACATTTCATCTTGATCCGTTAATAAACATGGCTGCCACAGGCAATTCTTTTTTTTTTGATTGGTCAATTTAAAAAAATTCTCCTCCTCTGAAACCGCTTGGCCAAATAAACCGAAACTTGGTAGGAAGCATCTATGGAAAGTCCTCTATAAATATTGGTCATATCGTGCCGATCCGTTGACAAACACGGCTGTCACAGGCGATTGTTGTTGCTGATTGGTCGATATAAAAATTCTTCTCCTCTGAAACCGCTTGGTCAAATGAACCGGAACTTGGTAGGAAGCATCTATGGAAGGTCCTCTATTAAATTTGTTCTAATCGTCCCGATTTGTTAACAAACATGGCCACCACAGGCAATTCTTGTTTCTGATTGGTCAATTTATAAAAAAAATTCTCTGAAACCGCTTGGCCAAATGAACTAAAACTTGGTACGAATCATCTATGGTAGGTCCTATATAAAGATTGGTCATTTCGTCCTGATCTGTTAGCAAACATGGTCACCATAGGAAATTCTTTTTTCCTGTTATTTCTAAAAAATCTTCTCCTCTGAAACCGAATATCCAAATGAACCAAAATTTTGGTAGGAAGCATCAATGGACGGTTCGGTATAAAGTTTTCCCAAAGCAGAATGAAAGGTGAGCGACACAGGCTCAACTCATTGAGCCTCTAGTTTATTATCAAATTGAATAACATTTTTTTGGCAAATTTTATTGCAGGATTAATACATTATTGGTGTATTGACGGTAATTTCACAGTAAAGTGACAAACTATGTAAAAAACATGACCAAAAATAAACTGTTCTTTTAAAAGAAAAAAAAAGATTTTGTAAATTCAAAGATACACATATTAAGGTATATGATCTCCGATGGAAATCGCACAGAAATTCCTCAATTTTTATAAACAGACCATTAAACTGCCGTCCCTGTATTGGGGGACGGAGACTAGAAATATGGGAAGAAGACAACTTTACTATTCATTTGTATGAAAATATATTAAAAAATACCTATAATTTTGGTTTGTTTTAGAAATTCAACTAATAACATTCATTAAAAAAATATAAGTTGAATCAATTTCTGATATATAACTTTAAAATCCCTTTTCAGGAAAACAAACATTTTATGTCAATGAACAAATAAGCAGAATTGTCAGAAAAAATACTTAAATGAAAATCATTGCAATTTCAGAATTATTACATCGTCTGTGCCCCTAGATTTGTAACATTTCAATCTATTTCTGCCGAATTGAGGGAAGGATCTTTGTTTATATATTGCTTGTCAGTTGAAAACCTGCCATAATTAAATAATTCTAAGACTGTCAATAAGACAAATAATATATTGTAACAATATTATGTATCAGATATCTCACTTCTAAAATAGTGTTTCATTTGTAATCAATAAAAACAAAACAAAAAACAAGTAAACAAAACCAAATAACGTGGTTCACTTAGGAGATAACTGTATTGTATTTGAAAATTTCACGGCATCAATTGGAGATTTGATGGTCGCAAGTTGAGTTTACTGGCGACGAGCTAGCGGAGCCAGTAAAGGGATATTTGTGACCATGAAATCGACAATTGATGCCGTGAAATTTTCAAATACAATACAGTTATCTCCATTCTAATGTAATCATGTGTACTGCCACATTATTGACAAGATGACGTAAGCGGTAATCGGCTAAAATTCTAAAAACAGTTAATGCTATTTCAACCTTGGAATTGATACCGTCAAAATTACACCATTAAATCGACAATTAATGCCGCGAAATTTTCAAATACAATACAGTTATCTTCATTCTAATGTAATCACGTGGTGTACTGCCACATTATTGACAAGATGACGTAAAGTATAAAGAAACGTAAAATATAAAGAAACAAAAGAATCGGCTAAAATTCTAAAAATATCTCTTGATATTTCAACCGTGGAATTGATACCGTGAAAATTACAGCATTGTCCAATCACAAACCAGGGATATTAAACAACTACATTAGAATTAATATTGACTAACTGATTCTAATTTTTATATACTGGCTGATTCCCACCAAATTGATTGGTTGGCTGGTTATGGTGACGGTCCGATAGTCCGAAGGTCCGATAGTCCTAAGGTCCAATAGCTCGAAGTTCCGATAGTCCGAAACCCAAATACCAAATTTCATTTTTTATTTTATTTTTTATTTCAGTTAATCGTCTTTGAATATCAAGGTTGATAAAATGGGTCATTCTCACTTAGTGATGGTAAAGACTGCAATTGTGTCCCATTAATATTACAGAAAAAATACAAACTTAAACTACAATAAATGTTGATATGTCGTTTGTTCATGTTAAATTGTATTAAGGGATCAGGCGAATAATGGATTTACAAATTCTCTTTTTTACCCTCACATATATAACAAATAGTTCATGGCACTGCAGGGTCATATGGCATATAATATTTGCTTGGTGACGGACCGGTCCATATACTGCCATATGACCCGAAGTGACATGAACTATTTGCTATATTATACTGTTTATCTAAAATAATAATGCAGGTACCGTTCCGGAACCGAATCGAAAACGAGGCAGTCCAGGCCCGGAGCATATATAGCAAATAGTTCATGGCACTGAGGGTCATATGGCAGTATATGGACCGGTCCGTCACCAAAACAATATTATATGGACCTCAGTAATGACCCGAAGTGATATGAACTATTTGCTATATTATACTTTTTATCTAAAATAATGCAGGTACCTGGCCGGTCCATATAACAAAATAATGACCGGCTGCGCTAACAAAGACAAATAGGGAAAATAAAAACGTAAAGTGTAATATAACGTTATATTGACCGGCTGCGCTAACAAAGACAAATAGGGAAAATAAAAACGTAAAATATAATATAGAATAATACACGTGACGGTAATGTCCAATAGCAGGGATGATTATAGAAAGGAAGAATTAAACCTTCAAAAATTGTGTTTCTTTATGTAATTTAAATTCGGAATCATTTAATAACTAATAGCGTTGCTACTACGTGCATGCATACTGACAAATATACTGTGGTTCGTCGCTTTCTAAGCAAAAATACACCCTTTTTGCAATTGAAAGCATCCGTTTTTGCCCTGGCTACCCCACTGTATATTTAAGTTCAAGCACATACATTTATGATTATAACTTAGATGAATAAATTAAGGCACCGGAATTGCTCACCTTGGTTAAGTTCATGAGATATTGTCAGAAATTTCAATTGATGCCTTTGCTGTCATATTTGTGGACACATTTGTAACTAAGTTGCATCGTTTGTGCATGATTTGACAGGCAACATCTTTGTCAAATTTAATATTTAATATTATATTGCCGCCACAGGCAATTCTTGTTTCTGATTGGTCGATTTCTAAAAAATCTTCTCATCTGAAACCTCTTGGCCAAATGAACCGACACTTGGTAGGAAGCATCTATGGAAGGTCCTCTTTAACGAATGCTCATTTTGTTCCATAGATGCTTCCTATCGTGTTTCGGTACATTTGGCGAAGTGGTTTCAGAGAAGATTTTAAAAAATCGACCAATCAGAAAAAAATAATTGCTTGTGGTGGCCATGTTTTTTAACGGATCGGGAGGAAATGTGCAATCCTTATAGAGGGCCTTCCATAGCTACCTCCTACAAAGTTTTGGTTCATTTGGCCAATTTAAGCGATTTCAGAAGAGAATATTTTTTTCTAATCGACCAATCAGCAACAAGAATTGCCTGTGGCAGCCATGTTTGTTAACAAATCGGCACGATATGAGCTATTTTCATAGAGGACTTTCCACAGATGGTCCTACCAAGTTTCGGTTTATTTGGCCATGCAGTTTCAGAGGAGAATAATTTTTTTAGATTGACCAATCAGAAACAAGAATTGTCTGTTGCGGCAATGTTTGTTTATGGATCAGGACGAAATGTGCACTCTTTATAGAGGGCCTTCCATAGCTACCTCCTACACAGATTGGGTTCATTGTGCGAAGAGTTTTCAGGGAAGACCTTTTAGAAATTGACCAATCAGAAACAAGAATTGCCTGTGACGGTCATGTTTGTAAATGTCTCGGAAGAAAATGAGCATTCTTTAAAGAAGACCTACCATAGATGCTTCGTACCAAGTGTCGGTTAATTTGGCCAAGCGGTTTCAGATGAGAAGATATTTTAGAAATCACCAATCAGAAACAAGAATTGCCTGTGGCGGCCATTTTTGCTAACGTATTGGCACGAAATGTGAAAACTTTATAGAGGACCTTCCATAAATGCTTCTTACCAAGTTTCGGTTCATTTGGCCAAGCGGTTTCAGATGAGAAGATATTTTAGAAATCACCAATCAGAAACAAGAATTGCCTGTGGCGGCCATTTTTGCTAACGTATTGGCACGAAATGTGAAAACTTTATAGAGGACCTTCCATAAATGCTTCTTACCAAGTTTCGGTTCATTTGGCCAAGCGGTTTCAGAGAAGGTTTCCTTAAATCGACCAATCAGAAACAAGAAGTGTAGTGGCCATGTTTGTTAACAGATCGGGACGAAATGTGCACTCTTTATAAAGGGCCATCCATAGCTACTTCCTACAAAGTGTCGGTTCATTTGGTCAGGCGGTTTCAGAGGAAATAATTATTTAGAAATTGACCAATCAGAAACAAGGATTGCATGTGACGTTCATGTTTCTAAATGTCTCGGAGCAAAATGAGCATCTTTAAAGAGGACCTTCTGTAGATGCTTCCTACAAAGTGTCGGTTCATTTGGCCAAGTGGTTTCAGAGGAGAAGATTTTTTAGAAATCGACCAATCAGAAACAAGAATTGCCTGTGGCGGCCATGTTTATTAATGGATCTAAGCAAATTTTGCAATCTTTATAGAGGACCTTCCATAGATGCTTCCTACCAAGTTTCGGTTCATTTGGCTAAGTGGTCTTAGAGGAGAAGATTACAATGTGAAAAGTTAATGGACGACAGACAATCGGATGCAAAGTGATGGCAAAAGCTCACATTGCCTTTGGCAAGGTGAGCTAAAAAATATTGACAAAAAATAACCCAATTGCAGGATAAATATATATAATGTCAAGGATCACAAAAGTACACAAATGTAGAGGCAAGGGCCCGGGTGACTCAATGAGTTTTTAGGCAGTTGGATTACCTAACAACTCATACAAGCCTATCACCAATACGGCGTGTGTTCGCTCCCGGCTTTGTAAATTACACAAAAGGGTGCACACTACTCGCAACCGCAAGTGATAAAGTTTACCAGTTGCTTTCCCGTTGTCTGTGGTTCTCTCCGGCTTCTTCCACCATTAAAACTGGTCACCATGATATAACTGTAGCTGAAATATTACTGAAAGTGGCGTTAAACACCAAAAATCAATCAATCAAAAGTAGAGGCATTTGTACTTGTGACTGCATTTGCTTCATTGGTTTGTAAGAAAAAGATTGAAATGTGATAGGTTTACAGACGACTGACGAAAAGTGATGACAACACCTCATTTGGACACTTTAAACAATGTCAGTTATAATGTATAATATGGTGGACATTTTTATTGGTGTTTAACACCACTTTAGAAATAGACCAGCCTTCAATAGCATGTCAGTTATAACGTACGACATCATGTGACCATTTGTATTGGTGTTTAAGGTCCCTTTCAACAATATGTCAGGTATGATGAATAACATAGTGAACAGTTTTATTGGTGTTTAGCACCACTTTCAACAATGTCAGGTATAACGTAGAACATGGTGGCCAGTTTTATTGGTGTTGAATGCCACTTTCAACAATATGTCAGTTATAGTGTAGATCATAGTGACCAGTTTTATGGGTGTTTAACGACACTTTCAACAATGTCAGGTATAACGTAGAACATGGTGGCCAGTTTTATTGGTGTTGAACACCACTTTCAACAATATGCTAGTTATAACGTATAACATGGTGACCAGTTTTATTGGTGTTTAACAACACTTTCAACAATATGTCAGGTATAACGTAGAACATGGTGACCAGTTTTATTGGTGTTTAACGACACTTTCAACAATGTGTCAGGTATAACATATAACATGGTGACCAGTTTTATTGGTGTTTAATGACACTTTCAACAATGTGTCAGGTATAACGTATAACATGGTGACCAGTTTTATTGGTGTTTAATGACACTTTCAACAATGTGTCAGGTATAACGTATAACATGGTGCCCAGTTTTATTGGTGTTTAACGACACTTTCAACAATGCGTCAGGTATAACGTATAACATGGTGACCAGTTTTATTGGTGTTTAATGACACTTTCAACAATGTGTCAGGTATAACGTATAACATGGTGACCAGTTTTATTGGTGTTTAATGACACTTTCAACAATGTGTCAGGTATAACGTATAACATGGTGACCAGTTTTATTGGTGTTTAACAACACTTTCAAAAATGTGTCAGGTATAACGTACAACATGGTGACCAGTTTTATTGGTGTTTAACGACACTTTCAACAATGTGTCAGGTATAACGTATAACATGGTGACCAGTTTTATTGGTGTTTAACAACACTTTCAACAATGTTTCAGTTATAACGTATAACATGGTGACCAGTTTTATTGGTGTTTAACGACACTTTCAACAATGTGTCAGGTATAACGTACAACATGGTGACCAGTTTTATTGGTGTTTAACGACACTTTCAACAATGTGTCAGGTATAACGTATAACATGGTGACCAGTTTTATTGGTGTTTAACGACACTTTCAACAATGTGTCAGGTATAACACGGTGACCAGTTTTATTGGTGTTTAACGACACTTTCAACAATGTGTCGGGTATAACGTATAACATGGTGACCAGTTTTATTGGTGTTTAACGACACTTTCAACAATGTGTCAGGTATAACGTAGAACATGGTGACCAGTTTTATTGGTGTTTAACGACACTTTCAACAATGCGTCAGGTATAGCGTATAACATGGTGACCAGTTTTATTGGTGTTTAATGACACTTTCAACAATGTGTCAGGTATAACGTATAACATGGTGACCAGTTTTATTGGTGTTTAACGACACTTTCAACAATGTGTCAGGTATAACGTACAACATGGTGACCAGTTTTATTGGTGTTTAACGACACTTTCAACAATGTGTCAGGTATAACGTATAACATGGTGACCAGTTTTATTGGTGTTTAACGAAACGTTCAACAATGTGTCAGGTATATCACGGTGACCAGTTTTATTCGTGTTTAACGACACTTTCAACAATGTGTCGGGTATAACGTATAACATGGTGACCAGTTTTATTGGTGTTTAACGACTTTCAACAATGTGTCAGGTATAGCGTATAACATGGTGACCAGTTTTATTGGGGTTTAACAGCACTTTCAACAATGTGTCAGGTATAACGTATGACATGCTGGCCAGTTTTATTGGTATTAACACCACTGTCAACAATATTTCAGCTATGATGTATAATATGGCATTCAGTTTTATTGGTGGTTAACGACACTTTCAACAATGCGTCAGGTATAACATATAACATGGTGACCAGTTTTATTGGTGTTTAATGACACTTTCAACAATGTGTCAGGTATAACGTGTAACTTGGTGACCAGTTTTATTGGTGTTTAATGACACTTTCAACAATGTGTCAGGTATAACGTATAACATGGTGACCAGTTTTATTGGTGTTTAACGACACTTTCAACAATGCATCAGGTATAACGTAACGTATAACATGGTGACCAGTTTTATTGGTGTTTAACGACACTTTCAACAATGCGTCAGGTATAACGTATAACATGGTGACCAGTTTTATTGATGTTTAATGACACTTTCAACAATGTGTCAGGTATAACGTATAACATGGTGACCAGTTTTATTGGTGTTTAACAACACTTTCAAAAATGTGTCAGGTATAACGTACAACATGGTGACCAGTTTTATTGGTGTTTAACGACACTTTCAACAATGTGTCAGGTATAACGTACAACATGGTGACCAGTTTTATTGGTGTTTAACGACACTTTCAACAATGTGTCAGGTATAACGTATAACATGGTGACCAGTTTTATTGGTGTTTAACAACACTTTCAACAATGTGTCAGGTATAACGTATAACATGGTGACCAGTTTTATTGGTGTTTAACGACACTTTCAACAATGTGTCAGGTATAACACGGTGACCAGTTTTATTGGTGTTTAACGACACTTTCAACAATGTGTCGGGTATAACGTATAACATGGTGACCAGTTTTATTGGTGTTTAACGACACTTTCAACAATGTGTCAGGTATAACGTACAACATGGTGACCAGTTTTATTGGTGTTTAATGACACTTTCAACAATGCGTCAGGTATAACGTATAACATGGTGACCAGTTTTATTGGTGTTTAACGACACTTTCAACAATGTGTCAGGTATAACGTACAACATGATGACCAGTTTTATTGGTGTTTAACGACACTTTCAACAATGTATCAGGTATAACGTATAACATGGTGACCAGTTCTATTGGTGATTAACGACTTTCAACAATGTGTCAGGTATAGCGTATAACATGGTGACCAGTTTTATTGGGGTTTAATGACACTTTCAACAATGTGTCAGGTATAACGTATGACATGCTGGCCAGTTTTATTAGTATTAACACCACTGTCAACAATATTTCAGCTATGATGTATAATATGGCATTCAGTTTTATTGGTGGTTAACGACACTTTCAACAATGTGTCAGGTATAACATATAACATGGTGACCAGTTTTATTGGTGTTTAATGACACTTTCAACAATGTGTCAGGTATAACGTGTAACATGGTGACCAGTTTTATTGGTGTTTAATGACACTTTCAACAATGTGTCAGGTATAACGTATAACATGGTGACCAGTTTTATTGGTGTTTAACGACACTTTCAACAATGCATCAGGTATAACGTAACGTATAACATGGTGACCAGTTTTATTGGTGTTTAACGACACTTTCAACAATGTGTCAGGTATAACGTATAACATGGTGACCAGTTTTATTGATGTTTAATGACACTTTCAACAATGTGTCAGGTATAACGTATAACATGGTGACCAGTTTTATTGGTGTTTAACAACACTTTCAAAAATGTGTCAGGTATAACGTACAACATGGTGACCAGTTTTATTGGTGTTTAACGACACTTTCAACAATGTGTCGGGTATAACGTATAACATGGTGACCAGTTTTATTGGTGTTTAACGACACTTTCAACAATGTGTCAGGTATAACGTACAACATGGTGACCAGTTTTATTGGTGTTTAATGACACTTTCAACAATGCGTCAGGTATAACGTATAACATGGTGACCAGTTTTATTGGTGTTTAACGACACTTTCAACAATGTGTCAGGTAAAACGTACAACATGGTGACCAGTTTTATTGGTGTTTAACGACACTTTCAACAATGTGTCAGGTATAACGTATAACATGGTGACCAGTTTTATTGGTGTTTAACAACACTTTCAACAATGTGTCAGGTATAACGTACAACATGGTGACCAGTTTTATTGGTGTTTAACGACACTTTCAACAATGTGTCAGGTATAACGTACAACATGGTGACCAGTTTTATTGGTGTTTAACGACACTTTCAACAATGTGTCAGGTATAACGTATAACATGGTGACCAGTTTTATTGGTGTTTAACAACACTTTCAACAATGTGTCAGGTATAACGTATAACATGGTGACCAGTTTTATTGGTGTTTAACGACACTTTCAACAATGTGTCAGGTATAACACGGTGACCAGTTTTATTGGTGTTTAACGACACTTTCAACAATGTGTCGGGTATAACGTATAACATGGTGACCAGTTTTATTGGTGTTTAACGACACTTTCAACAATGTGTCAGGTATAACGTACAACATGGTGACCAGTTTTATTGGTGTTTAATGACACTTTCAACAATGCGTCAGGTATAACGTATAACATGGTGACCAGTTTTATTGGTGTTTAACGACACTTTCAACAATGTGTCAGGTATAACGTACAACATGATGACCAGTTTTATTGGTGTTTAACGACACTTTCAACAATGTATCAGGTATAACGTATAACATGGTGACCAGTTCTATTGGTGATTAACGACTTTCAACAATGTGTCAGGTATAGCGTATAACATGGTGACCAGTTTTATTGGGGTTTAATGACACTTTCAACAATGTGTCAGGTATAACGTATGACATGCTGGCCAGTTTTATTAGTATTAACACCACTGTCAACAATATTTCAGCTATGATGTATAATATGGCATTCAGTTTTATTGGTGGTTAACGACACTTTCAACAATGTGTCAGGTATAACATATAACATGGTGACCAGTTTTATTGGTGTTTAATGACACTTTCAACAATGTGTCAGGTATAACGTGTAACATGGTGACCAGTTTTATTGGTGTTTAATGACACTTTCAACAATGTGTCAGGTATAACGTATAACATGGTGACCAGTTTTATTGGTGTTTAACGACACTTTCAACAATGCATCAGGTATAACGTAACGTATAACATGGTGACCAGTTTTATTGGTGTTTAACGACACTTTCAACAATGTGTCAGGTATAACGTATAACATGGTGACCAGTTTTATTGATGTTTAATGACACTTTCAACAATGTGTCAGGTATAACGTATAACATGGTGACCAGTTTTATTGGTGTTTAACAACACTTTCAAAAATGTGTCAGGTATAACGTACAACATGGTGACCAGTTTTATTGGTGTTTAACGACACTTTCAACAATGTGTCGGGTATAACGTATAACATGGTGACCAGTTTTATTGGTGTTTAACGACACTTTCAACAATGTGTCAGGTAAAACGTACAACATGGTGACCAGTTTTATTGGTGTTTAACGACACTTTCAACAATGTGTCAGGTATAACGTATAACATGGTGACCAGTTTTATTGGTGTTTAACAACACTTTCAACAATGTGTCAGGTATAACGTATAACATGGTGACCAGTTTTATTGGTGTTTAACGACACTTTCAACAATGTGTCAGGTATAACGTACAACATGGTGACCAGTTTTATTGGTGTTTAACGACACTTTCAACAATGTGTCAGGTATAACGTATAACATGGTGACCAGTTTTATTGGTGTTTAACGACACTTTCAACAATGTGTCGGGTATAACGTATAACATGGTGACCAGTTTTATTGGTGTTTAACGACACTTTCAACAATGTGTCAGGTATAACGTACAACATGGTGACCAGTTTTATTGGTGTTTAACGACACTTTCAACAATGCGTCAGGTATAACGTATAACATGGTGACCAGTTTTATTGGTGTTTAATGACACTTTCAACAATGTGTCAGGTATAACGTATAACATGATGACCAGTTTTATTGGTGTTTAACGACACTTTCAACAATGTGTCAAGTATAACGTACAGCATGGTGACCAGTTTTATTGGTGTTTAACGACACTTTCAACAATGTGTCGGGTATAACGTATAACATGGTGACCAGTTTTATTGGTGTTTAACAACACTTTCAACAATGTGTCAGGTATAACGTATAACATGGTGACCAGTTTTATTGGTGTTTAACGACACTTTCAACAATGTGTCAGGTATAACGTACAACATGGTGACCAGTTTTATTGGTGTTTAACGACACTTTCAACAATGTGTCAGGTATAACGTATAACATGGTGACCAGTTTTATTGTTGTTTAACGACACGTTCAACAATGTGTCAGGTATAACACGGTGACCAGTTTTATTGGTGTTTAACGACACTTTCAACAATGTGTCGGGTATAACGTATAACATGGTGACCAGTTTTATTGGTGTTTAACGACTTTCAACAATGTGTCAGGTATAGCGTATAACTTGGTGACCAGTTTTATTGGGGTTTAACGGCACTTTCAACAATGTGTCAGGTATAACGTATGACATGCTGGCCAGTTTTATTGGTATTAACACCACTGTCAACAATATTTCAGCTATGATGTATAATATGGCATTCAGTTTTATTGGTGGTTAACGACACTTTCAACAATGTGTCAGGTATAACATATAACATGGTGACCAGTTTTATTGGTGTTTAATGACACTTTCAACAATGTGTCAGGTATAACGTATAACATGGTGACCAGTTTTATTGGTGTTTAATGACACTTTCAACAATGTGTCAGGTATAACGTATAACATGGTGACCAGTTTTATTGGTGTTTAATGACACTTTCAACAATGCGTCAGGTATAACGTAACGTATAACATGGTGACCAGTTTTATTGGTGTTTAACGACACTTTCAACAATGCGTCAGGTATAATGTATAACATGGTGACCAGTTTTATTGATGTTTAATGACACTTTCAACAATGTGTCAGGTATAACGTATAACATGGTGACCAGTTTTATTGGTGTTTAACAACACTTTCAAAAATGTGTCTGGTATAACATGGTGACCAGTTTTATTGGTGTTTAATGACACTTTCAACAATGCGTCAGGTATAACGTATAACATGGTGACCAGTTTTATTGGTGTTTAACGACACTTTCAACAATGTGTCAGGTATAACGTACAACATGGTGACCAGTTTTATTGGTGTTTAACGATACTTTCAACAATGTGTCAGGTATAACGTATAACATGGTGACCAGTTTTATTGGTGTTTAACAACACTTTCAACAATGTGTCAGGTATAACGTATAACATGGTGACCAGTTTTATTGGTGTTTAACGACACTTTCAACAATGTGTCAGGTATAACGTACAACATGGTGACCAGTTTTATTGGTGTTTAACGACACTTTCAACAATGTGTCAGGTATAACGTATAACATGGTGAGCAGTTTTATTGGTGTTTAACGACACTTTCAACAATGTGTCGGGTATAACGTACAACATGGTGACCAGTTTTATTGGTGTTTAACGACACTTTCAACAATGTGTCAGGTATAACGTACAACATGGTGACCAGTTTTATTGGTGTTTAACGACACTTTCAACAATGCGTCAGGTATAACGTATAACATGGTGACCAGTTTTATTGGTGTTTAATGACACTTTCAACAATGTGTCAGGTATAACGTATAACATGATGACCAGTTTTATTGGTGTTTAACGACTTTCAACAATGTGTCAAGTATAACGTACAGCATGGTGACCAGTTTTATTGGTGTTTAACGACACTTTCAACAATATGTCGGGTATAACGTATAACATGGTGACCAGTTTTATTGGTGTTTAACAACACTTTCAACAATGTGTCAGGTATAACGTATAACATGGTGACCAGTTTTATTGGTGTTTAACGACACTTTCAACAATGTGTCAGGTATAACGTATAACATGGTGACCAGTTTTATTGGTGTGACACTTTCAACAATGCGTCAGGTATAACGTATAACATGGTGACCAGTTTTATTGGTGTTTAACGACACTTTCAACAATGCGTCAGGTATAACGTAACGTATAACATGGTGACCAGTTTTATTGGTGTTTAACGACACTTTCAACAATGCGTCAGGTATAATGTATAACATGGTGACCAGTTTTATTGGTGTTTAACGACACTTTCAACAATGTGTCAGGTACAACGTATAACATGGTGACCAGTTTTATTGGTGTTTAACGACTTTCAACAATGTGTCAGGTATAGCGTATAACATGGTGACCAGTTTTATTGGGGTTTAACGGCACTTTCAACAATGTGTCAGGTATAACATATGACATGCTGGCCAGTTTTATTGGTATTAACACCACTGTCAACAATATTTCAGCTACATGTATGATGTATAATATGGCATTCAGTTTTATTGGTGGTTAACGACACTTTCAACAATGTGTCAGGTATAACGTATAACATGGTGACCAGTTTTATTGGTGCTTAATGACACTTTCAACAATGTGTCAGGTATAAGGCCAAAAAAAAAATATATGTCTGTTTACGGTTACCCGACTGACCCTATTTTCAGCGGAGACCCTAGTTCATTTTATCGGTAAATCAAAAGTGAAAGTGGACACATCAGAAATCTTTGGTCTAAAAAAACTTTCCGGTTACAACCTAAAAAATATTAGGCATCAATTTTTTTTATTATACAACCGCAACAATTTTTTTGAGGTATTATAACACCTTCAGACTGGAGAGCAATCAAATATATGCTAAAGTCCGGTACCTTTTTCCGGATACGGATAGGTCTGCAATCCGGAATTTACGTATGTGAAATAAAATGAAAAAATAAAATAAAATGGAAATCCGACCTACCTACCCTATTTTTTTGGAGGATGTAACCGTAAACAGACATATATTTTTGTTTGGCCTAACGTATGACATGTTGGCCAGTTTTATTGGTATTAACGCCACTGTCAACAATATTTCAGCTATGATGTATAATATGGCACTCAGTTTTATTGGTGTTTAACGACACTTTTAACATTGTGTCAAACTGACAAATCTACATGTATATATAGTGGGATTTTTTTTTATTGTTCCCTATATTTATTTTTATTCAACATTTTAGCCACACCAAATAAATTTCAGATTTTTCTTTCAAGAATATGAACTTAATAATGATACACAGAAGAACGATATCTGGGTGGAAGTGAATCTGTGCAGGTTGTGTTTTTGTATTGTTTATATCTACATCACATTGAACTTCCATTTAATATCAAGAGGGGGTTGGGAATCCAATTCACTGGTAAGGGCATTGTGGTCGTGATCGCAAGGTAGCTGGATTTACAACTACGAGTGCAATCAATGCCTATCATCACTAAAGTTGAGAGGTCAAACCCTGTTCAAGGCGAGGTGTACTTGATACAACAATATGTGATAAAGTTTGTCAGTTACTTGCAACAGGTCTGTGGTTTTCTCCACCAATAAAACTGAACACAACGACACAACTGAAATATTGTTGAAGGTGGCATTAAACACCATTTACCAACACTGTCACATGTGTGTGCCCATGGAGGAAACTAGAGTATACATCTGACAACTAGTAACTGTTTTATCAACTTCACCTTCTGTCTAACAGTTTTATTTGTGGAGGAAACTAGAGTATACATCTGACAACTAGTAACTGTTTTATCAACTTCACCTTGTCTAACAGTTTTATTTGTTGAGAAAACTAGAGTATACATCTGACAACTATTAACTGTTTAACCAAGTTCACCTTCTGTCTAACTGGAATCACTCACAAAATGTAGTGTCATTTTTTTTTACTGGTTCCTCTAATTTATTTTTATTCAATCTTATAACATTTTAAGGCCATACCAAATAAAATTGAGACACTTCATCATATAAATTGAAATTTTCTTTAAGAATATGAACTATAGGATTACATTTTCATTGTTCTCAGAAAAAAAAATCAATTAAAAAGTCGCTCTGTAAGTTTGAAATAATGATTCATAAACTATGACATAAGGGACCGACCATTTAACTTGCAGGGGGGTTATGCCATGGTGTTTTGTTTCGTTCAGAATTTTTTTTTCGGACAACACAAGAGTTAGAATATTTATTTTTTTGTCGCGCGCAAAGTGCAATTTTTCCCCCCAGAATTTAACATTAGGTTATATGACAAAAACTCTGAATCAGATTATTTCTTTTTTCCTCCACCAAAATCAGAATATTTTTTTAGAGAAAAACCATAACCCCCCTGCAAGTTAAATGGTCCGTCCCTAATCAGATGTACATTTTGTATATCTGGGCAGAAGCGAATCTGTGTTTTTGTATTGTTTATATCTGCATCGCATTGAACTTCCATTTATCAAGGGGGAATCCCATTCACTGGTAGGGGCATCATTGTCGTGATCATGCTCGTATGGTAGTTGGCAATCAGTGTCTAACACCACTGAAGTTGCGAGTTCGAATCCCGTTCGTGGACAAGTGTACTCGATTCAACATTATGTGATAAAGTTTGTCAGTTACTTGCGACAGGCCGGTGGTTTTCTCCGGTTTCCTCCACCAATAAAACTGACCGCCACGACATAACTGAAATATTGTTGAAAGTGGCACTAAACACCATAAACCAACCAACCCATTCACTGGCTTAAACACTGTCACATTTTTTGTGCCCATCTCAAGATCTGGATTTTCACCATCATCACTGTTTACATTTTCTGTTCATAATTGATGTGTAATAAAAATCTAAACTTAAGATACAAGTGTAAAATATAATAAATATAAATAGTATTTAGTTGTTATATCTCTGTTTATTATATTCTTATGGTGTTTTTACAATACTTTTGGAATCTTTTGAAGTAAAAAAAATGCACATCTCCCCACTTCTGAATTTGGGGATCAAAACATCAAACCAATTTTTTTTCTTATAAAAAATAAAACACAAATAAATATAAATATAAATAATATACATATCAATGACAACAGACATCTTTTGCCGGTATATCAATTCATACACTTTTAATGTCCAGATTTATCATCCATCATCATTTAAAAAGTTAAAAATGTCAGATCTCCAATGGCAATGCAAATAAATCATACAATTATCTGAAAATGTAATTTGTCCATACATGTACCCCCTGTACATACAAAATATGATACCACCAGGATACATGTACAAACTTATTTAACAAAATAAAATTGTCAGGTCTTCAAATATACCAAAGATCATCAAACAATCTTATTTTGTCATCTGTTTAAATTATTATAAAACTTCTTTTAAAAATAAAAATGTCAGCTGTCCAAATTATTCTACAACTCCATTAAAACATAAAAATGTCAGGTGTCTAAAGTAAATTATTATAAAACCACATTTTATAATGAGAAATATCAGTTGTCTATAAATTATCATATAATTTCATTGAAATAAAATGTCAGTTTCTAAATTATTATAAAACTCCATTTAATTTAAAAAAATAAAAATGGCAGATGTCAAAAAGAAAAATGTCAGCTGTCAAATATAAATAATAAAACTCATTCATTAAAGAAGTTTTACTTTGTGTATTGTTGCTCCTGACTGTTTAACACAACCCACCCATAATTGTCCCCTCATGTCAATGTCAAGTGAGTAAGGATATTTAATCCCTGTGTCCTCCATTACTTTACATGTCAATATATCTCCTTGTTCAGATAAAACATGGAGGGCATGTGTTCTATGGTCACACACAATAATGTGTCCTGCTGTTGTTGTTACTACATCATAAGGTTTAAATTGTGTAGTAACATTTATCTTAGAATGTCCTGTATATGTCCACCTTAAACCCCCCTCCCTCCCTACAACCACCACCCTCCCAGTATCAAGTGATGTCATGTCAAGAACAACTATGTCTTTGTTATTATTTGTTGTGATACGTCGTGGTAAAGTAAACAGTCTGTGTTTGTTACTGTCATATTGATAAGTATGTTGTTGTTTACCATCCATACCAAAGATAAGTAGTGCCCTTGTACTTTTGTCTGTAGGTGTGTAGAGATTAACAGGTTCTGTGACACCTACTATAATATAATTGTCACTAGTCACATGGATTCCCCAGGGTAACAAGGGTGATGACACTGAGAAGAATGGTTTTATTTTTCCTGACTTTGTCAAGAGTTTTATATCTGAACTGTTCATCACAGACAGAAGTAGGTCATTGTTTGATGTCAATGTCATGTCTATGATACAACAGGAAATCTGCTTTGTGGTTGTAATGTTGTCATTGTCAATGTTTATTTGTCTTATGACTTGTTTATTGCCATCATTAACCCATGTTGATTTGTCATCAACAGTAATTATGTTGTAGATACCTGATAAATCTGTAGTGTATGAATTAACAACCTCAAAATCAATGTCCGATTGTACTTGTGGTATTTTCATTTTCTGAAGTGATCCAAATAAGTTTGGTATATCATTGACTGTTTCTTTCCCAGGAATAAAATATTTAATTTCAGAAGGAATTGGATTAAAATTCAAGTCCGACATCATTTTCTTAGATTTTGTAGCTGTTGTAAATATTGTACTTCCTTGGATAGATTTCAAAGCTGCCATGATTTCATCTTGGTGGAGTATAATTGTTTTTTCGGCTTGGTCGACCTGTCTCTTCAAGTCACAGAATGTCTTTTTAACAGTTTTTCTTTCCAGTTCTATTTCACTTTGCAGTTTTTGAGAATGTTTAGTGATTCCATCTATTAATTGTTTTTCTCTTTTTTTAATTGTTGTTATTGATTCATCACACAAAGACTCGTATTTAGTTTCACTGATTTGGAATTCTTCAACTTTTGCCTGACAGAGAGTTAAATCTTCACTATATCTCGCCTCCACTCCTTTAAGTTCATCCAATTTTTCCGAGAGAATTTTTTCTCCGGGTTCAAAGTTGTGTTTGTTGTGTTTAGATGAAATACAATCTGCACACACAAGATGATCACAGGTTCTACAGAACAGACATGTCATTTTTGTCCTATGTTCTGTACACGGGATATTGTCCGTTATTATTTTCGGTTGTACATCTTGAAATGGCGATTTAATATCAATAATCTGGTGCTGAATGTTCCTTTGTACATTCAGGTGAATATCCTTACATCTGTCGCAGATGAACTTATTGCACTCAACGCATCTCCACTTAATTTTTATATCAGTTTTACAGAGTTCACAAAGTTTTGGATTTTGTGCTCTTTTAATTGAACTTGAAAACGCCATAATAATCCAGTTAAATTGTGTTTACTAAAGTCCTCACATCGTGTCGGCAACAACTTTTTATACAATGGAAGAGTTTATTTACTTTCACGGGTGGTAGTTTTTGGAAACTCGATATTAATTGTAAATTTTGACCTAATAATGTTACAATCTCTGACTTAGAATGGGGGTACATCTTGTGTAAAGTGGTGAAATATTTTTAAAATAATTTATATTTTTTATATTGTGATGTTTTCTTCAGATTTGTATTAATTTTGTTGACCCGGTTTTAAATAGACTAATCCAAGCTAAAACTTCCTGGGTCTATACGGGGAATTCCCTTAGCCGGATGATTGTGATTTATCGAAAGTGAAAAAAATAAATATTGCATAATCATTATCAATATCTCTATCAATATATTTAAAGATGTTAAATTATCACTCGTGCCAATATTAAACTTATAAATGTAGCAACATAAAAAATAGGGGGAGTGGGCATGAACAGAGATGTAGCCCGTGGTCAGGATATCGGAAATTGCATTTCATTAATAGTGAACTTAGGCCAATTGGCCCATTAGGTCACTGTGCTTAATGCATACATGTATTGTTTATTATTAATTGTGTGTATTATCATGATTATAATTTAATATACAATTTATTTAATATTCCAATAAATGTAATCAACCAATCACATCACTTGTTTTTCTTGTTAATTCATTATCTATAATGAATTGTACTGCTTCTTGTGGTTGTCCATCTTCGCTAGCCAAGGGTTACGATTCGGGTCCCCCTTCTCTCCACCCTTGGCAGATCTAGAATACATTTTGAGGATTCGCACTTTAATATTTCATTGGTTACGGCTACCAGTACACGTATCCAATCAGAAGACGTTTTACACGGAACACATGTTATCCACGAAATGTAAACAAAAATGGCACCGGAATGCTCTCATATGACAACGATTTGCCACTTCCCGTTTTGGTTCCAATGAAAACATCTTTCCCGTCTGCCAAAGCTTTGAAACTTTCACTTGGTTGACAGTAAGTGCTTCCAAATTAAATTTATCACAAATAAGTTTTTATTCACTGGGCACTGCCATTTTCAACTCTCCAACATACGTATAACAAAACGATTCTGATTGGCTGGCGATGACGACTATCTAAGGGGCGCAACTTCGATAAACCACCAGGTGTCATTGCGCGCGAATTTCAAAATGTATTCTAGATCCGCCAAGGGTGGAGAGAAGGGGGACCCGAATCGTAACCCTTGGCTAGCGAAGATGGTGGTTGTCATATCTGCCAACTTTTGAAAGTCTAAGGAATTTTATGCGTGACGACATTTTAACGATTGTGTTTTTTCACGACATTTTGGCATATATGTTTTTTTTAATAATTTTCAGTTTTTGGTGTCTCATGTTCACAAATTCCATATTTTTGTTGCAGTCTTCCTGATATCAATGTCTCATGTTCATGCATCCCATCATATTATTTATCTATATAAAGTTGTACCTATAAAGTTTGTCAGTTTAGAAGTCTCATGTTAATATTGATCAAAACTGAAATATTTTAAGAACTGAAATAATATGAATCAGAAGATAACGGAAAGAAACTTTACAGAGTTTGGGTGTATTAAGCTTTTTTAACTGATGCACAACATTTTAAGATTCTTTTTGAGAAAATTTGGTAGCCCTTAAAAGGGCTGTTTTTTGATAAATGACCCTAGATATCTTTACTTTACTTTGGTGCTGCCTATTAATGGTTTTTTTTTGGTGATTTTACAGCCTTCTTTGGAGCGGATTTCTTGGCAGCTGGTGTCTTTGCTGCTGAAGACATCTTGTCGAACAAAAAAGGTTGCTGGCAGCCTGGGTTGAGTTCTGTGCTTTCAGCGACAGAATGTTTGATAGCGTCATTCAGCCCACCGTGTTCCACTTTGAAGTCAAGGTAAGGTAAGGTAAGATATTTATCATCTTTCTACCCAAGTTCACAAAATTAGTGTCAATTACTCAAAATTCCAATTCATTATATTTCAACCTCCCACGGCTACAGCAAATCCATAAAATTAAAAGCCGTCAGACGGCAGAGGAATCTCGGACTACTCCACATAATTCTACACCATACCATGTAATGCACTTCCAGATCATAACAGACACCTTCCTCTGATATGGCAGACACATGCACTCGGGGCGGTAAGCCTCATTCGAAGATCTCCACACGTACACACGATTATTTTGTCCAATAACTATCTGCGATTCATCACTGAATATTACTTGATTCCAGTGTAAATTAACAGTCCATCTCCGTCGTTCCAGACACCAAGAAAGTCGTTTCTTTTTGTTGACCTCTCTGACCACCATTTTCTTACGAACAACACGTCTAAATATTTTGTTTTTGTGTAAATAACGCTGTATAGTCTTTGGGTGGACACGAACAACCCCTCCTTCATTGAAATCATTGGTAATTTCTCTTAAAACCTTGCCACGATTCTTTTTTACCGTCCTCAATAATCTAACCTCACCGCGTCGTGTCACTTTCCTTGGTCGTCCAACTCTGGGAATGTTTTCAACATTACATGTGCTGTTGTACTTCTTCCAAATTGAACGAATTGTAGATTCAGGTATATGCAACAATTTCACGATCTCACAATTTCTATGCCCTTCCCGTTACAAATCCACAACCAGTTGTTTCCGATCCTCACTCAATTCCTTTGACTTGCGACCCATCTTGAAAACACGTCTGTTTATTTGTAAACACGTAGCAGACGACCTTAAAATTACGTCACATATTTGGGGAACGTTCAAAAGGGTAGCTCAAGACAGCTTAAAACTATGTAGTTCTTTTTATTACAACGAAAAACATTGGTGACAATTTCAACTCGCACTACCGATCGCAGCCATTTTCTTATTTTCGCGAATACTTACGAGGCAGCACTGTATATCCGAATTTTACCTGTCCCAAATCAGCAATTATTGTCAATGTTAAGCACATTGTCTGTTTTAGTTTTTGACAGATCCGACTTATTTGCGACTGGACGTTAAACAACAATCAATCAACTTAGGTCAAACATGTCAAATGGGAAATGCACAAAAAAGTTCGAGTCAATAAGTAGGACTAGCTAGATAATAATTAATAGTCTGACGGAGACGTACACGTCGATTTTCCGGACACTGCTCGAGTGGGGTCGGACTTGTAGTGTATATATATAATGGCTCAAGCTAATCGACCAAGGAAACCTGACCATAGTGTATATAGTGCCACAAAATAGAAACAAGTAATGGAAATTAAAGTAAGGGATATGACGGGGGATATATAATATGTAAATCGTGCTTAATCTCACGGGGAAAGCTTTTACCTTTCGGCAACTTCGGCCCAACACGTATTTTTGTCGGCCGTTAACCCTGGGCCAAATTGACCGCGGATGATTGAAATGTGAGATCCACTGCATCGGAAAGCGCAAGCAATTCGCTTTCCGACCAGTTTGGTTAACGCTTAGCCATCACAACCTGTACTTGGTCCATGGTCATGTTTTCTAGTTTCCTAGTAGACGATGTTTTTATTTACATCGGAAATATCCATTGCGCATGATTTTCAGAAGTGAAAGTAGCGTTGCCAAGGTATTTTAGTCTTACGAAAATTGTAAGTGTGATCGTAAGATCGGTCGTAGTATTTTGTCGTAGGACTGATCCTAAGTTTACGATTAATCTTACGACACGTTTTGTGAAATTGTCGTAGGATCACACTTAGGAAAATCGTAAGTACAAAACTTACGACTTACACTTACGACTTTTTGTGAAAGTGACCCCAGTTTCTGTAGGGTTTCAGTTTATTTAGGGTTCAGTTTCTGTAGGGTTTCAGTTTATTTAGGATTCAGTTTCTGCAGGATTTCAATTTATTTAGGGTTCAGTTTCTGCAGGATTTCAGTTTATTTAGATTTTAGGGTTCAGTTTCTGCAGGATTTCAATTTATTTAGGGTTCAGTTTATTTAGGGTTCAGTTTCTTGATCTTATAAATAATAATAATTATAACTTTAATCATTTAGATATTAGAGAACAATTTATATGGTTAATGTCCAATGAAGACAATTTCTTCATTGTATTAAATACTTAAATTTAATATGATTTTTAAGATTATTTTTATATACAACAACAATACCTCTAGATTTATGCTTAAATATTTTTCTATTTTTTGCAACATAGCTAAAACCATCTGGGATATTTAAAATGTCATATTTGTCAGTTTTTGTCTCGATGAAAATACATACTGTATATCATGTGTTGTAATTAACTGCATAAATTCAGGTAATAAAAGTTTTGACTTGATACCACAAACATTTTATTTCTGAAAAATTAAGTTTCTGTTTTTTAGACCTTGGGGCATTTTCATCAGTCGCTTCTGTTGCTTGCCTGTCCTATTGATAGTGGTTGTCCGGGTTTCTAGGAGGGGGAAAGTGCATATGAGGTTCTCCGTTTCCAGGTTGAAGCGCATCTTTACAATTTCATATGTGAATATTAGCATGTCTTTTTATCAACTTAGCTGTGAATGTGAAAAAATTGTGAAAAATAAGTTATTTAAGTCTCAAATATATTAGTAAATCTTCCTTGTTTTCAACAATCAACCAGGAAATGTTTTTTCCGCTTTAATAGTAAAACATACTCGACAATAGGCATTCATAATTGATGATATCTTATTGTAACACACACAAGAGATGACGTGGATTAAATGATTTTAAGTAACATAACCCCGCTATTTTATATTGAAGTGTATTTATCAAGCCAGTAGATTGATTAATCATGTATATATGTACATTTGTATGTAAGCACATTCAACGTACATCTGTCAATTAAATTGCGATGTTCAAGTTTGATATGGTAAAACTCGTGATTTTATTATTGATGGGACCATTTAGTAAGTTCGACTGTTCGAGGTATCAGTGTTCGAGCGAAAGATTTTTTTTAACTTAAAAATATATGGAAAATTGGCGGGACTTTCAAATAAGTTCGAGCCATCCATGGTATTCGACCCATCCGAGTTCGAGGGACCGATGTTTGACTTGTATATATGTAAAATGCTAATTTCCATTTTTTTCATGGTTTTTTCATACTATATTTAAAGATTTGACTGAACAGATTTTATATCCAAAATGCAACAGAATGTACCAATTTGCGTCCTTCTGAAAAACAATTTTCTACCGCTTTTAGTCTCTCGAGGGTTGGCATGTATGCAGTTACATGAAAGTTTGATAAAGTTATACCGGTATTTTAAGCAATTTTCTATATTTCAATTAAAGTTTTAATTAGTTTTGCATGATTAGATTTTACTTAGTATGTCTTCCATATTGGATTTTTGTGCGGCTTAACTTAACTTAACTTCCAGCAAACAATTTAAGAAGAATTTCTACTATGTACGTACAAGGTTATTTGCAGGGTAGCGAGAATGGCCGAGTAGTTACGATTGCAGAAAATCAAAGTCGGAATTTAAATTGAAAAAAAATATCGGTGAGGAAATGAAAATGTTCTGGAAATATCAACTCGCCGTCTGGCTATCAATACAGAATTTTTACTCACATTTTACAAAAGTAACTTGCAAATGCGAGTATTTTGGTCGCATTGTAGAGCCCTGTATGACCATAACCCTTTATTATCTTTTTAGGATTACATAATCAGAAAACTTCAGTTAGAATATGACCAGATTACAGAAGACGAAAGATTAATAAAACAATATATGGGGGACACAGAAAAGAAACGAGATCAAATAGAGGAACTAAAAACTATGTAAGTATTTTATATAAGAAAAGTTTGAAGATACCAAAGATGTAATCAGAAGCTATAAATCGAAGAAGGACAGACAATACAATGGCCAAAAGTTTGAAGATACCAAAGATGTAATCAGAAGCCATAAATCGAAGAAGGACAGACAATACAATGGCCAAAAGAAAAATGATAAACAACAATCTACAAAACATTACACAGACAACTAAAGATCGAGCAACGTGACTCAAGTTTTCGGAAGGGTAAGCAGTTCCTGCTCTACTAGTGGCACCCGTCTTATTAACTGTTTTAAGTAACATGACTATAGACTATGTGATATTTTACCATTTCTTGGCATCTGTCAATCTCTTTATCCTATTTGCATTTCACCTTTAATTTCCTCTTCCGAAACTATTTTGAATCAAAATCTAATGCTACTTATTTCTGAAAATCCCCCAATAGGACAGATTGTAGATTGACTAATAGTTTACAATTTAGTTTTTAGATATTTCTTAATATTAAATGATATTATTATATAGATAGCTGTGAATTACAGAATTTTCTGAGTTAAATGAAAATCACAGTAGAATTATCGTTTTTATTTTATTTTATTTTATTTTATTTTATTTTATTTTATTTTATTTTATTTTATTTTATTTTATTTTATTTTATTTTATTTTATTTTATTTTATTTTATTTTATTTTATTTTATTTTATTTTATTTTATTTTATTTTATTTTATTTTATTTTATTTTATTTTATTTTATTTTATTTTATTTTATTTTATTTTATTTTATTTTATTTTATTTTATTTTATTTTATTTTATTTTATTTTATTTTATTTTATTTTATTTTATTTTATTTTATTTTATTTTATTTTATTTTATTTTATTTTATTTTATTTTATTTTATTTTATTTTATTTTATTTTATTTTATTTTATTTTATTTTATTTTATTTTATTTTATTTTATTTTATTTTATTTTATTTTATTTTATTTTATTTTATTTTATTTTATTTTATTTTATTTTATTTTATTTTATTTTATTTTATTTTATTTTATTTTATTTTATTTTATTTTATTTTATTTTATTTTATTTTATTTTATTTTATTTTATTTTATTTTATTTTATTTTATTTTATTTTATTTTATTTTATTTTATTTTATTTTATTTTATTTTATTTTATTTTATTTTATTTTATTTTATTTTATTTTATTTTATTTTATTTTATTTTATTTTATTTTATTTTATTTTATTTTATTTTATTTTATTTTATTTTATTTTATTTTATTTTATTTTATTTTATTTTATTTTATTTTATTTTATTTTATTTTATTTTATTTTATTTTATTTTATTTTATTTTATTTTATTTTATTTTATTTTATTTTATTTTATTTTATTTTATTTTATTTTATTTTATTTTATTTTATTTTATTTTATTTTATTTTATTTTATTTTATTTTATTTTATTTTATTTTATTTTATTTTATTTTATTTTATTTTATTTTATTTTATTTTATTTCTTGCTACATTTCGCACCATTTCATTGTTGGAGCTACTTTTCTGTATGTTTTACAGTTACGTCCCTTTGACCGTTTCGAATGGTTTTGTTGTTTTTTTGCAGCAATCCACATTATTATATATCCCTACGCTACACTCATAATATTGTGCAATTAAACTCATTTCATATTAAATTCGAATCAAAACATGTTTTTAATCTACAATGTATATAATAAATACTATAACTAAGTGACGAATTTCATTATCAAAAATATGTCGTTCATGACATATTTTTGATAATGAAACTCATCAATTAGTTATAATATAATTAAGACTTATTTTCTAATTTATTTTAATTGTGTTTTAAGTGAATTAAGTGAATGAAAAAAAAGTTGGTGTCAATAATATGGTAAGTTGCAAAAGAAATATGAAGTATAATGTCAGACAGGTTTCAAAAACTTCTAAATAAACGTTAGAGAATACCGAAGGGGCAATCCAAAAAGGACAATCCAGAGAAACTGGCAACATAAGGCACACAAGACGAAGATTTTGATTTTGATTTGATTTTTGGTGTTTTAACGCCACTTTCTACAATATTTCAGCTATATCATGGCAACCAGTTTTAGTGGTGGAGGAAGCCGGAGAGAACCACCGACCATGGGCAAGCAACGGGTAAACTTTATCACTTGCGGCTGCGAGTCGAGTGCACTCTTTTTAGCTCGACTTTTCGAAGAAAAAAAGTCGAGCTATTGTCGTCACTCCGGCGTCTGGGTCGGTTAAGTTTTTTTTGTCAGAGTCCATTTCTCAAAAACTATCTAAGGTATCCATTTGAAACTTGGAATACTTGTTCACTATCGAAAGAGGACCCAATTACAACAAGGCAGATGGCCCTGTGATTTGTATATCCAGAGTTATCTGCCCTTGTTTCAACATAGTACATAGAAATTAGGGATATTTTTTTAGTATAATCAAAATTTCTCAATAACTATCAAAGCTATTACTTCATCCAGCATTTTATTTGAGTTATTCCCCCTTTTTTGCAATTTCTCAATAATTATGATAGGCAGTGAAATGAAACTCGACATACTTGTTCATTATCTTGACTGAAGTAAATTTAGATAGATAAGATCAATTATCAAATCAATCTGTTTTCAAGGTTAAATTAATAAAATTTTGCCAAGAATCATCTTCATTTCAAGCCGCTCCCCACAGGCACTTGTTTCATTCAAAAAATATATTGTGTGAATGAAACAAATGCCTGTGCCGCTCCCACTGGAAAAATGAAGGTGGAGCTTAGGCCAATCAATTTCACATCAAAAAGTCGTTGATTATTGCACCGCTCTCTGAGAATAAACTTTTTACTGTTTATTCAAAAATACACTCAGCCGCAGCTAACTGTGTAACAGAAGTGATACATACATACATTTTTTTTTTACAAAACATGGAATCAAAATGAGAGGTACTAACAAATAAAAACACACCTACTATTAATACAGCATATTTAATACGTATACATTTTGATTGTTTATTTACTCATTATGTTGTTATGAGTGATTTTTATATGTACATAATTTAAACACAACAAATACAAATTGACTTTGATTTTCCTTTATATTTCAACTAAAAATAAATCCTAAAAATTAAAAATCATGGAAAAATTATGTACAAATAAAAACTACTCATATAAACATAATGAGCAAATAAACAAACAAAAGATAGACAATTCCGAATGTTTTGGTGTAAAATATGTTAAAATTTATCCAGAAATGACTTCACAATATTTTTTTGAAAAAATATGGTTTTGGTTGATTATATAGCTAATACATTTAACAGAAAAATTTAAGTTTATACAAAAGCCTTTTATAAAAATAAATGGTATGTTAAAAGAAATAAACTTCTAGAAGAAAACGGCAAATTGCGAACCTATCTAAAACTCAAATGCAATTTCGGATTCGAAAATTATCTTCATATTTTATCAGATTTTAATCAAAGAAAATCTTTCACCAAATTTAGAATCAGCAACCATAAATTAAAGATTGAAACTGGCAGATATTCAAAACCTATAACACCTTTAGAGAACCGCATTTGCGAAAAATGTTTTTCAGATGAAATAGAATCTGAAGAACACCTTCTATTAAATTGTTCTTTTTACTATACTTCCAGGCGCAAGCTTCTTGAAACAATTAAGAATAACATTAATCATTCTAACTTTGAAAAATTATCATTTGGGGATAAATTTATATGGCTTTTAAACTCAGAAAGTAAAGATACTTTAATATGCATGTGTGATTTCCTGTTAAAAAGTCAGTGTTTCGGATAGCTGGTATCTCATATTTTAACACTAGTCATGTCTCTCATTCTCGTATTTATAATTTATATGATATTTTATGCAATCACCTTATGTTTTATTATGTTTATATGCCCCTTCGTGGGCCCTTTAATTTGGACCAATAAAATCTTATCTTATCTTATAGGGATTTTTTTTACATTTCCGAATACTTTTGACAGATGACTATGCATGTACAATTATCGTGTATCACGATTCACCCGTGCAGATCGTTGACCGATTGTCACGTGTAGTAATCAAACACGCCGGTCACAGTTTATATACACAAATGGATTAATTACTTTATTATTTCAAGAGAGGTTCAACTTTTTTAATAAAGATAGACAAGTAAGTCAACATTCTTGTATTACAATAAGTTAACATTTGGTGCAGCTTGCTGACATGATGATATTCTAAATAGTACGTAGGAATATAATATCTGTGTTAAAAGTTTCACTTCATCACAATTACGCAAACATATTTAATGAAATTCGTCCCCAAGACCAATTCGAGATATACAAGAAACAGTACATTGTATAATGCATGATATCAAATAAAATAAATAATTCTGTAGGATAATACCAATAATGTGTCAAGTAATATTTACACAAGTTTTCCGAGTTGAACAGTTGAACACGAAACATGAATTGTTTAACCGTTTAACTCGGAATATGTTCTACATGTCAAATGGCATATGGTTATCCTTAGAAAGATGTGAAGATACAGAGGTAAGGTAAGGTGTGGTCTCTTTTTGTTTACAATGATTTGAGGAGGCAGACGATAGTTAGAACTTGTTGTTATCGGAGAGAACCACCGACCATGGGTAAGCAACTGGTAAACTTTATCACTTGTGGGATTTAATTGTTTTCAAAACTGAAGGATATTTCTACCGATCTGCGAGTATTAATCCCAGTCAGATGTATTTTATTAGAATAAAATATGAATATTTTTCTGTAATTAGTTGGTAAAAAATGTATGTATTAAACAAAAAACAGCTCGTTTAAAAAAAAAATATGTTAACCAATCGGAATATCAACTGACATCAAATAAAAGTTTTATTTGATGTCAGTTGACTTCCGATTGGTTAACATATTTTTTTTATACGTCAGTGTTTAATAAACTTTTCTGATTGGCTAAGGCCATACTTATATAAGGAAAAAAAATCAAATTTTCCCAGCTTGGTCTATATACGAGCAATACTAACATTTATAAATTTATTTTGTAGAAATCAGAATGTCGAATTGTGTAGAAATGTCTTGTCCAATTGTGAGAAGAAGAGGGGCAGTTTCCAAAAGGTAGGACCATTTATATTAATAATTTATTTGTCAAACAGAAAAATAAATTAATAAAAATCACACCCCACTGGAGGACAGAACCCTACCCCTTTTTCCATTTTTGCAATTAGAATAAATACTTTCACCTAAATTAAAATACATTATCCTTCGAGTGTAACTAAATTACCTTATTTTTTACTCACCAAAGGCAAAAAATCACAGAACCCCATCCCCCTTTTTCAAGTAAACTAAATATTTTGTTATATTAACATTTTTGATGATTAGATGTATTTTAAATGAAGAATTAACCTATTAGGTACGAAAATTAACACAAAAACGGGATTAGCTTCATTTCCTCACAGATGTATGAAAACAAAATGGCGGTCATCAATTTTTGAAAGTGTGTGCATTCACTTACTAGAGGTGAAATTCCAATGTTGATCTTACCATTGCTATTGTTAGCCAACTATTCCATTGGTAGCCTTTAAGCTGTATGGTTATTTATTAACCAATGGCTAGATATTCACCATTGGTGGCCATCTATACCTTTGGTAAGCTTCTGTACACATTTAATTCCATATTATATTTAAGGTTCATTTTAAAGTCCCACTGGCTAAGATACGACCGTTTTTTTAATGAGCTGCATTCTCCAAAAAATGTACTATACATGCTTTATATTTAATAAAATAATGTTTTAACTCATTTTCGTGTTGATATATGTAAGAAAGAATGGGTGAGAGAACGATATTTGTTGACGAATTCCAGGATGCTGCATCAAAAGATGGCGACTGATTAATTATCGGCAAATTTACGGAGTCTGTCGAATGATCCAATCGTAACTACTCGGCCGTATACGATTGCCGAATGATCGTGTTGTTCCAACTATAAATAAACAGCGATGGAAGAGGTAAGCACATGTACTCTTTTCTCACTATATTATTCTTTTATTTCAAATGTTTTCCCGATAAAAAGTGGTCATTTCGCATGGTTTTAAAAAAGAAAAGTACGTTAGTAATTTGTGCATAGCTCGAGAGAGGAGAAATAAAGTTAATTGTAAAAAAAAAAAACGTATTTTGACAAAATTGGGGTACGATAAGGGAAATACCAAGTGAACAATAAATATGTTGTATTCGTAAAAAAATTCTGAATGAATCCGCATTATTCAGTAAATAATGTTCGAAAGTTAAATATTTTAGGATTTTATCTTTATTATATTTGCTATCAGTATGAAGAACTTGCAAAGTGTAACCGTCCTAACGGAAATCGTACCGTGTAGGCTCTTTCATTTCTCTGTTAGCCCTCTAAATTCTAAATGTTTGATTCTAAGTGTATCGAGGTTACATAAATTGTCGAAGTTACCCTATACAACAATAAATTTTACTGTAATTTCTGTACTACAGTCATCTGTCAAAAGTATTGGGAAATGTGAAAAAAAAATCCTTGCATAATCAACCAAAACAATATTTTTTGTTTGGTTTATTTACTTATTATGTTGTTATGAGTGATTTTTATTTGTATATAATTTAACACAATAAATAAAAATTGACTGATTTTCCTATATATTTCAACTAAAAATAAGTCCTAAAAATTTAAATCATGGAAAAAGTATGTACAAATAAAAACCACTCATATAAACATAATGAACAAATAAACAAACAAAATATAGACAATTTTGAATGTTTTGGTGTAAAATATGTTAAAATCTATCCAGAAATGACTTCACAATAATTTGTTAAAAAAATATGGTTTTGGTTGATTATATATGGATTTTTTTGACATTTTCCAATACTTTTGACAGATGACTGTATTTTGTTTGGTCCTCATTTTTGATTGCCTTAAAGATCTTTTGATTTATTCCTACAAGATGATAAAAAAAAATCTATTTATTTTAGAATTCAGATCAATCACGCAGCCTTCATTTGTCTTCAATTTATTGGAGCAAGAAAATGAAAGAAATCCAGATCCATCCTGCTCCTCAGCCTGGTCAACCTGACTGGTGCACCTGCACCTATTGCAGGGAGATGCCGGAGGGAGAGAAAGTGTGTTGCAAGGAGAACAGTGAGAGGTGCCACTCAAGAATGCCTGTAAATATTATTTTTTTCATATGCCTTTACTATTCTGTTGCATGATTTTATTTTTGACAGTTTTGTGGTTACACCAGTATTGACTTTGCCATCACCATGTAATCTGTTGTTTGTATGCAACATACCATCTAATGTTTAAACATGTATTTACTATTTAAATAAAATGAGATATGGGTTAAACAACCACTAAATCACACAAGAATAATCCTTGGAATTAAATACAAGACAGGTTACCATACAGCCCTCAACAAGCAAAAACCCACATCTCATGACAAACTGTTGATGGCCCCTCAAATAAAGCATAACTGAGAAAGTATTCATCCAGCACCACAATATCTTTTTCAAACTAGCTTATCTGAATGAAGTGATGTATTACAACGGAAAACTATGGATTGTTTCTCATCTATATTTTTCCTTTCTTTTCAGGATTTCTATACCATAGTTTTGGATGAACTTGTTTTGGAGGTTGTTGCTTGCCATAGAGATGATATTCTGGCACAACCTCCAGATCAAGAAGACACACTGCGTACAGACAGTACATTTTGTGGCGACAAGGCTATTTGGGAGCAGGAAACAGGCGTGTTGTACCAATTTGCTGTGTATGGCGGATAAGGGGAAAATATCCAGACCCACTCAGATAGTATGTTGGCTTCATTCCTGGAAGACTCGGATAGATAATCCAAAATAAAATTATTTTCTGTGCCAAATTTATTTACACACTTTGTTTGTTTACAATTTTGTACATCTGTTTTGCAGTGAAGGCAAGTAGTCAACAACAGTATGAAGCAACATTATTGATGTGATGTTTTCTCATTGACACTTCCCCCATATACATATGTATATCTTGTCATACAAATATTAATAAAACTGCTGGATTTGTCAAATGCTTTTTTAGTGGAATATTTGCTGACAGCAATGCCTCTACATTTCAACTTCTGTCCTAAAACAAAAAAAATATATAACTGACATGTGTAGCTGTTACACAATAGCCTGGCTTTGTAAATTACAAAAAGGGTGCACGCGACTCGCTGCCGCAATTGATAAAGTTTATCAATTGCTCGCCCATGGTCGGTGGTTCTCTCCGGCTTCCTCCACCACTGAAACTGGTCGTCATGATATAGCTGAAAATATTGTAGAAAGTGGCGCTAAAACACCAAAAATCAAAATCATGTTACACAATACTTGCATTTTACTTGAGTAAATCTCTATTTTATTCAATGTAATGAAATATTGTCAGATTTGTCAAAACTAAAGTGCATATATGAAAATTAAAAGCATCATTCATAGTGTAAATATATAGATTACACAACAAGATCCTGTTGATTTATACCTTATTTTGTTAATACAAAAATGTATAATTATCTCCCACGAGCAAAGCTTTGTACTTAGCTAAATTTGGCATTACTGTTCAGGCCCTTAATTGTTCTCTCTGAGTCTCAGTTTTTCAACTGCTTTTTTTCTTCTTCAATTTTTCAAATGTTTTCATTCTAGCTGTACGAAAGTGACATAAATTGTTTAAAATACCATAAACAGCAATAAAATTTATATATACTTTCACTACTATGTTGTTTTATTAAACTTACATTCTACCAATCTCATGTTCTGATGCTGAAATCTCAGAAACATCTGCAACAGTAATGTTGGGTTTCTGATGGGCACGTTCTGGAGTGGACGTAAATGCAGCAGATGCTGTATTATCAGACAATGGCACATTTGTGGCAAACACACTATCATCGTGTAATCTAAGTTGTTTTGCTGTTTGTGTCTCTTGAGTTTTCTCATCGTAGCTGAAATTGCAAAATATTGCAAAATTGTAAAATGACAAAAGTAATGAAGATCTGTGATAGATATATAGTGTGACTACTAGTACAGTTAGGGGAGAAACCCATTTCCGGGATGCCTTGATTGTGGAGCAAATACTTTACTTTACACTAATTTGGGACTTACATTGTACACTAATCTGTTACTGATTATATTCACAACAATATTGGTGAATTAACAAACTTGTGACTTATAATATAAGAAAATATTAATATGAAATAGGTCATAAGTAGCTTGGGTTTTTGAAGTAAGAATGTTTAATACAAGCAGTTTGAATAAAAATATCATTTGTTGTAAAAAAAAAATTGTAAAAATAAATAGCTCAACATGATGTTTAAAGTGAAGGGTAAGCACTCCCATCATATTTATTGTGCTATTTAATTAGGAAATGTAGAAAAGGTGCCTCTGAACTTGAAAACATTGTAAATATGTCATACATTTGGCAACTTTTCCCACTACTGTTACCATTGAGAGACATTAAGATACAACTTATGAATATGTAAACAGTTTGATCATACAATCTTTTATTACAATTGTTTTATAACATAACAAAAAAAATGAAAAAAAAAACCAACAGCACTAATGTTTTCACCACCAGTTTAGAGCCATAGTCTTAGGTGTGTATTGATCCCTCTAACAATTGAGGAGGAAATAAAAATAAATGTATCTTAAAATAAAGAAATAGTATGACTACTTGAAGCACCAAGGTAATTTCTAATAATATAATTGATAAGAATCCGACTTTAATTGAATTTAATTAAATAAATATATACCTACCACACATACATACATACACACACATATATATACATTTTTATACCCCCCCTCCCGCAAACAAAGTTTGGGGGGTACATAGGAATCGCCTTGTCCATCCATTCGTCCGTCTGTCCGTCGTCCATGTGCCTTGTAAGCGCAATTCCTCCTAAACCGCTTATTGGATTTTTATGAAACTTTACACATTTGTAGTACACTACCTGCAGATGTGCATGAAGGAATATGGTTGCTGTCCAAAATTTAAAAGGGGAGATAATTCAACTTATACTTTCACGAAAAGGGGGGTTGTACCTTGTAAGTGCAACTCCTACCAAGCTGCTTATTGAATTTTTATGAAACTTTACACAACCTGCAGATGTGCATGAATGAATACTGTTGCTGTCTAAAATTTAGAAGGGGAGATAATTCAACTTATACTTTCACGAAGAGAGGGGTCGTGTACCTTGTAAGCGCAACTCCTCCTAAGCAGCTTATTGGAGTTTTGTGAAACTTTACACAGTTGTAGTACACTACCTACAGATGTGCATGAAGGAATATGGTTGCTGTCCAAAATTTAAAAGGGGAGATAATTCAACTTATACTTTCATGAAAAGGGGGGGATGTACCTTGTAAGTGCAACTCCTACTAAACTGCTTATTGAATTTTTATGAAACTACACAGTTGTAGTACACAACCTGCAGATGTGTATGAAGGAATACCGTTGCTGTCTAAAATTTAGAAGGGAAGATAATTCAACTTTTATTGGATTTTTTCCTAGGTAACTTGCTAATATACCTGTATTCCAAAGTTTGAACATCATAGTATTGCAAATGGGGGGTATCACTCAGTGAGGTCACTCACAGTTCTAGTTATATTTACATTTCAATATTTTTCTTTACTTTTGGAGGGCCTGGGTGGCTCAATGTCACCAATACGGCTTGGGTTTGCGCCCGGCTTTGTAAATAACAAAAAAGGGTGCACTCGACTCGCAAGTGATAAAGTTTGCCAGTTGCTTGTCCATGGTTGGTGGTTCTTCTCTGAGTACTCCGGCTTCTTCCACCACTAAATTGATCGCCATGATATAGCCAAAAATCAAATCAAATCAATCTTTACTTTTGTTAACAGTTTACTATATTGAAGTTTTTGCACCTGGCTTATTCTAAATATATTCTCTCACAAATAAAGAATATATGCTGACTTGTTAAAGTCTTTTGTTCAGATACATAATATGCTAAAATGTATATATAGAAAATCCTAAAATTGTTAAAAAAATAGTTGAAATCAAAATAATCTTTATCAAATATCTTATACCCAAGGACAATATGTTTTAATGTGACAAAATTTTCTATATTAGTTTTATTCAATATTTTTTTATTTTCACCCAAAGTTCTTTCAGATAGGGACAAGAAATAAAGTAATGTAGATAGTCTTCACCTTGACCACAGAAATTACATTGGCTATTATTAGCAATTTTCCATTTCATTAATAGTTTCTTAGTAGGAATTATATATTGCTATCATTTCCATCTGGATATTTTTAGCTTATTATCCCCTCACCAACGAAGTTGTGAAGGGATATAGTAATGCTACCGTCCTTCCGTAACATCCTTGTGAACACTCTAGAATCAACATCCTTCAATGGATTTTGACCAAACTTGGTACATACTTGAGAATCTGGAACCCTATTGATTGTCAAGGTCACTGGGTCAAATTTGTAGGCGAGGAGATACACCACGATTTGCGTTGCCCTTGTTTTCTTCTAAATAGGGAAAAATGAAAGAGTAAAGCTGACTCACATTTGGTTTTTCTATTTATAGATAAGTACATTAACCATGTATTTATACCAATTGATTTCAAAAATTTTACATTAATATATTCATTATAGAAATATTTACCACACTTTTGAGAGAGTTTTGAGCCTGTAATGTATGATACCATTCATTAGGTGTTGCTTTTTTGGGGCAGGTAAATTCAGATATCCAATTAGTCTTGTATTGTAATTTATCTAAAATTAAATTCTTACTTACCCATTTTCATCTAAAATATCATTGTAATTTGATATAAATTAATTCACTATTTATCCAATTAGCAAACATTAAACTAGGGATAGAGATTAATATAAGTTATTGTAACTTGTTTCCCAATCCTATTAATTACTTCCTATTGTGTAATGTATATAGTTGAATATTGTAATGTTATGTTGAATTAATTAATAAAATATGTTTAAACTAAACATTAAACTCTTATTTTTAAACATAAATTTGTTTTCCCATGTTTTTACAATTGTTAGCTCACCTGGCCTTTAGGCCATGTGAGCTATTGCCATCACTTTTCATACGTCGTCCGTCTGTCAACATTTCACATTTTAATCTTCTCCTCAGAAACTGTGGCCAATTATAACCAAACTTTGGTGGAATGGTCCTTGGATGGCCCCCTTCCGAAATTGTGTCCGGTGATCCCGACTTCCAACCGAGATGGCCACCAAGCTAGATCCCTGCCAGGTTTGCTTTAAATTGATTCATCGGTTTCAGAGGAGAAGATTTAAATGTGATCTTTTATCAAATATGCCTAATTTGCATAATCGGCATAAATCGGCTGAAAGAAATATTTCACAGAAAAAAATGGAATATTTGTTAAACTACCCCTTGCCATGTAGCTGCAGTTAAAATTTGAGCTCATTTTGACTTATACTAAAGCAGCAATGGACAATTAAAATTTCCTCCCCCCTTTTTTATTGCATGACATTTCATTTACAATTGGAGATTCAAACTTGTACAAAAGAAGGCACCATTGTCTATAGGGTCCTTTTCTATGTAAAGTAGGTTGATTTTATCAAAACCACATTTAAATTTTACATAAATATATTTATGTTGTTACAAATCAGTAATGGTCAAGGGGAGATAACTCCATTCTACTTTCAAAAGATGAAAGATTAACATAGAATTTGTTGGCCCATGCTCAGCCATTAAATATCAAAGGCTGCTTTGGGATAATTTTGTATCCCACAACCATCAAACAAAGTACAACATCCATCTACGATTATGACATAAACATTATTTTGAAAATCTTCTGTAACTCCAAGCTGAGGCTATGATAGTTCTTGGGGCAGCCTTCCTTTAAAATTGAATGCAACAGCCCCTGCCTCGCTCCATGATGGCACCAACAGAAATTATTCAAATCAACAGTTTTACTGTTACATTTTAAAATTATGTTTAACTCATTTGTTTTTAATTCTTGAATAATTACATCAAACTTTCATATAATTTCCTAAGACTAGGACATCAGCTTATTTGTGGCCAACATATTGTATCTAACACAAAAATTTTGAAAATAATGTAAGATTTTTGTTTGTGCTTTGACAGAATTTGAACTTGTTTTTTTTTTAAATGATCAATTTTACTTTCTTAAACAGAATGGGTTTTTTAAATCATTAAACATTCATATAATCTCATGAAACTTTTTAATGTTTCCTAGTTACATGTACAGTAAAAACCTGTCTATGTGATCACCTCTATTAATCAGCCACATGTATTAAAAGGTCACCTTTTAGCTCACCTGTGTGAGCTATTGGCATCACTTGGCGTCCGTCTGTAAGCTTTTTCAAAAAATTTCTCCTCTGAAACCACGGGACCAATTTAAACCAAACTTGGCCTGAATCCACCTTATGGGGTTCCCCTTAAAACTTATGTCAGATAGCCACGCCCTTCATCCAAGATGGCCACCATTACTAAAAATAGAAATTTCTTCAAATGGCCAAAACTGCTTTATTTTAAGCCAGAATGTGCCCAAATTTGAACTGTATAAGCATAATGCTTTTTACCATATATTACGGGATTTTTAATGAACTTTGAACTTTTGCAGATTTTGACGGATTATGCAAATTAGGCATAAATAAGCAAAAAAATCATTTAAAAATCTTTTTGTTAGAAACCACTTGGCCAATTTCAACCAAACTTTGTCTGAATGATCCTTAGGTGGTCCCCTTTCAAAATTGTGTCCGTCAGCGCCGTCCTGTATCCAAGATGGCCACCATTACTAAAAATAGAAATTTCTTCAAATGGTCAAAACTGCTCTATTTTAAGCCATAATGTGCCCAAATTTGAACTGTATGAGCATAATGATGAGCTTTTTAACATAAATTATGGGATTTTTTATGAACTTTGAACTTTTGCCAATTATGCAAATTAGAAAAAAGGGGGGGATGAAATTTAAAAAAAATCTTCTCCTCTGAAACTACTGAGCCAATCTCAACCAAACGTTGCTGAAATGATCCTTGGGTGGTTCCCTTCCAAAATTGTGTCCGACATTTCAGACTTCCGACCAAGATGGCCGCCACAGCCGAACTTAATTTAACATAGGAAATTCCCATAAAAATCATCTTCTTGTCTGAAACCATTTGCTCAATAAGAACTAAATGTTGATGAAATAGTCATTGGATGGTTCTCTTCCAAAATTATGTCTGGCGGTTCAGCCCTTCGACCAAGATGGCCCCACAGCCGAACTTAGCTTAACATAGGACCCTATGGGAAATTCACATAAAAATCTTCTCCTCACAAACCACTGGGCCAATTGCAACCAAACTTTGGTGGAATGGTCCTGGATGGCCCCCTTCCCAAATTGTGTCCGGTGATCCCGACTTCCAACCAAAATGGCCACCAAGCTAAAAATAGAAAAAAGGGGGATGAAATTTAAAAAAAATCTTCTCCTCTGAAACTACTGAGCCAATCTCAACCAAACTTTGCTGAAATGATCCTTGGGTAGTCCCCTCCCAAAAGTGTGTCCGGCATTTCAGACCTCCGACCAAGATGGCCACCAGAGCTCCAGATAATTTTCAAGTCCAAAGGGTAATTACCCCCTCCTTTTGAAAATGATGCGTATTTGCATATTTCCTTTGCACTGTTGTACTTTCTACTTCAGAAAAGATTGCTTACATGTACACTTTTAAAATTATGTTTGACACAAGTGTTATTCAATAAACACAGGATGCAAGTGAAATGTATATCTCTGTTTAATTTGACACGATTGTGTCATGTTTATTAATAAAATGTTGTAAATATTTTGTTTTTTGCTCGTCGACTTCGGCAGTTTTCACAGCCGTGTTGATAATGTCATCAATGATTCCTGTAACTATGCTGTCACTAGACACGGATGAAACTGTCAGGAACTTTTAAAAAAGTATATAATTTTCCGTAGCGCGCTTATTCATGTTCTTGCTCATTTTCAACGAACAACGTGTTCCCAAATTCACTTTCGTTTTAGTTCTTAACTAAACCGCATTTATTTGTAATATTCACCGCGATTGGATTATTTATCCTAAACATCCAATCAGATCTCTTTTGACATCGATGCTTAGAAAGGCAAACATTCGGTACCCCTCGGATGTATACACTTTCTCTTTCGAAAAGTATAAAGAGAAGTAATTACGGGGAATTTCTCAAAGTCAAAAATGTATTGTTTATATACATGATGTATTATCGTCAACAGCGTACAAGTACGCTCTGAATTTGGAAAGTTTGCTTACACAGCAATATGTATGCGTAAATGTATACTCTGATCTGATAATACATGCATTTTTACTCGTTTTCATAGCGTAAAAAACGCAAATATGCAGCTTATCTGGAGCTCTGGGACCCTATGGGAAATTCCCATAAAAATCTTCAAAAATGTGTCCGGCGGTTCGGCCCTTCGACCAAGATGGCCCCCACAGCCGAACTTAGCTTAACATAGGACCCTATGGGAAATTCACATAACAATCTTCTTTTCTGGAACCAGTTGCTCAGTTGGTACCAGACTTTGATAAAATAGTCATTTGATGGTCCTCTTCCAAAATTGTGTGGTGGTCCCACTCTCTGACCAAGATGGCTGCACAGCTGAACTTAGTTTAACATAGGGCCCTATGGGAAATTCACATAAAAACCATCTTGTCTGGAACCAGTAGCTCAATTAGAACCAAACTTTGAAGGAATAGTCATTGTATGGTCCTCTTCCAAAATTGTGTCCGGCAGTCGCGATCTCCCACCAAGATGGCTGCCACAGTGCAGTTGCGTTGTTATTGAAAGCAGCTTTGATCCAGGTGAGCGATTACAGGCTCCTGGGAGCCTCTGGTTTCACCAAAGAAGATCAATGTCCTACACCAGATGAGTTGAATTTTTTTTCGGGGAGTTTTAATCAATGAGTGATTGACTTCTCTCTTCCAGTCATACAATAAAATGTTTAAATGTCCAACAATAGGATTTACCTGTAAACAAAGGAAACTGTATTCATTCAATAGATGAGTTCCATTTGCAATTTTTTAATTTCCTAACACAATACCAATTGAAACATGGGTAAACCAGGGGATGTCATAGGGAAAGGGGATGGAATCAGCAAATAAATGATGCTAGAAAATGGCCGATTAGACCATTCGATGTATCTCAGGATTGTATAATAAGTAAGGAAATTCTCGTCTAGTTCTCGTATATCGAGAAACTTTTCATTGGATAATTTTTTGACGTATTTGAAGTGTCTATGCAAATTTAGAATTGACCGAAATAAATCGGAAAATACCGAAGTATAATTGTAATATACGGAAAATATCGAAGGAAATTCTGCAATATATTTATAAGAAAGTGGGCGTTGATTATATAAATAAATCGAAAGTTCTTCAAGGTAGGTATATTTAATTTAAATAATTGCAACTATAATCTGTTCCCATTGTCTCCTATAGTTACACTAACAGCATTGGCCGTAAAATTTTCAACTACAAAGAAGCATTGCAAGATATTAACATAAAAGAGTACATTAAGAACCCTCTGACTTGTGACTGCTCCCACTCTCCTTTTCAATACAACCCATCTGGACATGTAATCACTGGTGATCTGAATATCATTCAACATGAGAGTCTCCGAAAGGTGATTTCTCATGGTCCTAAATTCAGAGAACCTCAACACATCAATTGGAAACATAATTTCAAGATAATTATGGATGCTGTTGAAGATTATGCCAGAAGGTGGATAAAGAGAGAAGTAGACCAAGATCCTGAGTTAGAGTCCTTGTCAGACTGGGTTAGAACAATTAGGTTTCTAGTACAAGGTCGGATTCACAAACTAAAAAATTGTGTTAATAGTCGACCTAAGTCTGTATTTAAAGACCAAGAAGCTATTAAGTGTCTTTCCTCTCTTCATGACAAATATGTTGTCGTTCCTGCGGACAAGGCTACCAACAATATCGTGTGTGTATGTAAATCATATTACTTCGAATGTCTAATCAAGGAATTAGGCATAAATAGCAACACCTCTAGTAATACCACATACAAACCAACTTCGTTCGACAAAGATGAAATCCTAGCTAACCACAGATCATTCATGACCTCTTTAAACATTCCCTCTGGTAAAGAGTCTGAGGATTTACCCTATTTATATTGGATACCTAAACTCCATAAGACACCATACAAAGAAAGGTACATAGCGGGATCATCAACTTGTTCGACGAAAGAATTGTCTATTCACCTGACAAAGATTCTGTCTACAGTAAAAGAGGGACAACAGAAATATTGTGAAACTGTTTACTCACGTAGTGGCATAAATCACATGTGGATTTTGAAAAACTCTAAAGATCTTTTGGATAACCTGAAATCAAGATCTTTCTCTCAGGTATCCTCCATCAAAACTTTTGATTTTTCAACTCTATATACCACCCTACCGCATGACAAATTAAAAACCCGCTTAAAAGAAACAATTCATAAAGCTTTTAGTCATAGAAACTATGGCTCAAAATTTGTTGTGTTAGGCTACAATTCCACATATTTTTCAAACAAAATTCATAAAGGTAAAACATGCTACTCCGAGGAACAAGTGATCAGTATGCTGGAGTTCCTCATCGATAACATATTTGTCTCCTTTGGAGGGACACTGTTTCAGCAGGTCGTCGGCATACCAATGGGTACGAATTGTGCCCCTCTTCTAGCCGATTTATTTTTATACTCATACGAGTCGGAGTTTCTTCAAAAGCTTGTAAAAGATAAGAAGATTCATGAGGCTAGAGCCTTTAATTTCACATACAGGTATATTGATGACGTTTTATCTATCAATAATTCTAGATTTGCAGAATTTCTTCCATTGATATATCCTCCAGAGCTGGAAGTTAAAGAGACCACCGATACAGCTTCGTCCGCATCATTTTTGGACTTATACCTCGAATTTGACGACAGTGGTCAACTCAGTACTAAAATTTATGATAAGCGGGACGACTTCAATTTTAAAATCATAAATTTTCCAAACATGTGCAGCAATATACCAGCTTCTCCTGCATATGGTGTTTACATCTCGCAATTGATTCGCTATGCAAGGGCCAGTAGCAATTATTCTGATTTCCTGAAACGTCATCTTCATCTGAGAAACAGACTACTGGACCAGGGCTATAAAAAGATTCGCCTTATTCGATCTCTTAAAAAGTTTATATTCCGATACCAATATCTTGTCGAAATATATTCCGTCTCTGCAGAAATAATTATAAGCGATGCATTTTCATATAGTGAAAATGTATAAAGATAAAGAAGTCCAAAATGTCAAGAATTTTTTTGTCAATGTGTGACGTAAAAATATTTTTGACATTTACGTCACCGAATATGGTACTGCTTTGACAACTATTTTACCTATTTTGTTCCTGTATTTAAATACTGTTACAGTGACAGCCGGAACCTTTGAACCGTAATGAGAGCGGGAGGTTTGGCGCCTTAAAATCTGATTCAACCCACCATTTCTTTAGAAATGCCTGTACCAAGTCAGGGTCATTACGGTTTTCACAGTTTTCCGGTTGTTGACTGATTTTGTCTGTTTATATAATTATGAGTTTTGACTTTCCCTTTATAAGATTGTTCGGAGTTCGGTGATTTTGTTATTACCTTTATTCATACAGTCTGATTAAAATCATACCCCAGACTTAATTTTCATACCGACGATATGAAAATTAAATCTGGGGTATGATTTTAATCAGACTGAATATTCATATAAATATGAACATAAAAAAAATTTATTGTTTAAAATTGATAACAATTTCAAAATATAACAATTAAATGCAAAAAGTTGAATTAACAGGAAAATGCTTTTTAAGGAATATAAATAAAGGGAGATAATCATAGTACTGTATAGTATTATAAAATTACTACTGAAGAACTTTTTGTAAAAAAAAATTGAACCAATAGTGATTAAAAAAAAAAATGAAATACATATTTTACAATACTGTCTGTACTCCTGTAGGAGTATGAAGCCCATCTATGATCTAAATAGATCCTCTGTATTTAATAACAATTTATATTCATAAAATAAAATAATCAAAATGCATATGCTAAATAAAATTTGGATTAAGTGTTAACTATGTTAGATACAATGTATCTACATACCATTAGTTGTTTACAAAATACACTTATATATATAATTATTGTTTGTAAACAAACATCTGCTTTGCATATCATAAATCCTCGATTTACCATATTCTAAGAAAACACGTGTTTTTTTTAATTAATTTATTTCATAAAAATATATAACCTATATTTTCTGTTTTTATATATAATTATTAATGTAAAAATACCTTACAAAAGAACAAAATGCCATTCAGAAAAATTTGTCAAACTAAAAATCTTCCTGATTCTGATCCTGATCTTTCCAGCAGCTCACTGGTAACATTTGGCCCAAAATTTGATTGTATTTTACTTCACATGCAAAATGTTACATGAAGACGTATGTTGAATGTAAAATAATACAAACTTCCTTGGGAAATATATGTTTCAAACAACTACATTCATATTTTGTCACAATATATCCATAAATAAATGTCAGGCAAACTCTTTTACCTAACACGATACACACATTAGCACCCCCCTATTATTTGTAATGGCTGAGTATATAGCCAAGGGAGATAATCGTTTCCATAACCTGGGTAAACTATCAGGTCTTTCGCTATAACATTCCTTTTAATTTGGGTACCCTAGTTAATATCTTGTGGCCAAGCATTGGTATCTAGTGGCAATGTGATCAATAAATATATGCATGTCCCATTCAGGCTTCCATAGTAAACAGATACAGTCATTATTTAAACTTTTTTTGGCAATCGGAAGAGTGAGCGAGTTATTGTTGTTTAATGCCAATTCTGCAATTTTTCAGCTATATCATGGCGAGAACAAGTTAATTTTCAATGGGATAATGATGAGTCTATTCAAACTATTCATTGTAAATCAAGTAAATTGTAATGTTTGATATTGTATCTCTTGACATAGTCCCCATATTTAGCAGATTGAATGATCTGAATGAGGAAATGCAACAACAATCACTCACTCACTCAGGCTCATTTAGTAGGATAAAAATGTTTCAAATATATATTGATTAGAATATTGGATTTATTGGCATTGGCTCAAATCTAATTTTTAATGGCCCACTTTTTTAAGAGGAGCAGCCACTAGACAATTTTTCCAAATTCCTAGAATGAACTCTGTTAGCCATATACTACATTAATTTTTAGTGAACAGATATATACAATGTATCAAAGACAATACATTCTTGTTTTATTATGTGACCATGTTAGAACATAAACACTTCTCTGAGAATATTAGAGTACATTGAAGGTGATTAAAACTTTTAGAAATGGCTTAAAATGTGTAGTAGTTAGATCAGCATTTTGACAAAAATTCCTGAAGTTTTTTTTTCTCAATGCCCCTCCCCTAGAGTTTAAAAATGACAAAGGAACAATTGTTTCATTACCCGTATATAAAGCATTTTGTTTTCATTAATGCGTTTTATTCGAAGTTGACTTTCTACATAATAAAAGATCGTTGTCAGATACACGCTCTAAAAGTTTTTCGTTCGTTAGTGTGGCTACTCCTACACAAATTATCCTCGCCACACTACCGTTATATTCGCAAAATGCGACGTGGCGATCGTCTACCGCTAACACAGCAAGCTTTTAAATGTAATATCCATTTAATCTTCACAGTTTGACAGTTTGCTTAACAATTTATATTTTTTTTCAGGGTGAAACCTGTCCGTGAGGAGGAGAGATGCTCCAGGCGTAAGTTGGGGCTAGCCCCAGAGTTTAAGGCCGAGGACCTTCCTGTTCGAACCAGGCGCCTCATGGTTCAGGTACAGTCTCACCAGTGAAGACTACAGCCCCTGAACTACCACAGGCTTTGGAGAAGGCCGTGGTGGTTACACCTGTAGCCAGACCATTTGTTCTATTGCCTGCACCAGCTGTTAATTCAGCAGATGTAGACAATGAAGCAATGGCTGCTATAGGCAAGGGGGTGGTAGTTGAAGCACCCTGTGTCGTTTTGGAGGTGGTGGCAGCAGAGCAGGTGTTGGGAGGCCACAGAAAATGTCCTATTTGTTCCTGTTCCTGTCACCCATGCTCCTCGGAGGGGTTGGGCTTGGTGGTGTGTTAGTGCTGCTCTTGCTGTTGGCAATATGATTGTCAATGATGGGCCGGTTTTCTTTTAAGGGGAAAAATTATAAATTCAAAAAGGGGTTGCAATTTTGAAGACATTTCTGAAAGATCATGGTTCAGTTGTAGCAAAGATTTGGAATTTCTAATCATTTTTATGTTTTTATAATGAAGGTTAAAAAAACAAAAAAGGGAGATAATTTTTTTTTTAAATTGCTTTGCAGAACTGATTGGATCTGATATTTATTTAAATTGTCAAAATTTGTTTTATTTTTAAAAATCATATTGTCTGTTGGTGGTTAAAGTTGTGTTAAACATCTGATCATGGTGTTGTGTAGTCAGATTTTTGGTGCAGAATAAAATCAGGTGAAATGTCACACTGGGGAATTCCATTAGATCAATTGGGTTAGAGTTTTGGTGTTTAATGTCACTTTCAACAATATTTCAGTAATGGCGGTCAGTTACATTTTGTATATTGGTGGAGGAAACCGATGTTGCAGAAGAAAACCACCGACACTTTATCACATAAAGCAATTATGTCGGTTGTGCTAATATTGGGCACAAAGAGATCAATGTAGAACACCAATATGTTAAGTGTCAATTTATTCCCCCTTCTAACCCCTCCCCACCTGTCTGTTCTTGGTTAAAGCCCCCTCCCCACCTCTCTGTTCTTGGTTAAAGTTGTGTTAAAGCCTCCTTCCCCAACTGTCTGTTCTTAATTAAAGTTGTGTCCAAGCCCCGCTCCCCACCTGTCTGTTCTTAGTTAAAGTTGTGTTAAAGCCCCCCTCCCCACCTGTCTGTTCTTAGTTAAAGTTGTGTTAAAGCCCCCTCCCCACCTGTCTGTTCTTAGTTAAAGTTGTGTCCAAGCCCCGCTCCCCACCTGTCTGTTCTTAGTTAAAGTTGTGTTAAAGCCCCCCTCCCCACCTGTCTGTTCTTAGTTAAAGTTGTGTTAAAGCCCCCTCCCCACCTGTCTGTTCTTAGTTAAAGTTGTGTTAAAGCCCCCTCCCCACCTGTCTGTTCTTAGTTAAAGTTGTGTTAAAGCCTCCTCCCCACCTGTTTGTTCTTGGTTAAAGTTGTGTTAAAGCCCCCTCCCCACCTGTCTGTTCTTGGTTAAGGTTGTGTTAAAGCCCCCTCCCCAACTGTCTGTTCTTAGTTAAAGTTGTGTTAAAGCCCCCTCCCCACCTGTCTGTTCTTGGTTAAAGTTGTGTTAAAGCCCCCTCCCCACCTGTCTGTTCTTAGTTAAAGTTGTGTTAAAGCCCCCTCCCCACCTGTCTGTTCTTGGTTAAAGTTGTGTTAAAGCCCCCCTCCCCACCTGTCTGTTCTTGGTTAAAGTTGTGTTAAAGCCCCCCTCCCCACCTGTCTGTTCTTAGTTAAAGTTGTGTTAAAGCCCCCTCCCCACCTGTCTGTTCTTGGTTAAAGTAGTGTTAAAGCCTCCTCCCCACCTGTCTGTTCTTAGTTAAAGTTGTGTTAAAGCCCCCTCCCCAACTGTCTGTTCTTGGTTAAAGTTGTGTTAAAGCTTCCTCCCCACCTGTCTGTTCTTGGTTAAAGTTGTGTTAAAGCCTCCTCCCCACCTGTCTGTTCTTGGTTAAAGTTGTGTTAAAGCCCCCTCCCCAACTGTCTGTTCTTGGTTAAAGTTGTGTTAAAGCCTCCTCCCCACCTGTCTGTTCTTGGTTAAAGTTGTGTTAAAGCCCCCCTCCCCACCTGTCTGTTCTTAGTTAAAGTTGTGTTAAAGCCCCCTCCCCACCTGTCTGTTCTTGGTTAAAGTTGTGTTAAAGCCCCCTCCCCACCTGTCTGTTCTTGGTTAAAGTTGTGTTAAAGCCCCCTCCCCAACTGTCTGTTCTTAGTTAAAGTTGTGTTAAAGCCCTCTCTGCACCTGTCTGTTCTTGGTTGAGGTTGTGTTAAAGCCCACCTGCACACTTGTCTGTTCTTAGTTAAAGTTGTGTTAAAGCCCTCCTTCCCACCTGTCGGTTCTTGGTTTAAGTTGTGTTAAAACCCCCCTCTCCACCTGTCTGTTCTTGGTTAAAGTTGTGTTAAAGCCCCCCTCTCCACCTGTCTGTTCTTGGTTAAAGTCCCCTCCCCACCTGTCTGTTCTTGGTTAAAGTCCCCTCCCCACCTGTCTGTTCTTAGTTAAAGTTGTGTTAAAGCCCCCCTCCCCCACCTGTCTGTTCTTGGTTAAAGTTGCATTAAAGCCCCCTTCCCACCTGTCTGTTCTTAGTTAAAATTGTGTTAAAGCCCCCCTCCCCAGCTATCTGTTCTTGGTTAAAGCCCTCCTCCCCACCTGTCTGTTCTTGGTTAATGTTGTTTTATTAAAGCCCCCCTCCCCACCTGTCTGTTCTTGGTTAAAATTGTGTTAAAGCCCCCCTCCCCACCTGTCTGTTCATGGTTAAAGTTGTGCTAAAGCCCTGTCTCCACCTGTCTGTTCTTGGTTAAAGTTGTGTTAAAGCCCCCTCCCACCTGTCTGTTCTTGGTTAAAGTAGTGTTAAAGCCCCCTCTCCACCTGTCTGTTCTTAGTTAATGTTATTCTAAAGCCCCCTCCCCACCTGTCTGTTCTTAGTTAATGTTGTTCTAAAGCCCCCCTCCCCACCTGTCTGTTCTTGGTTGAAGCCCCCCTCCCCACCTGTCTGCTCTTGGTTAAAGTTGTGTTAAAACCCCCCTCTCCACCTGTCTGTTCTTGGTTAAAGTCCCCTCCCCACCTGTCTGTTCTTGGTTAAAGTCCCCTCCCCACCTGTCTGTTCTTGGTTAAAGTTGTGTTAAAGCCCCCCTCCCCCACCTGTCTGTTATTGGTTAAAGTTGCATTAAAGCCCCCTTCCCACCTGTCTGTTCTTAGTTAAAATTGTGTTAAAGCCCCCCTCCCCAGCTATCTGTTCTTGGTTAAAGCCCTCCTCCCCACCTGTCTGTTCTTGGTTAATGTTTTTTATTAAAGCCCCCCTCCCCACCTGTCTGTTCTTGGTTAAAATTGTGTTAAAGCCCCCCTCCCCACCTGTCTGTTCATGGTTAAAGTTGTGCTAAAGCCCTGTCTCCACCTGTCTGTTCTTGGTTAAAGTTGTGTTAAAACCCCCTCCCACTTGTCTGTTCTTGGTTAAAGTAGTGTTAAAGCCCCCTCTCCACCTGTTTGTTCTTAGTTAATGTTGTTCTAAAGCCCCCTCCCCACCTGTCTGTTCTTAGTTAATGTTGTTCTAAAGCCCCCCTCCCCACCTGTCTGTTCTTGGTTGAAGCCCCCCTCCCCACCTGTCTGCTCTTGGTTAAAGTTGTGTTAACCCCCCCCCCCCCTCCCCCCTCCCCATCTGTCTGTTCTTGGTTAAAGTTGTGTTTAAATATCTGATCATGGTGTTGGTGTCCCAGTGTCCAAGGCCTTCTACTCTACTTGTAAATAGGTCTATGTATATATGTATAGTGTAAATATATTTTTGTATATACTGTAAATATGTTTTTAATCATTAATATCATGTATTTAGTATGTGATATTGTTACATTTCTGTATGCATCATTAAGATATTGCAAACCTTCATTTGGAAAAGTGAATGACGTCAAGAGTTTAAAATTAATTTTTTAATAAAAGTAATAAAAGCTATTATTCCTAGACTTTTGTTTAGTTCTAAATGTAAAATGTGATTTTTCTTTCTTGTGTTCATTAACTTCCACATCCCATCTCGTGAAAATACTGATTTTCTGAGAATCTTTATGAATATACCCATACAGCCCCAGTATGAAATAGCTCAAAACAGATCGGTGTCAGTGTGAAGCCGATCGATAACATCTTCTTAAAGATCTGGACAGCAGAACTCGTACCAAAAAAATCCGCATTTTGAATTAAAATTAGGTTTATCATAGAATTATATATGTTCCAGAGATCATTTATGTACTTCAATAAAAATAAAATTGGATAATTAAATAAGGTTTATGAGTGAATGTTGCATGCTAGAAACGGGGGGTATGCAAGGATGAATGATAGGTAAATAACTTTTTTCCAGTTAGGTTTCACATTTAATAAAGGCACAATAGTGCCAAAAATATAATAATATTTTATATCGTCAATAATTAAATGGATTAAGGATTTTGAAGTACTAATGGAATGGATCTCAAATGTGTTAATTCTTGAGAAACTAGTTCTAATTGAAAATGCATGATCAAGGAGAATAAAAAGGATGAAAGACTTAAAACGACAACAATCCATGGTTATAAAGTTTATGTATAATGGACGACTGTACATGTAGGAGTTCTTTTTTTTGTCAACAGAACAATATGTGCTGTTTGATATTTTTCAGCTAATTCTATCAAGATCATGTGTGGTATCATTGTGGTTTACGTATGTTTAGAGTTTGCTGTTTATTTACAATGAAAAACAACTCGCACCTCAACATGCATGCGAGAAGACCTCTTCCTATTTGAAACTTGGGTGCTGTAAATTTCAACTATATAAATGAATGTATGGTTTAAAATGTTATCAGCTATATCATGTACTACCTGTATGCAGGCTATTTCCCATCAAAAATGTGTACTCTATCATTTTGTTTAAACTACATCTGTAAAGATACATGTATAACAAGTGTTGGTTTGTAATGTTAGTATGATGTAAAACATATGAAGTGCTTTTACAAAAAAATATAAAAAAAACAAACAAAAAAAACAAAACAATTGCATGAAAAAAACAACTGCATGTACTAATCAGCTTTTATTTTTCAGGTATACTAATCTATTTTTGTTTTTTCAGAAGTAAGAGTGGCCTACATCAATACTGTTGGCAAATTAATATTTTTGTTTGTTTTGGATCTTTTGTAAATTTAATATAATTTTGAAAACAAATCTCATTTCTGGTTACGTTTTATGCCCCCTGTCCGTCCGTCCGTTCATCCATCCAGATATAGATACATGGTTTTTCCCGGCTATCTCCTCCTACAGTTTGGGAGCTACAGGTTTAATATTTGTAGTCATTTTTTTCGTACTAGCTGCATAAAGGAAACATGGTTTGCACGGCTAACTCCTCTTACAGCCATAATATTTTGCATTTTTTTATGTTTATACACATAATTTTGATGGTCAGGCGGGGGCATCATTTGTGTCTTACAGATACATATACAATATACGTCCATTGTCGGTAAATATAAAATTTATTTGTGCGAGCTTTAGAAACAGGCAGAATAGCGAGGCTTTGGCGAGCTTTTGAGGCCTGTTTCGCAGCGAGTACAAATGAATTTTATATTTAACGACAATGTACGTATATTGTGTTTATCCTGCAATGTCAAAAAAGTCAGAAAGTTTATTCGTAGGCTGAAATGTTTATTCGTCTAGTACGAAAAAAGCAAAAATTTATTCGTATAGCATATTTGTACAGCAAATGTACTGATTGCAGAATAAACTAAATTTTTATGCCCACGCGACGAAGATTCGGGGTGCATATTAATTTACCCCTATCTCTCCGTTCGTCCGTCCGGATATTGATACATGGTTTGTCCGGCTATCTCCTCCTACAGTTTTGGAGCTACAGCTTTAATATTTTGTAGGATGTTTATACACATATTATGGAGGTGTGCATGTCCACATGATTTTGATTTTCATCAAAAATACTTCTTTTCTAGTTTTTTTTAAAGTAATATTTTTTTTTTATGAAGACTTGGTATTAATGGCAATTCTAAAATAATTTTTTTTTTTAAGTTTAAAAAAAAATTAATAGTTATTAAAAAAAAATGTTTTAAGATGCACACGTGCAGACACCACAACCAATTGAAGATGGCATCAAAGCTGCTGAAAGTACAGTCAACAATACTTTTGGTAGGTTTAATATTTAAGGGGGTTTAATATGGACAAGAAGAGTTTGAAGGTACCAAAGTGGTAATCAGAATTCTTAAATCGAAGGACACAATACAATGGACAAAAAAAAACCAATGATTTACAAAACGCTACACAGAAAACTAATGATCAAGCACCATGAACCCCACAAAAACTGGGGTTGAGCTCAGATGCTCTTGAAGGGTAAGAAGAGTTTGAAGATACCAAAGGAGTTATCAGAATCTGTAAATCAAAGGACGGACAATACAATGGAAAAAAACCCAAAAACAATTTTCTACAAAACACTACACAGAAAACTAACGATCAAGCACCATGAACTCCCACAAAAACTGGGGTTGACCTCAGATGCTCTTGAAGGGTAAGAAGAGTTTGAAGATACCAAAGGAGTTATCAGAATCCGTAAATCGAAGGACAGACAATACAATGGGCACAAAAAAAAGTACAAAACGATCTACAAAACTTACACATAAACTAAATATGGAGCAACTCGAACTTCACTAAAAACCGGCTTTAAAAAGTTGAGGTAACTCCGACGTGCACAAATAGTTTAACAGAGATTTGAAGGTGCTCTAAAACGGTAATTCATCTGTGGAGAATTTAACACACTCCAATAAAGGTAAACATTTATATAGAACTTAATTTCCTTAAAAACTGCTTGTTTGTAAGATTTACTGTCACTACCAGACAGTTAGAAGAAAGAAGTACAAAGACGTATACCAAATCTTCATCCATGGCATACATGAGGTATATATTTTATTATAGTAGACAATAAGAAATTAGTATTGTGGACAAAATAACATAATGATGAAATGATCAAAAATACAATTTACAAATTTATAACTGTGTAATATGCAATAAATGAAGTTTTGTAAAATTTCTCGGATAGTGTGAATTGATAATTTTATTTGTTGAATACCAGTTTTCGTGGTTCCTGTTAGTATCGTAAAACCATGAAATTTAGTGAACCACGAAAAAGCATATGCAACAACTTGAACAAGAGAAGTTTGGAGTAAAGGTGCAGTCACATGATACAATTTTCTGTTTGGTTTTTCTTTTCAACATGCTTTTTGTCAGACATTTCAACATCGGTTGGTTTCCTATATCCATCTGACAGTTTGAAAAGAATTGTATTGTGAGAACAGTGAAAGAAAAGTCATATGAGAATCAAATTTAAAAGTTGGAATGTGTGGACACTTGACCATTCAACTTACCTGTGCCACAGATGTAGAATCATTAGGAAACCAGACAGTTAATCAAAACGTGTGACTGCACAGTAGCTATCACGACTCTGAATTTAAAAGTCAATGAATATCTCGCTATCCATTTATCTACGAAAATGAATGAAACCACAATACATAATACAGTTATAAGATGCAGTGCCATTAACTTAATGTGTAAGTCTCACTGAAAATGTGCAATATTTTACTGGACAGAACATTCTTTGTCATGTGTACTTTAAAAAAAAAAACCTCAGCAAATTAAAAGTTGATCATAACAAGAGGTTTGTTTCGTACATGTCAAAGGTAATCATAGAAGAGATATAGGGAATACACTTTCTGGTGTTTCTAAGATTGTGAAATCTTTTCAAATAATTTTTTTTAATTAATGAATGCTTCATGATTTTACAATTCAAATTACCATTTATAATAATGATTTTATAATTTTATTTAAGCACTGAAACGAAATCCAATCTCATACTCTGTCCCATAGGAAGTGGATGATGTCTAACCATGGTATTCATTCAGTAAGTATTGATGAAGTCATGATACAGATCCTTGTAATATTAATATTTGCCAACTTAAATTTCCACAAGTACATATGATATTTACTGTCATTGAAAAAAACAAAATATCATAATTTGTTTTTCTTTTACCCTTTATAAATAAGCTTGGCAGTACCAGATGAAGCCAGCATAACCAAATGTATGTTATCTTGCTAATGTTCCTGATCGTATAGAAGTGTACTGTATACATCATGTGATAAAGTGTGTCAGTTTGCAGATGGTTCGAGTACTCCCGTTTTCTCCATCGTTTAAACTGACTTGCCGTGATATTACGTAACTAATGTTGTTGATAGTGGTGTTTAACACCCATAACACTAACCTGACTGTTTTTTCAATGTGATACAATAGTTCGCCTGATATAAGAGCACTCCAACTAAAAGGCCACACTTCTTATCAAGCCATATATCAGATGTACTGAGATAGTAAAATACTACTTAATTGACCCCCTCAAGAGTTAGTTCTTCTTATCAGACAATTTATTTTTATTGCACAAGTGGTAACCTTATTAAAGGATGACTACTGCATATAAAAACTGACTCAATGGTGTGTATAAGGTTAGGGTGATCATGAGTTTGATTCCCTGTTGGCACAAACCAAACACTATAAAATTGTTATTAATTGAAAGAAAGATTAAACAGTGATGGAAATGGAATCCACTAATAACAACAAAACAAACAACTACATCTCTTTTCAAATGATTGAAAAAAAAGACCACAACATATGTCGATGGAAATCCAGTTCCTGGCTTGGGACTGGCACAAAAATGTATCGGCAGTAAACTGGAGAATGGGATCACCACCCTCTGCCTTCTTGATAATTGGATCTACAATGACAATACAGATATAAACAAGCAAAAAATGTCTGCTTAGCACGAAGGATCAGGTAAAGAAAAACAGCAAAGACTGGTTGACTTGGAGTCAGTATAATGTGTCCGACTTCAGACACGGGTTCTGTGGACTGTTGTTTCTGTGAAATAGCACCAAAATCTAACTTCGTGTGTAACGGTTTAGTTCAAAGAAGACATCATTATCATCTGGTCAACAAGAAACATGTTCTTCCTTTTGGTCACATGGAGTTAAACAATAATCACTCACTCAATATTTTGGTTACTGCTATGCCAATACAAAATCATTGCAACAAGACCTAAAAAAATAGGCTTTTATCAGTTTTGTTGGTGATAAAATATTGATATTTTTTTTCAGTACTGGAATGTAGTCTATTCCCATAAGAATATCCAATGGGAAGTAGATGTTGTGTAACCATGGAGTTTATTAGTTGAGTAATCGTATATACCATTATTATTTTAATAAAAAATTGAGATTGCTTTGGAAATGAAGGTTCTAGCTTGTGACAGGCACAAAAAAAGCTAAACTGGTATATATAATGAAAACTTTCAGAAATGTGCATAACATAAGTACAATATAAGTGAGGTTTTATAAAAAAAAAAAAAAAAGAAAAAAAAAAAAACACATTTTATTGAAATAAAGATAATGCCATTGTACATGTCAGGAGAGGACTTGTATTTTGTAAAGTGACCAGTAGTAAGCGTAAAACTTGTAATTATAGGTTCCAGTTGACAGGGCATGAATAACATATAAAGTGAACACTGTTATCTGGGGAGGACTTGTGATTAGAGGGCCCAGATATTAGTTGCACCTGACCTGAGTTTTTGGAAATGCTTAGTGTGTGCAGATTTCATTAAAGATTTAATTTGGAGGGTCCAGTTATTGAATGCCAATGTGTTTTTTCTTGCAGTTTATTAGCACCATGGAAAATATTATTGTTTATTCCATATGGCATTTTTTCAAGTTCTGATACCTTTTGTTTTCAGTGTAATGTACTGAGCCATAGATGAAAGATAAAGGTTCAGATGAAGAATGGAAGACATGTGCAAAGATCACAGATAGAGATTGGATGAAAGACAGTCAAAAATCATGATTTCAAGATATTTGACACTGACAATTAAGTGAAAATAAAAAAAACTGACAATTAAGTGAAAATAAAAAAAACACTCATTTCACAATAAATGTATTAAAAATGAATTTCAGAACTAATTTTCTTTTTGTAATATTGTATATTTTTGTAGTTATGTATATTAAGTTTGCTATATGAGATATAAAGATTTCAAAATTTTAATAAAATTGTAAATATAATCCCCTAAAAAAGGGGGGATTGAATAAGAAACGTCACTTTTCTATGCTTAAGGTTAAATTAATTTTTCTTTTCTTTTATTTTTTAATTTTGTTTTGGTAGAAGTGGTGCATTTCTTTGTAACCTATGGTCTTGTTAGAAACAAAAACAGGCTCTGTAAAGGATGGGATAACAGAATTGTACAAAAACAAAAACAAAAAAAACACACATAAATAAAAAAGTAAAAATGTAAGCAGATCCTGTTCTTGTAAATTTTGGAGGGAATTTAATAAACAAAAAGTAAAATTTTAGCCAGACCATCAATCAGTTATTTTTGTACTCTTGTATTAGATATGTCATGTCAGTCTACTTGGTTTAAAGCACTTTAAAGTTTTATACTTTCCAAAATTCCAAGTCTTGAGTATATTTTTTTTTAATTTACATTTACATAAAAAAAACATTGTCAAAAATTAATGAGTCTTTCTAAAAAAAAATTAAATTGTATTTGGTAATCTATTTTTTTTAGCTTTAAACCAGGTAAGTAATGAAAAATTATCAAGAGTTATTGCTCTTTGAATATTTTGAATTTGAATGTTTGCTTATTAAATTGTATACATATGAATGTTGTACTATTACAGGAATATGGAAGCAAGGTTCAGCATATTTTGTGGTAAAACCTATAAAATATGGTTTGGTCCTGACTTTTAGTCCTCTAATAGTCCCAATTATTCCTGTAATAGTCCAATAATTATCATAGGTGCAGAACACTTTCTAATTGTTGTCATAGTATTTACATTGATTCAAAAAGTGGAGATTCAGGTGTTTTATCTTTAACATTTAATTTGTTTAAATCATTTTCAAAAATAATTCCATTTGAAAAATTTCAGTAAACTTTAATCATGAATTTTTTTAAATATTTTAGAAATAAATTATAAGCTGATACATTTTAGAGAGATAAGTAATAATTGTTTGTTAAATTTATTAATTGTCTTGCTTGTTTTGTGGTAAACCTCAGCTAACCGAGCATTGCATTTCCCCATCTACCAAAGCATTCCCCCTGCACTTTAATAGTCGGCTTTCAATGAATATTTATATTTTTAAGCCGACTATTAACATGAACAAAATGAGCAAGCTGGTTGACATAATAATTTAAATATTTGTTTTAATCTTTCAAAATGTATCATTTTAGTCCCACTTTGAACACTTTAGAAGTCCTACTTTTGGTTATTTTTAGTTAAATGATTCAATAATTCTCTAAATTTCCAAAATTAAGATAAGTGCAATTATATGCATTAATTCATTACTAATGTAAATATTTTTTTTCATTTTTAAGAATTTATTTTCTGTTTTTTTGCAATCTGTTTTGGCATTTTTTATTGTTTTGGTTTTTTTAGTTTTTTTATTTGGAGATCTGCTATGACACAAGAATATGATAAGTAGTATACAACAATACAAGAAATCAGGAACGCCAATGATCATTATACAAATTCTGACATGACATAAAAAATATTGTATAATTTGTAAAAGTACTCTATATTGGAAATTTTTGTTTAACACCACTTTCAACAATATTTCAGTTATATCCTGTCATTGAATGGATATACAATTTTAAACCAAAGCTTTTCCCAATGGACGCTGGGTTTAAGTATATCAAGGTGTGTATATTGTCGATTTGTCATATTTAACTTTATTGTAAATATAATTGTATAATATATCTAAATATTTGTTGTATTAAATCGACAGCTGAGAAAAAAGTTCACTCATGCATCGAGCTGGTTGAAAAACTTTAGTTTGTGTTGTGTTTTTCATGTATTGATAAGGGTGTGTTTGAATGAAGATGAGACCTTAAGGGTTATGAGAGGTATTATCATCTCTACTCGTCGTCGGTAAACTTCTACATTTTGATCTCTTCCCTAAAACCACAGGACCAATTGTGTTCAAGCATGGTAGGAGTGTCCATTTCATAGTTCTCAAAAAAAATGTTTAGTTCACCAGGGCTGAGAGCTCAAATGAGCTTTTCCCATCACTTTGTGTCTGTCATCCGTTAACTTTTTGCATTTGATCTGCTCAAGAACCACTAGGTTAAATTGGACCAAACTCTGATGTGATACTCTTTGAATGCTCCTCTTCTAAAATTGTTTTCGCTGACCTTGCCTGATATTAAAGATGGCTGCTATGGCTTCTAATTGGTTGAAAAATTGGAAATCTTTGAAAATCTTCTTTAGAACCACGGGATGGATTGAAACCAAATTTAGTCACAATGCAGGAACTGCTCATCCTCTAGAGCAGATGAGAGCATCCTCAAATCAGATTCATTGTGTTTACCCAGTTAGAGATATACAAATTACAATCCGTTATGTCTTGTGATTTTAATGGAATTTGTCAAGAAATACTAGCAAGTTTTTTTCTTCAGAATCTTGTATCTTGAAAACTTAAAAAATTATGTCATTTTCTAAGCTAGACCTAGTATACCACTGCATATATCTTCTATTAAGCAGACAATTTAAATATCTCATGTGACTTATAGAATTTCTGTAAGATTGATACCACCACACCTTCTACATTTTTTTTTTCAATTGGTGCATACATTTTCAGTTTTAAAATTTATATTAACAAAGTCGGCCTCTCACTTTTAAGATTTTGGGGCTGGAAAAGTCTCGTCTACTAACTTATTGCAGTTGGTGGAGAGAGCATAAAGTAAGTATCGTAGCTGATAAGTAAGTGAAAAATTTCATGGAATCTGTCAATAATTTTCCTGGTTTTTCAATATACAGTCAAACCTTGCAAGGTAATGGTGAAATATGGTCACTTAATACAGGTTTAATTAATATAAAATGCACTGTGAAGTGAAATTTAAATTAAGGTCACGCAATACAAGTTTTTGCTTATTAGAAGTTTGACTATATGGTTCAAAGTAGTGGTATTTTAAATATATCTACATTAAAAGGGAGTTCAAGCCCCGATCGGGTCAAACCTGCATTAGAGACCACCTCTATTATGCAAAAACTTGTATTATGTGATGTTATGGTTGTGTAGTAGATTGTGCCTTCGAGTGTGTTGATCTAGTACAAAGCTGACCTCGTCCTCATCTCATTGAAAATTAATTGACATGTTCTCGCCATGATATAGCTGAAAAATTGCTGAGTTGGTGTTAAACAGCAATCGCTCACTCGGTCACTGGTGAATAATTTACACATTTTAAAATGGAGTATGTTGTTCATTAAATAATGATTTGTTGGTATAATTTGATGAACACAATTCAAAAAATTATGACAGGTCTATTCAAAGATTACCTAATAGTATAAATCAGCAGAAAGTGATTTACAAGACTATAATTGGTTATAAAGGTATTCATATAGCATTGTAAATAAAGAGGTAAAAAATTTAAAAAACATTGAATTTTGAGTTCGGCTGAAGTCAAAATCCAATTTTGGGCATTAAATCTTTTTTTAATGTCTATATCTGAAAATAAATTAAATACAGTAAAACCTACACATGTGGTCACCTCTATTAAGTTACAGTAAAACCTACACATGTGGTCACCTCTATTAAGTTACAGTAAAACCTACACATGTGGTCACCTCTAATAAGTTACAGTAAAACCTGCACATGTGGTCACCTCTATTAAGTTACAGTAAAACCTACACATGTGGTCACCTCTATTAAGTTACAGTAAAACCTGCACATGTGGTCACCTCTATTAAGTTACAGTAAAACCTACACATGTGATCACCTCTGTTAAGTTACAGTAAAACCTACACATGTGGTCACCTCTATTAAGTTACAGTAAAACGTACACATGTGGTCACCTCTATTAAGTTACAGTAAAACCTACACATGTGGTCACCTCTATTAAGTTACAGTAAAACCTACACATGTGGTCACCTCTATTAAGTTACAGTAAAACCTACACATGTGGTCACCTCTATTAAGTTAACAGTAAAACCTACACATGTGGTCACCTCTATTAAGTTACAGTAAAACCTACACATGTGGTCACCTCTATTGATTTACAGTAAAACCTACACATGTGGTCACCTCTAATAAGTTACAGTAAAACTTACACATGTGGTTGCCTCTATTAAGTTACAGTAAAACCTACACATGTGGTCGCCTCTAATAAGTTACAGTAAAACCTACACATGTGGTCGGCTTTACTAAGTTACAGTAAAACCTACACATGTGGTCACCTCTATTAAGTTACAGTAAAACCTACACATGTGATCACCTCTGTTAAGTTACAGTAAAACCTACACATGTGGTCACCTCTATTAAGTTACAGTAAAACGTACACATGTGGTCACCTCTATTAAGTTACAGTAAAACCTGCACATGTGGTCACCTCTATTAAGCTACAGTAAAACCTACACATGTGGTCACCTCTATTAAGTTGCAGTAAAACCTACACATGTGGTCGCCTCTTAAGTTACAGTAAAACCTACACATGTGGTCACCTCTATTAAGTTACAGTAAAACCTACACATGTGGTCACCTCTATTGAGTTACAGTAAAACCTACACATGTGGTCACCTCTAATAAGTTACAGTAAAACCTACACATGTGGTCACCTCTATTAAGTTACAGTAAAACCTACACATGTGGTCATCTCTATTAAGCAGTCACCTCTGTTAAAAGATCACCTTTTTCTTGTCCTATCATAGAAAACGTCCTATGAATTGAACCTCTTTTAAGAGGTCACCTGCCATATAAGGCCACTTTTTCATTGTCCCAAAGTTGACGTCTTAATACAAGTTTGACTGTATGTTGATTTTTTCAAAGCTATATTTTGTACAACAACTCCTGGTTTGTACAATGACCTAAGACCAGTGGGAAGATGACATAGGGATGCACTGTATTTTCTGTACTTTCCTCTTTAGATTGTATCTTTACATTTGATTTTATTATTTTATATTTTCAAATAGAGTACAGGTGAATATGCAGTCGATAGTTTAGAAACAAAAACCTTTCATTCCCATAAAGGGGGGAGGGCGTGTTCGTATGGTAGTTGGATTTATAACTACCTCTGGAATCGGTGTCTATCACAACTAATGTTGCGAATTCAAATCCCGTTCATGGCAAGGTGTACTCGATTTAGCATGATGGATCGATGGTTTTCTCAGTGTACTCTGGTTTTCTCCACCAATAAAGCTGTCCTCCTGGATATAACTGAAATATTGTTGAAAGTGGCGCTACACACCAAAACCTCCTAACCCTCCATCATATTGAATAATTTATATATAGATAATGAATATCATTTTTTATCGACAATTAAACTTTTTTTATGCCCCTGCGACAAAGAGTCAGGGGGCATATTAATTTACCTCTGTTCGTCCGGTCGTCCGTTCTTGCGTCCGGATATAGATACATGGATTGTCCGGCCATCTCCTCCTACAGTATTGGAGCTACAGCTTTAATGTTTTGTAGGATGTTTTTAAACATAATGGAGGTGTGCATGTCCACAGGATTTTGATTTTCTTCAAATATTCTCAAAATGACAGGTAGTTGGACTTAGTCATTTTTTTCGTAATAGCTGCATAAAGCGAACATGGATTGTCCGCCTCGCTCCTCCTACAGTGTTAGTGCTACCGCTTTAATATTTCGCAGAATGTTTATACACATAATGGAGGTGTGCATGTCCACAGGATTTTGATTTTCTGCAAATATTCACAAAATGACAGGTAGTTGGACTTAGTCATTTTGTTCGTCCGTCAGGATATACATACATGGTTTGTCTGGCTATCTCCTCCTACAGTTTTAGAGCTACAGCTTTAATATTTTGTATGCTGTTTATACACATAATGGAGGTGTGCACGTCCACATGATTTTGACTTTCATCAAATATTTGATAATGACAGGTAGTTGGACTTGGTCATTTTTTTTATGCCCACGCGACGAAAAGTCGGAAAGGGGTGGGGGGTTGTCAAATATTCACAAAATGACAGGTAGTTGGACTTCTTTTCCTTCTTACTAGCTACATAGAACATCATACATAGTGTTAAAGAACCTTTGACTTGTTTATAATTTCCTATGGTGAGGCGGGGGCATCATTTGTGTCTTGCAGACACACTTCATTTTTTTTAAATCACTCCTAACAAAACAACTTTGTCCATAATTATCAAGTGCGGGCATATTTCTTTTCTAGTTTAATAAATATTACTATGATAAATAAAAAACTACATATAAATTTGTCTCTTATAGTTAATTCTTTTAATAGAAAATATTATATTTAAGGTTTCAATTACAGTGTGTCAAGCAAAATACTGTGTCCACATTTGTTTGTAATATACACTTGTTCAACTTTCTCTTGTCGACATTCTGTGATCTAATCATGCTTCGCTCTGCGTAGCCCTTCATTTTATTTTCATAAATAATTTCAGTGACAAGTCCATGTAATTCTAAGGTACAGCAACACACCAGGCAGCTCTGTAATTTAATTAAATATCACTTTGATTGTTATTCTTCATCCTATAATCACTGTATGGCATTCAATGGCAACAACTTACAGCACATTAATTTTTTATTTGAAAAATAACTTGAATTTTACATTTTTTTACAGATGTTAAGAAGATTGTATATACCATGGCCATTACAGAAATATGTATGATGAATGTATAATATAAGCTTATGAAGATTATCTTCAGTGTATAGGTATTTATATACAGTTAAACCTGCCCATGCGGTCACCTCTATTAAGCAGTCACCTGTATTAAAAGGTCACTTTTTTCTTGTTCAGTCATAGATAAATTCATATAAATTTAACCTCTTAAGAGGTCACCTGTCTTATAAGGCCATTTTTATTTGTCCCAAGGGTGACCTCTTAATACAGGTTTGACTGTATAATAATTACATTATGTTGTGGAAAAAGGTTTCAACAGTGAAGGTAAGAAATTCCATTAATATCAACCAGGAACAAATTAACCCACGTCCCATTTCCAATCAAAAAAGACCATGATATGGCATTGAAGATGCAGGTCATGCCTTGGGACAGACACGAATATGTGGTGGGATTAAACCGTTTAATGGGATCCTAACACTTCCCCCTTGATAATTGAATCTCTAACGGCAATACAGATATAAAATAATAATAAAACAAACCTCCACAGCTTCGCTTCCACTCAAAAAGATCATGCACTTGAGAAAAGCACAAAACTGTGGCAGAGTTAAGCACTTAATTATAGGGTTATGGTTTTTAACGCCACTTTCAACAATATTTCAGCTATATGGTGGCGGTCAATTTATATCATCAAGCAATTCAATGATCTACAAAAAACTACACAGAAAACCTAAAGATCGAGCAACATGAACCTCACTAAAAACTGAGGGTGAACTCGGATGCTCCAGATGGGTAGGCAGTTCCTGCTCCACTAGTGGCACCCGTCGTGTTACTCTAGTTATAAGTCATGAATGAGGAAAGGACCTACATGTACTTACGACAAGTGGAACATATACGTGGTCATTTGTGACACAGACAAACTTTATCACATAATGTTGCATCGTCATAACTGACGTAAGCAGGATTGAAACTAAAAAAAACAAGGATTTATATCACTTTGAAAAATCATATCGTATCATATTATAAACATATATAAATATATTAATATATAGACAACACTAAAATCGTCTACTGTGACTCTTAGATTATAACCGTCTACTGTGATTCTTAAATTTTAATCTACTCATGATTTACTAGTTCTATAGATACAACTGTATATACTGAAACTAGGACGTTTTAGTGAACACAGAGAGCATTTATACTCATTTTTATCTCACCTGTGTGAGCTATTGTCCTTCTGTAAACTTTTTCAAAAATCTTCTCCTCTGAAACCACTGGGCCAATTTAAACCAAACTTGGCCTGAATCATCCTTAGTGGTTTCCCTTTAAAATGTATGTCCGATAGCCACGCCCTCCATCCAAGATGGCCGTCATTACTAAAAATAGACAAAACTGCTCTATTTTAAGCCAGAATGTGCCCATATTTGAATTATATAAGCATAATGATGAGCTTTTTAACATATATTACGGGATTTTTTTATGAACTTTGAACTTTTACCGATTTTGACCGATTATGCAAATTAGGCATAAATAAGCAAAAAAATCGTTTAAAAATCTACTTGTCAGAAACGACTTGGCCAATTTCAACCAAGCTTTGTCTGAATAATCCTTAGGTGGTCCCCTTTCAAAATTGTGTCCGTCACCGCCGTCCTGTATCCAAGATGGCACATGCAAATCTTCTTGTCTGGAACCAGTTGCTCAATTAGAACCAAACTTTGATAAAACAGTCATTGGATGGTCCTCTTCCAAAATTGTATCTGGTGGTCCAGCCCTCTGACCAAGATGGCTGCACAGCTGAACTTAGTTTAACATAGGATCCTATGGGAAATTGACATAAAAAACATCTTTTCTGGAACCAGTAGCTCAATTAGAACCAAACTTTGATGGAATAGTCATTGGATGGTCCTCTTCCAAAATCGTGTCCGGCAGTCGCGCTCTCCCACCAAGATGGCCGCCAAAATGCAGTTGCGTTGTTAATGAAAGCAGATTTGATCCAGGTGAGCAATTACAGGCTCCTGGGAGCCTCTTGTTTTTATGTCAAATTTTATTTAAAAAATCATGTTTTTGGTAATATAAAAAATCTGAACAAATACTAGAATATTCCTGAATACTGATTTTGGTAGCTAGGGAAAAGAACTCTCTATATTTTTTTTCACGAAATAATCAATTTTAGGTTTTTTTCTAATGAAATGAAAAAGGTGAAAATCAGAGAGTTTCACTCCGACAGAAAAAAAAATCACGCCATCATCGACTATGTTTGACCTCCATACTCAAATCAGTCAATATCACCAGAAGATGACAAATTACAAACGTGGATAAATACAATTCGTCTTTAGTATTTTTTCTGGGGAAAAATATATGCAAAACAATACGAGTATTTCTATTTTTGTGTAGGGCCCGGGTGGCTCAATGAGTTAGTTAGTTGGATTACCTAACATCTCATACAAGCCTATCACCAATACGGCGTGGGTTCGCGCCTGGCTTTGTAAATTACACAAAAGGGTACACTCGACTCGCAGCCGCAAGTGATAAAGTTTATCAGTTGCTTGCCCATGGTCGGTGGTTCTCTCCGGATACTCCGGCTTCTTCCATCCCTAAAACGGGTCGCCATGATATTGCTGAAAGTGGCGTTAATCACCAAAAATCAATCATAATCAAATCTAATTTTGTATGCACAAGTTATCTTGTTGAGATTTGACAAAGAAATCCCCCTTGTTGCATTCCGATGCATAATTTAGCTTGGATGGATTGTGTCATATATAGACATCTTTCCTAGTTCAAATCTGCAAAAAAAAAAGATAATTTCTTACCGTTGTAAGCGGTAAAAGATCCATAAACACAAAATTTAGCTTACAAATCCTGCGGGAAAGTGGGAAAAGTGTAAGTCGGGAGGGAAACACTGGAATTCACAGTCATTGGCTTCTTGCGGAACGTACACGCCGAAGATTATCCGAATGCATGGATCGTACATTTTTACGGTATTCTTTGTTGATCCGTCCCTCCTGGATTTGACAATAAATTATGAAACAACGAATAGACGAGGGGTTCAATGAACAAAGAACAGATAATGATTGAAAACGGTCCCTCCCCATCTACCAAAGAAATATAAAACATTTGTTGAATTCCATAGCTTGTTTATACTGCGGGGAAATGTGTACTTTGAAATGTTTACCTTGAAGTAAGGAAGAGGAGGGGGCATATATTTGTTGAATGAAACAAATGCCTGTGGGGGAAATGTGTACTTTGAAATTTGGGGTACGGAGGAGGTGCAGCTTGAGTTGACAAAATTACACACATTTCTGTATCTGTATCTGTATGAGTACGTTGTAGTAACAAATTCTGGATTAAACCTACCCATGCGATCACCTCTATTAAGCAGTCACCTGTATTAAAAGGTCACTTTTTTCTTGTTTAGTCATAGAAAAATTCATATAAGTTGAACCTCTTTTAAGAGGTCACCTGTGTTATAAGGGCATGTTTATTTGTCCCAAAGGTGACCTCTTAATACAGAATGTAATAAGACAAGAAAATTAAGATTTTATGCGAGTGTGAACACTGGATGAACGACAAAGCCATTGCTCCCGCTTTACATCCGATATGTTCAATCAGACCATTCCTAAACAAAAAACAATTAACAAAACTAGCAAATCTCCTCATGCTTTCGCAATGTGCTCTATCAGAACCGATCTCCTCAAGCAGGAAAACGAGAAAATTGACAGTTTGTAGATTTATCTAGACTTCAATTTACTTCTGACGAATCGGAATTTATCCCCGATTACATTTAGACTCCCACGATGAAAAAATATTGAAAATTTAACTTGCATCTTTGTCAAGAACAACTTAGAAATGTAAGAGTGTCAGAATTTTCGTTATGTTTTTCGTGGGACGATTGATTTTGCGAGAGCTACACTTCATATACAACAATAAACAATACATGTTTCTAATCGTGAAAGCATTCGCCACAGCATAGCATTCTCTGATTTTGCAATATTCTAGCAGTAAAAAAGAAAATTTCAATTGTTGACATGGGTCTTCGTGAACTCTCCTCCACCAAAACCGGAAGTTATCCTCACGAATTTTTTGCAGAACCAACTGTTCTGCTTGTGCCGATTACCAGCCGTGTATATGCTATATATAAATACATCTTTCTCTGTGCTTATACCCATCTCGTAACAAAAAAAGAAGGGGTCTGTCGGAGTCCCCTTATCAAAATAATATGTATTTATAGTGAGTACGATTAGATTTGTTATGATGAGTGAGTGATTGTTGATTAACACAAATTCAGCAATTTTTCAGCTATAACATGGCGAGAACAAGTTAATTTTCAATGAGATGTAATTATGTCCGCTTTGTACTAGACGAACACGCTGAGTTTGATTTTTATAGTGCTAGCTCACTGAAACAACAATCCGCGGGTAGACATGTCGCTCCACTCGGACACACTATTCTGATTCCGAGCCAACCAGTCTTTGATTTTTCTCTTTAATGATGCGTGCTTAACAGAGAAGCAACAAATACCGATATTATAGCCTTTGGTTTTACCAGACCGGGACTCGAACTCACGATCTATCGCACGCGAAGCAAGCACGTTAACCATTACACCACCGATGCGGTTATTTGTTATGATGAATGCATATCATTAACATATAAAGAGGATATAAAATATTGCCTGTAAAATAAAATGATGACTATAGATATCAAGTACCCTGTGGAGTTTTCTTATTTAACTATCTAGTAAGACATAAAAAAACCATGGACTATAAATCGTATCGTATGTGTATATATACATAACACTGCTAGCTTATACTGGTGGTTGAAAGATAGAGAGAGAGGGTAATAGGGACAACGAGAGATAGCTGTATTTCAATTGTTCAACAACAAATTAGATACTTATTGAAAAATATCGGTGGCCCTGAAAAGGGCCGTTTGTTAGAAAAAAAAAGTGTTTTCATTTGCATATCATCGCAAGAACAGCTACAACAAATGTAAATGGATTGAAACTAAGTTTGGCATCTACATTTGCATCTTTCAAAGGATGTCTATATAGTCGATCTTGTTTCCAACTGAAAAACGAAGCTTAGCTAGCTTTTCTTATTCACGTGTTCCTCAATTTGAAGATCTTCTCATCCCTAATTGCTAAAAGAAGTTTCAAAAATAATTGCATTATATTTTTGCAGCTGCTGAAGCCAATGCCCTCGGAGATCATTAGGCCTGGATTAACCCTTAAGCAAAATAAGCACGTGCTTAGGCCATCAAGGTACACATGGGAATTGAAGATGTTGTTAATATGCTATAACACTTATTAAATCTCTCGATGAATTTGACAAAATCGGGAGAAGAAAAACGACAAAGAAAGGACTCGTATAAATAATTGAACAATAATATCCAATAAAACAGAGAATGAAAATACATATGTATATGTCTTCTGTATAAATGTTTTTTTTTTCTGTCAAAGTTATCGACTGGTTTATTTTAACTTGGTTTCATTTCATACCCGGCTCTGACTGCTACTGGGATCGTGAATACCCATATGGTCCGGACCTTACGTGTAGGGTCTTCATATAGTATATAGTGTATTCTCACTTGACCATATAACTAAATATGCATAAAATAGGACCACCCTCGTACGAGTGAACCATATGAGTATTAAAGTTTGTTTTTGCCCGCAAAAACGTATGTCTCCCCCGTCCCACAAACTGTAGTCATAGGTAAAAAAATTATTTGGGTAACAAATAAAATTAAGCTTCAATGAATAACAAAAAAAACCTGTTTTTAATCCATGAAACCAAAAAAAAAATTTGATCAAAAGTGCTAAAGCAAGGGTTACAGGTACTATTCCATATTGTCATGGCAAAGTTCCCCATTCCAACAAATTGCTCAGCCTATGTTCCAATGATTTTAAAGGAGTTTTGTTCTACTAAAATCAATGGATTGGTGATGAAAACTTTTTCAGGGAAATAGCGACATTATGATACATATATATACCTGTGTACATGTATATACAAGTTTCAGTAAGGGATATTACACTAGAGTGTTTGCAAATAACTCCTACAAAATTAAGGGGGATCAACATTTCCTGGTAATATGCACAACTACATATGGTGTCCTTACTACCTACCAAGTTTCATGAAATTCTGTTCAGTAGTTTCAGAGGAGTTGTGCTGACAAGCTGCTTCAGAAGTATATTTCGGAAAATTTTAAGTTCAAAGGGGCATAACTCCCACAACATTTAGGGGATCAACATTTCCTGGTAATATGCACAACTACATATGGTGTCCTTACTACCTACCAAGTGTCATGAAATTCTGTTCAGTAGTTTCATAGGAGTTGCGCTGATAAACTGTGTAACGGACAGACAGACAGACGGACAGGACAAAAACAATATGTCTCCCCACAAAAGTGGGGGGAGGCATAATACGCATACACTGTATACCTACATGGTCCGGAACATATGCGTACTGTCAAAATACTCAAGGGCCCGGGTGGCTCAATGAGTTAGGTAGTTGGATTACCTAACAACTCATACAAACCTATCACCAATACGGCGTGGGTTTGCGCCGGCTTTGTAAATTACAAAAAGGGTGCACTCGACTCGCAGCCGCAAGTGGTAAAGTTTAGTCCGTTTGACTTCTATAAAAGTTCAAGAAAAAATTCTTTAAAATCCAGTTTTCAAATCAACAAGTGTCTTTCTAGATGTTTATTAATATATATGATATACGAACTCTGACAATTAATTTCAAAATTTTTGATCCATTATTAAAAAAGTTACCCATTAGATCTCTATTTTAATTATATTTTCTAAAGTGTAAAAATCTGAATGGAGTGAGTACAAATAGTATAAGAGCCAAGCATCAAAACAAAATAACAGACATGTGCTTTCAATGGATATTTCATTGTACCATGTGATATAGGACATTTAAATATTAAACTAAAAGGACAATATCAATAACAATTAAGAAATAAATCATGGAAACCAGAATGTGTTGGGAGTTTTAACATAGGTTGGCGGATATTAGTATTTTATCCCGAGCCAGAAAACTACATGCCTTAACAGATTCAGCCGATATTTCCACGATAACCATTGAAAACATGCCAGGAGGCACCCCATGGGGACAAATTGTTTTATAGCAACTACGTATTTTCGATCGGAAATTTTTGCCGGACTTAAAAATAACTAAATTAGTTTTTTTCCTCATATAAGTTATGAAGTTGTTCCCCGAGATTTTGATACACATGTTAAATTAATTTATTTTAGCCAGTTTTACCGACAATATGAAAACAGAGACATACATGTCTGATGAAAACGAATGACGTAGCCAGTGTTGTTTTATTTGTTAATTGACTGGAATGTTTCAGAGAAATTTGGACTGGATTAGAAACAAAAGAGACCTTACTTCTAGTTCCACAAGACAGTTGCTGCAAAATAATATGGGACTGACCATTTACCTTGAAGGGGACTATGTCACGTTTTTTCGCCTTAGACATTTTTTTTTTCAGACGCCACAAAAATCACATTTTCTTATTTTCCGGCGAAGTGCCAATCTAATTAAAACAAGGTGAACTGTGAGCTAAGCTCACTTATGATACCCCTGCCACTTCCCATGATATGGGGTACCTATATGAAGCTTGTGACCAAATACCAGATTTCTGTCATCAATAGTTGTTGAGAAAAATGTGCATATATGTTCAATGTGTATATAAACCAACTAAGTCGGCAAACAGGAAGTAGGAATCTGACAGGTCCAAAAACGCTTCCCACGATATGGGGTACCTATATGAAGCTTGTGACCAAATATCAGATTTCTGCCATCAATAGTTGCTGAGAAAAATGTGACGAAAAATGAGCATATGTTCAATGTGTATAAAAACCCACAGGCGCATGGGGCATGAATTTCGTTTCCTCCTCCCCCCTTTTCTCTACTACCCCCCTTTTTTTCAAAATTTTCATATAAATCATTCCTTTTTCAAAATTTTCATAATCATTCGTTTTTTCTTCATTTGACAATATCAGTAGATGTCATACATCATGAATAATACGTGTATTCTGTGTCCACAGTTTTTCGACTATCATGAATAATACGTGTATTCTGTGTCCACAGTTTTTCGACTGATACAGTATCTCTTGTCGAAAAACTGTGGACACAGAATACACGTATTATTCATGATGTATGACATCTACTGATATTGTCCAATGAAGAAAAAACGAATGATTATGAAAATTTTGAAAAAGGAATGATTTATATGAAAATTTTGAAAAAAAAGGGGGGGGGGTAGTAGAGAAAAGGGGGGAGGAGTAAACGAAATCCATGCCCCATGCGCCTGTGATCAAAACGTTTATAGTAAACTTAAATCCTGATACTGACTGTTGTTCTTTCAACATCAGTATCATTCATAACCAGATACAAATTGATGAATTACACTCAGAAGACATCTTCATGATATTATCTGACCTATGATAACAAAAATAGCACTTGTATTTTGGAATTCCCCGGACACATTTACAATTGACAATTGTAAGTGTGTCCGGGGAATTCCAAAATACACGTGCTATTTAGAAATTATAAAATGGACGAAAATTCTAGGCCAAGAAAACAAGCAAGATTAGATACATTTCTTATTCCTCGACGAGACGAGAAAAGTCAAAGGTAAACTAAAAAGATAAATTCAATCAATACTTCGAATAATTAATTTTACAATTGATCTCATTTATAAAACATACAACGAAAACCTATAACGAGAGAATCAGATGATGAAACTGAGACAGTGTGGTAAAACTTGAGAGTCCCAAGAAAATGGTCACTTCTCTTTAAATAATGGTGCAAATAGTTCTTGAATTCGAAATTCTGCAATTTCCTATAAAAAAAAAGTTTGATTTGTATACAAATACCCGAAAATGTTGCCTTTTACTTTTCAAGTAAAGATCAGTAAAAATACGCGTTGGTATATTGTACATTAAAATACAAAAGTAACATATTAATAAAAAAATCCTTTGCCCGGATACGTTTATATTATTTATATCTACCAATAGCATGTATTTGAGGATGTCTGTGAGGAATGCGCTAAAATTAAACCAATAGTTCTTTGAAGGGTTAAAATATCGTGATCGATCAGTCATGAGTTGAACAATTCGCATCACGGTTGTTCAAAAAAAGTTTTACTTTAGGTTCTTATAATTTGACAAAAACATACACGTAGTTGTTAACAATTATCCGACAAAATTAAGACTCAAAGTCAAGTTGGTTTTTTTGTCTGATAAAAATGATGTGGTTGGTTCAGAATTGTCGTTCAAATAAATGTCTGTTATTCCTCAAACCCCCAGAGCTTCCGTTCCCTATAAGGATTCTGTCCGGGACCCGCTAAGGTCCCCAGACCCCACGCATACTCACGCCCCCCTTAACCACAAATCCTGGATCCGCCCCTGGTACCGGTATATAGATTTATTTTGTGATTATTCTGCTCGTCATTTTCCAACATTGAAGTTGGTTATGATATACATGTACTTCACAGGGGCATAGCCTGAGTGGTACAGAAAGCTTAAAAAGTAGACCGGAAAGAGGAAAGAGTGGAACAAGCTTCAAGCATGGACGGAAAGTGGGGGCAGGGAATTCCCTGGTGGGGACAAGCTTTCAAAAACTGACAAGCAAATGTAGAAAGAAAAATAAAAAAACCCAAAGAACTTCTTCTTTGGAGATGTCATGAGATGCCCTTTTTCAATTCTTATGACTTATGCCAACGATGAATGAAATCGACGAACGATTTGATTATGACGTAAATTGTATCTATCTGATAAATGAATACCGTATCGGCCTGACGGTAGATTAGTAGTAACGGTTGGTCAAACCAGGGAATAATAAATTTATATATTTATAATTTCCTGGTCAAACCCATGATTTTCGGGATAATACAACCACCTCCAAGTCGCACACTTTCCGGGGATGGCGAGCAGTTTTCCACTTAATGACCCGAAATCCACTGATATGTGGTTAGTATCTCTGTGTATGAATATGGGAAAGAAGATAAGATAGGATCAAATAAGTTTTATTTAAAGTCGACATGTCAATACAACAAATAAAATACAACACAAGATCAAGGGAGCATTTGACTGGCACACGACTGCATAAAAGTAAATAACAGCTAAACACAACAAAAACATGCATGCACATTAATAGTTTAAAAAAAATACTCAATAGCAAAATAGCAAACAAGTTTAAGCATACATATAGCACAGAAAAAATGTAAGCATACAACAGTAACATAAATTAATTCAAGCACAGTAATAAAAGCTGATGATCTAAAAATAAACGGAACTGGTGTTATGAGCTAAAAGCATGCTAAACTTCTAAAAATTAAATATAAATAATATATAAAAATTGAAAAGACCTAGATGATATTAAACGTTAGATAAAGGAAAAGAAGCTAAAATAATAAAGAAATTCTGTTAAAAAAATTCATGAAGAAGAAACAAATTATATTCCATATTCGGTAGTGACTTGCTGTAAGGTATTAATTTTCTACTTAGACTATGCCATTTTTCACATAACATGAACATTACAATGAATGGTATCTACCAAAATAATTGGAACAATGGCTTAATTCAGAATGATACGATTTTTTTTATTTATGAATAAAAAAGTTATAGAAGTGCATAGGTACCCGATTTGTGGACCCCCCCCCCCCTTTTTAATTTTTTTTTAATTCATCACTTTTGTGGGACGTTTTCATTATAAACAGTGTTGAACAACTTCAAACATTGTCAAAAACTCAATCCGAGATCGATATACATGTAAGCCCATTTCTAAAAACACAAAAACCCTCCTCTAGGTAATGTTTGAAGTTGTTCAATACTGTTTATGATGAAAACGTCACACAAAAGTGTAGTCCGAGATTCCTCTGTCGTTTAACGGCATTGATAATCTTGCTGTAGCCGTTCAACGACAGAGGGTGATACATACGGAAACCATCAAATTTGCCTCACAGCCATAGTATCGGCACATTTCCACGTTTCGTGGCTATCGGATTTTATTTTCTATCATAAACCTTATATAAATCGCTTCACCAATCATTTTTCTATTCATTCATAACCATCTTACCCTCAGAAAGTGGTGTTACACTCCATTACAGCACGATTTTGCCTTAGATCCTATTATTCCGCCATTTGACTTCCATTTTCGAATCTACACACGTGATCTCGCGATACTAACTGAATGATGACAGCAACGCATTGCATGATGGGAGCTAATTAATGCAGCGTGCCAAATTATTTGGAGCATTATTTGCATACGTAAACAACATTCAAATCACATGGAAGACGATACATTTAAGCGTATTCTGCAGGACAAACAGTCCATCTACAGATCAAAGAAGAGCAGAAGGAAATTATACAGAATGTGTTGGAAAGAAAAGATGCAATGGCAGAGTGTTACCAACGGGCTTCGGAAAGAGCATGTGTTACGTTCCCCCTTTTTGTTTTTGGACAAGGTACTACATTTTTTTTTCCTTATGGTTATCTGTAATTCACTAAATTTGCTGTTAAAATCATTACCAATCAATATAATCAACTGTATTAAATTTTATGTTAATTGTTCTGCCTTAACAGGCGCCTATGATTGGCAATAAAAATATTTGTTTGTTTGTTTATATGCAAATTATCTCCCATGATACATTGCGGTAATCGTAGTTTTCTCGTAGTCACGTGACAAATGTTTGAAAAATGGAAGACAAATGTCGAAATCATAGGTTCTAAGGCAAAATCGTGCTGTAATGGAGTGTAACACCACTTTCTGAGGGTAAGATGTTTATGAATGAATAGAAAAATGATTGGTGAAGCGATTTATATAAGGTTTATGATAGAAAATAAAATCCGATAGCCACGAAACGTGGAAATGTGCTGACCCAGAGTTGGAGAAGCAAATCCGCTGTTTTCCGTATGTATCACCCTCTGTCGTTGAACGGCTACAGCAAGATTATCAATGCCGTTAAACGACAGAGGAATCTCGGACTAACAAAAGTGATGAATTAAAAAATTAAAAAAAAAGGGGGGGTCCACAAATCGGGTACCTATGTAGAAGTGGAGTGTATTCGTACTTCCCGCCAAATTATTGGACTATGCAGATCATGTGATTTGGGTTATCTTTTCTTTGTTTACACATTGTTCGACGAATGCAGACAGTCCACAGATAAATGCAGCAGGTTTTTTCACTATGGCATCTGTTTCTGAGGATTCACCAACGATTTATTCAAAATCTCCGTCCCAAGTTGATTACTTAAAAGAGGAAGGAGTGAAATTAAAACCTCCTGAAGGTGATTAAATGGTCTCTAAAAATAACTACATGTAGCATGAGACATGATGATGGATCCATGATTGCAACATCATTCATCATGCCATGATTCAAGGCACATGAGACTGGGGAGTTGTGGAACTTTACCTTTTCTTCAATTTTTCATATTTTCTGTCATAATAAGAATAAGAATATTTATTATTCCAATCAATGGCCCACAATAGGGGCAAACAAATTGCATACATTGATTATTGTCATTGGAGGCAATTATACATATATATATATACGTCTGAAAATTAAACCAAACAGTGTTAGAATTAGATTTTAGAGCTGTAAAATTTTTGTACTTCCCTCGGCGGGATTTGAACCCACACCATTGATACACTGCAGCACCATTCGCTTAGCCTTACGTCCAGAGCCCTAGACCACTCGACCACATCCACTCCTTAAAAAAGGAGCTTCAATAATCGTAGTGTTACCTTTTCTCGTAAGGCAAATCTAGGGATAGACGTAAGACATGTGTATAAGCGTGTGTAGATGGTACATATATACTTAATATTATAATTTGACAGCAATCTAACTCATCAATTTTTAATATATTGTATAGGATAATGAAGAATTCACTATACAGTCACAGGAAATAAAGTATATTATACAAACGTCTAGAAGCAAGTGACAACCATACAATATATCTGTCCCACTGGATCTCAAAGTTACTAAGGATACTAGGTTAATACTAAATATATATAAATACAATGACATAATGACATAATACGAATGACACCATTTTTGGCATTTATTTAAGGGGGGCTCATCAAACAAGGTTCACCAGTGGCAGTTCATACTTTTTGCTGATCAGAGTTCAGCAGCCAGAGTAATACGGTGGATGACTTGTAAGAAGCAGGAACTACTTACCGGTCGCAAGCACCTGAGTTCACCTCCGTATTTTTGGTGGAGTCAGTGTTGCTCTTTTTTTTTTAGTTTTTTGTGTTGTCCTATTATATGTGTCTTTGAATTCTCAGTTGCGTGTCGTTATGTCTGTAACTTTTCTACATAAAACGATGTTTGGTTTGTCATTACTTCCAGTTGTTTGTAGGAGAGTGCAAAAAATGACAAAGTCCAAATTTCCGCATCTTTTTCCGCCATTAAAAATGATTAAGTCCAACGTTCCAAGCTTTTTCCGACATAAAAAATGACAAAGTTCAAATTTTCGCATTTTTTCCAACCTAAAAAATGGCAAAGTCCAAATTTCCAAGCTATTTCCGAATTATTTCATTCGGAATTCCGAACTCTATTCGGAATCTTCTGCTACGGGTATTTACGTTATTTGTGTTTGTTTGTATTTATAGTAGTGTCCACACAGGTATTTACGTTATTTGTGTTTGTTTGTATTTATAGTAGTGTCCACACTGGTATTTATGTTATTTGTGTTTGTTTGTATTTATAGTCCACATTGTGTTGTGTATTTGTTGTGTTTGTCTTCGTCTTGTGTACACTACATTTGTATGTTGCCAGTTTCTCTGGATTGTCCATATTTTATTGCCCCTTCGGTATTCTCTAACGTTTATTTCAACAGAGAAATGTTACACCTTGTTACAATGTTAGTACTCTATAATCTTAGTCTTTATTTATTACATAAAAGTTAATATGTGATATTTTATTAAAGAAAAAGCTTCTTTTGTACAACAAGTCGAACATATATTACGAACATTCATTGTGCAATTAAATTTTCTTGTCAGGACCTAGATTTCCAACATCATATGTTGCAGTCTTTTTTATGTTCAGCGAGTTCAGTTATAAGATGGGAGGTAGTTGTTAGTTTTGTTGGCGGAATTGATAACCATCACTGTTTAAACATTCTTTTCACAATGAATTTTGTTATAGTGGATCTAAATTTTTTAAGCTTACACTACTAAAATATAACCTGTGGATTTTCTATCAAATATAACAGACTAGTATACTTCAGGGCAGATATACACGGTAGCTTGGGACTCTAAAATGTTTACAGAAATTTACAAATAATGAAATAGCGGGAATCCTGACTATTTCCTTGGGACTTGTCAAAATTTGTTCCACAAGAATCTCTGCTTCAGGGAATATAATTTACACGATACATTTTGAATAGTTATTCTGGTGATATACTTTTTAATTATTAAAAAAAAATATTACTCACATATATTATTTATAACAAAATGAAATAGGAAATTGAGAAGGGGCACTTAATCCCTAAATATAGCAATCATGTTGGAATTATACACTAAATTGATGACTCTGATTGAGTTTTGTTAATTACACAATGAATTAGTAAGGTGATGAAGGGTTATTTGTATACAATGTGTTTTAACTGTTTTTCATTTTTTGATCAACATGTTTTGCTTTTTATACTACCCCATACATTTTGTGGTCGTGTTATGGGTATGTTTTTATATTGGCATTGGACAGAATGGTTTCTGTGAGATAACTTTATTTCTAATTGACCAATACTTCTGAATATTTAACAAGCCATGTATATTTCCATTCAAAAGAACCCAAGGTGCAACAATTGTTGTTTTTGTACATGGAGAGTTCATTGTTCATATAATTTTCATTAGGTTTTTTGAATAGATTTTGTAGGAAAACGCCTTTATGAAAAATACATCGAGTTACGATGTAACTACTACCCTATTTGACATAAAGGGGAAAATTAGAAATTTAAAACTTAAAATATTTTATCCAAATTTAATCCATTTTTTTGCAAAAGGGTCATTTTAGTGGACTTTGCAATCAAATAGCTATGTTATTTCCTGAAGGGTCTAAACGTGATAAAAGGGGCCCCAATTCTCAAATTTTGCTTACTACAATACTTTTTAGTAATACCCCAGCAAAGTTATTGTAAATGCGGCCTCTAATATTAGTTACAGGCTGCTGTTAGAGGCTGCTGATCTTTCTGCAGTTCTTTTTCAGAATTTGACCAATGTTGTAATATAAAATTGTGTCTGACAGCCCGCCCTCCATTCAAGATGGCTGCTGTTGCTAAAAATAGAAATTTCTTCAATTGTCCATTCACGCTTAATGAGCTCAAATTTTAACTGCAGCTACATGGCATTGAGTAGTTCAACATATCTTCTGGGTTTTTTTTCCAGCAATTTGTACTGATTATGCATATTATGAAAAATAAATCGCATCAGAATCTTCTGCTAAAAAATTTGCACTGAAATGATCTTTGGTTGGCGAACTTTCAAAGTTATTTGTGACACTCCCATTTTCTATGAACTTTCAAATTGAAAACTAGGTGAGCGATTACATGCTCCTGGGAGCCTCTAGTTGCCTACATGATTTATTGTTTGCAAGCTTGTTTTCATCATGAATATATACATGTAGCAAGTGTATTGATGGTGTAATGATCACCTCGAGTGCAGTTGAAGCACATTGGTGGTAAATCGTGGGTTCGAGCACTGATTGGGTCAAGCCAAAGACATTAAACAGCAATCAATCTATCTATTGTAGGAGAATGCCTTGGTACCAGACATTTCCTAGCCTTTATGGCATTCCTGGGATTTTTCAATGTGTACTGTCTACGTGTTAACCTCAGTGTAGCTTTGATTGCCATGGTCAACAACACGGGAACAGAGAAGAACATCAGTGATGTAGAGACGTGTGCTGGTCCTGATACAGGCAAAAATACAACTACAAAGTCTGTATGTACTTTTATAGTTTACAAATTACAGTTTTACTTTACAGTAACACAGTAGAACACACTTAATTGGTTAATAATTTAATTTGATGTGAATACTGAAATCTAATTGGCTGATCTGCCTGGAGCAACATTCGTTATACATGATATTAAACCTGTGTTGGTATTGTGACGTTTTCATTCGCCCCAGACAAATTCAAATACCGGTAGTCCCTTGAAATATACGTAATTAAAATCGAGAAATCTTTGTAAAATTGTAAAAATTAAATTATAAGGAATATTTGAAATTTTTTAACAGTTATAAAACCTGGTTTGGAAAAGTTTGTTCTTTTCATAAACCTCTTTGCAGTTTATTTTAAGCATAAACTGCCCCAAACCAGGTTATATTGAAGAAGAGTTTGAAAATACCAAAGGGGTAATCAGAATCTGTTTATCGAAGAAGAACAGACAACACAATGATTGAATAAACAAAAGAAAAGTTACAAAAGGACAAACGATCTACAAAGCATACATATGAAATTAAAGATCGAGTAACATGAACCCCACAACTCAGGTGCTCGTCGTGTTAATCTAGTTACAAACCCGGTGATAAGTCATGAATGGGGAAAGGACCAGGAAGTGTTTGCGACAAGTGGAACATATCCGTGGTCATTTGTGACACAGATATTTTATAGCGGCCAACCAAGTCATGGTGGCGACCGTAAAACTTGCGAAGTGATGACTTCAACTTAACTATTGCTTTACACCATTTTGTAAGGGACTGAGTATTTAACTTTTATTGAGGAGAGGGGGGGGGGCTAGGTATTTTCTCCCAAATCAGAAAATGTTTTTCATATACAAAACAAAAATCAGATTTTTCTTATGGATATAAAAAAATCTGTAATTTTTAGCTCACCAGCTGGCCAAAGGCCATGTGAGCTTTTGTCATCATTTGGAGTCTGTTGTACGTCAAAACTTTCACATTTAAATCTCCTCTGAAACCATGGAATCAAATTAAACCAAACTTTGATGGAACTATCCTTGGGTGGTCCCCTTTTCAAATTGTATTCAACAGTCTCACTCTATTCAAGATGGTGACTGTTACTAAAAATAGAAATTTCTTTAACTGTCTATTGCTGCTTTATTATAAGTCAAAATGAGCTCAAATTTTAACAGCTCTATGACATGAAAATAGGTAGTTCAACATATATTCTGGGTTTTGAACGGTTTCATTCAGCCAATTTATACTGATATGAGCTTCTAGTGATTACAGGCTCTCCGTGAGCTTCTAGTGATTACAGGCTCCCCGTGAGCTTCTAGTGATTACAGGCTCCCCGTGAGCTTCTAGTGATTACAGGCTCCCCGTGAGCATCTAGTGATTACAGGCTCCCCGTGAGCTTCTAGTGATTACAGGCTCCCCGTGAGCTTCTAGTGATTACAGGCTCCCCGTGAGCTTCTAGTGATTACTGGCTCCCCGTGAGCTTCTAGTGATTACAGGCTCCCTGTGAGCTTCTAGTGATTACAGGCTCCCCATGAGCTTCTAGTGATTACAGGCTCCCCATGAGCTTCTAGTGATTACAGGCTCTCCGTGAGCTTCTAGTGATTACAGGCTCCCTGTGAGCTTCTAGTGATTACAGGCTCCCCGTGAGCTTCTAGTGATTACAGGCTCCCCGTGAGCTTCTAGTGATTACAGGCTCCCCGTGAGCTTCTAGTGATTACAGGCTCCCCATGAGCTTCTAGTGATTACAAGCTCCCCGTGAGCTTCTAGTGATTACAGGCTCTCTGTGAGCTTCTAGTGATTACAGGCTCCCTGTAAGCTTCTAGTGATTACAGGCTCCCTGTGAGCTTCTAGTGATTACAGGCTCCCCGTGAGCTTCAAGTGATTACAGGCTCCCCATGAGCTTCTAGTTCTTCAAATTTTAGCAAAATGTCTTGTTTAAAACTGCAGAGTTTTTATTCTGTATTTTTTTTGTATCTATCAATTTCAAGATATTTTATTCTATAAATTTTGGGGACAGACATTCCCCCCCCTCCCACTCTTTAAAATCAGGAGGTAGGCGGGTACTGCCCCTTATTGAAAGACCTGATACTATATGCATGGTAAATTTTGTGTTGGGATTTAAATCGAGCTCTGAAGCAAATTTTTGGATTAAACAATTGACTACTACCAGAAGTCTATCCACTTCTCTCTGTTGTCCACTTCTCCCAGTAGTTTGAAAATAGTTAGAGCCCTACACCAAGCATACTATTTATTGCGGATCATGATTTTTCTTTCTTTCTTTTTATTGAAAAACTAACATACATACAATACATTTAACTAATAAAATCTCATTTTTGTGGTTTTTTTTATTATTAGCTCACCTTGCCAAAGGCAATGTGAGCTTTTGCCATCACTTGGTGTTTGTCTTCTGTCGTTCGTTAACTTTTCACATTTTAATCTTCTCCTCTAAAACCACTTAGCCAAATGAACTGAAACTTGGTACAAATGTAGGAAGCATCTATGGAAGATCCTCTATTAAGATGGCTCATTTTGTCCCGATCTGTTAACAAACATGGCCCCACAGGCAATTCTTGTTTCTGATTGGTCAATTTCTATTAAACCTTCTCCTTTGAAACCGCTTGGCCAAATAACCAAAACATGGTCAGAAGCATCTATGGCAGGTCCTCTATAAAGATTGCTCATTTCGTTTCGATCTATTAACAAACATGGCCACCACAGGCAATACTTGTTACTGATTGGTTGATATTTAAAAATTCTTCTCCTCTGAAACCGCTTGTCCAAATGAACCGAAACTTGGTAAGAAGCATCTATGGAAGGTTCAGTATAAAGTTTCCTCAAAACAGAATGAAAGGTGAGTGACAGAGGCTCAGCCCACTGAGCCTCTAGATTAGTGGGAGATTTATATCTCAAAATAACTGATTGGATATAAAATTTCTAACATATATTTTAAAAGATACCAACCAAACAAAAGATTATCTAGCCTGTATCCCTTTTATTAATTTTTAATTTTTGCGATGATAACATGTTGTTACCTGGAACATATTCTATATTAATAATTATTAATAGTAATTTCTGGTAAGTATATTCAACCAAATTCATATAGATATTTTAACATATATATCAAAGTAACCAACCAAACAAAAAGATTATCTAGCCTGTATCCCTTTGATGAAATATAATTAGAAATACAAAAAACATGTAACAAATAATTAGGTTGACTTTAAGATAATCCTTACTTATCTTAATCTCTTGTCCCTCCCTAACAGGTATGTAAGAAGGGTGTTAATTTAGATAATTGATCAAATGTCTTAGAGTTAAGTTAGAGAGGACATGACAACAACAACAATGCAAAAATTACTGAATAGAAAATGTGCTAAAAAGTGACCTGTATGATCAAATTAAAATTACTTTGTTGCCATGGTTACATTGATAAAGAAATCCATAGAACATTAATTATCTGAATTGTAAATTTAATTTACAGACACAACTAATTTATTTGGAAAAGTTATTTGTGATAACTAAAAATTTACTAAATTAATAATATATTTACTTGGTATCTGGACAAAGGGAGATAATTGTATGCCTATTTTCATGACTTTAATAGGATGTAAACAGTTATATGTCAGAAGAACCAACAAACAAGGAAAAATTTGGATTATTTAAAAAGACACAAATTGAACTTCTTAAAATAATAAAATTTGTTTTTTGAACAATTCTAACCAGTTTAAAAGGTTAGGGTTATGGTGTTTAACACCACTTTCAACAATATTTCATTTATATTGTGGCAGTCAGTTTTATTGGTGGAGGAATCCGGAGTACCTGGAGAAAATCACAGACCTGCCGCAATACACTGACAAACTTTATTACATAATGTTGCATTAAGTACACCTCGCCTGAGCTGGATTCAAACTCACAACGCTAGTGATGATAGGCACTGATTGCATAGGTAGTTGTAAATCCTACTATCACGACAGTGATGGCCCCTAACCAGTTTAAAGGAATCAGGATCATCCAAATACTTGATCAAAATCATTAGAAATTGATGTAAACAGCTTGTGTTATAAGTGATGTAAACAGCTTGTGTTATAAGTGATGTAAACAGCTTGTGTTATAAGTGATGTAAACAGCTTGTGTTATAAGTGATGTAAACAGCTTGTGTTATAAGTGACAATTGTTGTGTCTAGTAAACAGCTTGTGTTATAAGTGACAATTGTTTTGTCTAGTAAACAGCTTGTGTTATAAGTGACAATTGTTTTGTCTAGTAAACAGCTTGTGTTATAAGTGACAATTGTTGTGTCTAGTAAACAGCTTGTGTTATAAGTGACAATTGTTTTGTCTAGTAAACATATAATCACATACCTCTGGTCTGATGTAGGTTTAAAAAGGTTAAAATCAGAAATATCCAAACAATAAAATGAGTGGGGAAAGTGTGCTGTTTAAAGACTATTGGAAATTTTAAATGTACATCTGTATGTGTATCTGTAATGTTACATGATAGGATCTTTGCTGGGCTATGATATGTAATATTAGTGATAATGTTTGTCTCTACCTTCAAAACTGTGGTTTTTATATATATTTTTTACAGGGAGATTTTAACTGTATTTAATTTTATATACAAAATATATACTAAAACATAATAAATATATATTTTACAGGGAGATTTCAACTGTATTTAAGTTTAAATATAAAATATATACTAAGATATAATAAATATATATACATATATAATATATACATACCGTGAATATATATTTTTACAGGGAGATTTTAGCTATTTAATTTGATATACTAAGACATATTAAATTTTTTTTTTTTTTACAGGGAGATTTTAACTGGGACCAAAATACACAAGGAATCATCCTGGGCTCATTCTTCTATGGTTATATATTCACTCAGATTCCTGGAGGAAAATTAGCAGAGATTTTTGGTGGAAAGAAGATGTTTGGTTTTGGCGTACTTTGTACCGCTGTATTGACTTTAGTTACACCATTAGCTGCTAAAGCAGGACTGGGGTACTTCATAGCACTGAGAGTTGTAGAAGGCATTGGGGAGGTATATAAATTACTATACACCTTCAGGGCATTCCATAGCAACCGGGCACAGGACAAATTGCCCATTTAATTGCATTTTCCCTGGCTACTTTGTTTTCAAAAATGAAAATGTCAAAGTGAAAGTAAAATATAGCTTTGTTTTGTATACATGTACTAGTTTATCTTTTGTAATCTAAATTGTTCAAATTGGGAATCAAAATAAGGAGGTAAGAATGAAAATTATGGGAACTTTGCATGATTTTAGAATATTTTTCATTGGGAAAGGGTCCTTTTGCCGGACCCTGGGGAAGGCTAGAAAAATTACTGCCCTTCTATATAGCTACTTTAGGATTATCACATCCTACTTGAGAATGAGTGGAATGTCATGCACCTAATAAGTAAATTATATCATTGCTTGATTGATTTTTGGTTGCTTAGCGTCCAGCAGCAAATGTTTCATGCATTGATTGATTGGTGTTTAACGCCAACTTTAGCAATATTGCAACTATATCATGATGTGAACAAATTTTATTATTAACTTAGACACCTTAGAAATAAAACATACTTGTCTATAAAATAATCAAATTATTTGCACAAATAAAAGAAACATTATAAAACAAGATAAAACCATATATTTAGAACGTATGTAATCTAATTTTATTTTTGTATGTAAATTAATTTCTTGTTTCATGCATATTCATGATGAGAACAAGATAAGCAACATCTAAAGATAGGACTTTTAACTATATATAGTTACATTTAAACAAAGTATTGCAAAACTTTTCGACGGCACGGCCGTCTTCGTCAGTTGCAAAACATAAACTACTAAGAGATACAAAAAAACAAGAAGACAACGTCATAACGTCTATATATAATATATATAAATTTTGAAATATTTTGTTTGATTGTATATATAGTTAGGTAGGGGAAAACATTTTGCCTTTTAGTTATGTAATGGCTACAAAGCACCTGTTCTTTTTCTAAATCTACTAAGGAGGTCTTTAACATGCAGGCACTGTGTTGCACTCTCCATATATTGTACCCACTAGGAGCCACATTCAGACTTTCCTTATTACTGATATGATCTGACAACCTCCTCATCAAGATGGTGCCTAGAGCTATCTGTCATGTAACTCCTTGTGTTGAGCCCTATGATGGTGCCTAGAGCTATCTGTCGTGTAACTCCTTGTGTTGAGCCCTATGATGGTGCCTATAACTATCTGTGGTGTAACTCCTTGTGTTGAGCCCTATGATGGTACCTAGAGCTATCTGTCGTGTAACTCCTTGTGTTGAGCCCTATGATGGTGCCTAGAGCTATCTGTCGTGTAACTCCTTGTGTTGAGCCCTATGATGATGCCTAGAGCTATCTGTCGTGTAACTCCTTGTGTTGAGCCCTATGATGGTGCCTAGAGCTATCTGTCGTGTAACTCCTTGTGTTGAGCCCTATGATGGTGCCTAGAGCTATCTGTCGTGTAACTCCTTGTGTTGAGCCCTATGATGGTGCCTAGAGCTATCTGTCATTTGTGTAACTCCTATGAACATTCAAAATATATCACTTAATATTTTTAAAATACTGTACATAGCTAATTAACCCATACCCCACTCCCCCCAAAAAGATACAATTTGCCATTTCAATGATTATTGTTATGTACCCTCTCAAAACACTGTCATTGGTCTAAGGGAAATAACTCTTGAATTTTGTTGTTGATAATATACATGTTGAAGGGTGAACATCTTCTTGTTAATGTTAAAAGATTTTATTTGAAGTATAATGTCACTGCAAGGATAAGTAATATCTTAATATTCTAATGTAACTTTTATCTAAATTTAAACATGTCTTCATTGGTTACCTTCAAAACTAGAGTGATCGCTCTTGGATTTACAACTACCTATGCAATCAGTACCTATCACCACTGATGTTGTGAGTTCAAATCCCGCTCAGGGCGAGTTGGACAAAAATATGTTATAAAGTTTGTCAATAACTTGTGGCAGATCGGTGGTTTCCTCCGTGTACTACCGCTTCCTCCAGCAATAAAACTGACAGCCACGATATAACTGAAATATTGTTGAAAGTGGCGTTAAACACCATAAAACCAAACCAACCAATCATTGGTGACCTTCAAATCCACAGTTAGCATTTCATAGTTATTAAAGGATTCTACTTTGAATGAGCCACCAAATTAAATTTTGAAATCCAGCATGTCTTAATTATTGCAATAATGAAAAACCAGTTTTAACGAGATATTTATTCGAATCTGAGGGATAGCAATTTCCAAAAACTATCCAATGTTTAGGTAATGCTCTGAAAGTGTTAATATGTTGTCATGGTTTTCTATGGAATTAATTAATGCAGCAAATTCATCAACATTATTTTGTAGCGTTTTATTTTATTCTGTTTTGAGAACTTTTTCACAAAAATGTGAATGTCATTATATGTTTTAGATAAAATAATGTATGTTAATATATTTATAGGGCGTGACCTTTCCAGCAATGAATGCTATGTGGGGACATTGGGCCCCGCTCTGGGAAAGAAGTAAATTGGCAGGCTTTAGTTATGCAGGTATGATTGCAATGATTACAGAGGTATTTTTAGAGAGGCAGTCGTGGTAATGATTGTATGGTAGTTGAATTTACAACTACCTATGCAATCAGTGCCTATCACCACTAACGTTGTGAGTCTGAATCCCACCCAGGCGAGGTGTACTCGATGCAACATTATGTGATAAAGTTTGTCAGTGACTTGCGACAGGTCGGTCGTTTTCTCCATGTACTCTCGTTTCCTCCACCACTAAAACTGAAAGTGGCGTTAAACACCATAAACCAAACCAAACCAGAGGTATTTTTGATTTTAACTAGACAATCGGCCCAGTAGAAAAATACACTTTTCTGGGCCTAAGCATATTTAACTGGACTTTTTTCAATTTGAATCTATCAATTTACCGGCATCAGATTGTACCTTTGGTCCAGTAAATAAATACAGTCAAACCTGCCCATGTGGTCACCTCTATGAAGCAGTCACCTTAATTAAAAGGTCACCTTTTTCTTGTCCAGTCATAGAAGATTTCATATGAATTGAACCTCTTTTAAGAGGTCACCTGTCTTATAAGACCACTTTTTCTTTTTCCCAAAGGTATACTTAATTGGACCAAATCTGTTTTTACTAGGCTTTGCTCCATGTCTGATGGACCTTCAGAATGTATCATTGTGCACCAATACATTTAGACATTAGCAAATTTCCTGTTTGAAGTTTATGAAAATAATCATACACTTGTCAGAACAAAAATAAATTACGAGTATGTCAAAATTTTCATTACTACTCACTTAACTTGTTTAACCCTGCCACATTTATGTGCCTGTCCATAGCAAGGATCTAGATTTCCAGTGTAATATGTCATGGTCTTTTTTATGTTCAATGATGAGAGGTGGTTGCTCGTTTTTGTAGTATTGACCATCTGGCATCATTGTTTAAACTTTCTTTTCATAGGACAAATGTTAGAAACTTTATAGTTCTATGTTTTCTATGCATGAACAAATTGTTAAATTAATCAGAGACTTTTAAATTTGATTGAGGGTAAAAAGGCTTAAAATACACATAAAATGTGTGAAAAATCTTTATGTTTTAACCATACACTCTGAAATCACCAAAATACTGGAAGTTAATATTGTCAGATTTCAAGTTCAAAATTAGAAACACATTTATTTTTTGTTGTTGGCCTGAGTCTGGTTGTATACTGCAGTCAGATGATAACAATTGGTATAAAATAGGTCACTATCGATAACTATACCATCACATGCAAATCATGTGACATTATATTGTTACTGTTAAAGTGACATTTCACCTGTTAATTCAGATACAGTAAAACTTGTCTAAACCAACCAACCTTTGGACTTCATTGTTGAGGGAGACAGGACAGGTTCAATTTACAAATTATTCAGATACATGTATTTGGAAAACATTTGATGTCTGAAATGCATTGGATTTCAGTTTATTTAGGCTTCTGCTGTTTACACGGGTTTCATAGTACAGTAGCCCCCCCTAAAGCCACACCTTCTTATCAGGCCACACCCCCTAAAGCCACACCTTCTTATCAGGCCACCCCCCTAAAACCACACCTTCTTATCAGGCTGCCCCCTAAAGCCACACCTTATCAGGCCGCCCCCCTAAAGCCACACCTTCTTATCAGGCCAGATTGCAGATGCACTCGGACAATAACACACCACTAAATTGTATCCCTCAAGAGAAGCCAGCTCTCTTATAAAACACCTTTTTCATTGCAGACGGGGTGGCCTCATAAAAGGGTGGCACGACTGCATTCACAATTATATTCGTACACGTCATGTCTTGATTTCTAAACTAGTCAAGCTTACTCATCGACAAAGACATTGGTATGATATAGCCCTGAAACTACATTCTGGTAAATCTGATTTCAAGGAAAATACTATGACTGTTTTAGAATTGTATTATGTTTATTTTTGTATTTTATTAGGAGCTCAGCTAGGAACAGTAATAGCAATGCCTATTTGTGGAATTTTAGCTGATTCAGACTTTCTTGGAGGGTGGCCTTCAGTCTTTTATGTTTTTGGTAAGTAGAAAATTATTCTTAATGCAAGGACTTAGAATATTGAACACTTATTTTTTTGTATATGGCTTCTACTTGTCTATTCATCTGTATGTCAGGCTAACAATGTTATGTACTCAACAAGCCATTTTGTTATCTCACCTTGCCAAAGGCAACGTGAGCTTTTGCCATCACTTGGAGTCCGTCGTCCGTTAATTTTTCACATTTTAATCTTCTCTTATGAAACCCCTCAGCCAAATGAACTGAAACTTGGTAGGAAGTATCTATGGAAGGTCCTCTATTAAGATTGCTAATTTTGTCCCGATCCATTTACAAGCATGGCCGCCACAGGCAATTCTTGTTTCTGATTGGCCGATTTTAACAAATCTTCTCCTCTGAAACCGCTTGGCCAAATGAACCGAAACTTGGTAGGAAGCATCTACGGAAGGTCCTCTATAACGATTGCTAATTTCGTCCCAATTCGTTAACAAACATGGCCGCCACAGGCCATTCTTGTTTCTGATTGGTTGATTTCTTAAAAATCTTCTCCTCTGAAACCGCCTGGCCAAATGAATCAAAACTTGGTAGGAAACATCCTTAGAAGGTCCTCTATAAAGATTGCTCATTTAGTTCCGATCCGTTAACAAACATGGCCGCCACATGTTTTTGATTGTTTGATTTCTAAAAAATCTTCTCCTCTGAAACCACTTTCCCAAATGAACTGAAATTTAGTAGGTAGCATCTATGGAAGGTCCTCTATAAATATTGCTTATTTTGTCCCGATCCATTAACAAACATGGCTGCCACAGGCAATTCTTGTTTCTTATTGGCTGATATTTTAAAATCTTCTCCTCTGAAACCGCTTGGCCAAATGAACCGAAACTTGGTAGGAAGCATCTATGGAAGGTCCTCTATATAGATTGTTCATTTTGTCCCGATCCGTTAACAAACATGGCCACCACAGGCAATTCTTGTTCCTGATTGGTTGATTTCTAAACAAAATTCTCCTCTGAAACCACCTGGCCAAATGAATCAAAACTTGGTAGGAAGCATCCTTGGAAGGTTCTCTATAAAGATTGCTCATTTCGTCCCGATTCGTTAAAACAAACATGGCCGCCACAGGCAATTCTTGTTTCTGATTGGTCGATTTCTAAAAATCTTCTCCTCTGAAACCACTTTACCAAATGAACCGAAACCTGGTAGGCAGCATCCACGGAAGGCCCTCTATAAAGATTGCTCATTTCGTCCCGATTTGTTGGCAAACATGGCTGCCACAGGCAATTCTTGTTTCAGATTGGTCGATTTCTAAAAATCTTCTTCCCTGAAACTGCTTAGCCGATCTGTTAACAAACGTGGCTGCCATAGGCAATTCTTGTTTCTGGTTGGTTGATTTCTAAAAATCTTCTTCTCTGAAACTTCTTGGCCAAATGAACCGAAACTTGGTGGGAAGCACCTATGGAAGCAGGGTTCTCCAAAAGTTTTAAAGTAGATGGAGAATTTTTGGAAGTAGGCGGAAACTGGACATGCCACAGGCATGTCCCCGAGCGCCGTAGGCATGAGAAGAGGTGAGTCCGACAGTGTGGTGTCCCCCCCTCTTGGTTGGTGGGGGGTCCGGAGGTCCTCCCGCTGAAAATTTTGAAATTCTAGATGGCAGGAGATGCAATCTGGGCATATATTTGAGGAAATTGAAGCTTTTAATTGGTCTCAAAAATGCAGGTTTCTTAGTGTGAATCATTGTTCCTCTCAAAGAGAAATTGAAGAAATCCAAGCTACAGTCAAAATGCCACAAGATTAGAACCGATTGACAATGCCATGGCAAACACTGAATACACCTGTAGATGTTAGGATAACATCTTGGCATCATGTTTTTTTTTATTCATTACCGGAAATCAGTAACTTCTAATACATTCCAATTTCGGGATGACTCCGAATCAAAATCCGCGATCAACAAAACGTTTTGCGATCATAGGTTACACTGGTTCAAAAAGACGGTAACATTTCAGTTTTACCAACTTCTATTTTTATTTTTGACAAATTTGTTGATGGTGCTCAACCAGAAGTAGCCGGCGAAATCGCCGGTCGCCGGCACATTTTGAGAACCCTGTGGAAGGCTCTGTATTAAGTTTCCTCAAAGCAGAATGAAAGGTGAGCAACACAGGCTCAGTCTACTGAGCCTCTAGTTTATTATTTGGAGAAAACCACTAACCTGTCGCAAGTCACTGACAAACTTTTTTTTCAATGTTGTATTGAGTGCACCTCGCCATGAACGGGGTTCGAACTCACAACTTGTGTGGTGATAGGCACTGATTGCACGGGTAGTTGTAAATCCAACTACCATACGATCACGACCACGACGGCCCCTTTTCTTATTTTGTATGATAATTGAACAGTATTATATTACATAGACTTTTTATTGGTCAGTTTATGAGGGAGTTATACCCTTTTTAGGAGGTATTGTCAGCACTTTGCGGTCGTCGTCTGCTTCCATTAGCTTTTATCATTTCAATCCATTTCTCACAAATCACTGGCCCAATTGGAACCAAACTTGTTAAACTGAAAATGTTAATTGGGTAGTCCTCAACATTTATCATGAATTTCGTTTCATTCGGAAATTCAAACATGGCTGCTCGTGCCAATATTCTTTCTAATTGGCTCAAGTTTAAAAAACTATAAATTTGATTGAACCCAAAGTGTACATGAGTAATTATTGGATGATCCCATACAAAAAATTTACATTGTTTTTATGTCAATTAGAAATCCAAGATGGCCGTCACCACAGGTTTAACTTAGGAGTATGCTAAAAATATTTTGAAATATTATGATTTAACCAAAAAGAGGCCTGGAATTTTCATTTGATCGTTGTTTGCAAAATGTGTGTTTTTTTTTTGTGTTGATCGAAAATCCAAGGTGGCTGTAGAGGTTAGCTTTAACATAGAATTCTAAAATCAAATATCAAAATCTTAGGAGGCAAAATCGATACCCCTGAACATAGAAATACACAACCGCTCACTTACTTCCTGTCTTGGTACAGGCACTTCAATAAAAAAAAGTGGCGGGATTAAACTAGTTTTATGGGCCCAAACCTATTTCATTTTGAAAAAGAGTCTAAATGAGACCTATATTTCAAAAATTCACATACATGTATTTGGATGGTATACAATTATCTCTCCCCTTCGAACGAAGGGAGACATATTGTTTTAGTCTGATTTTTTCTTCTTCTTCCGCTTCTTCTCAGCGAAGCTTGTCTGGACCATAACTTTTGAGGTCAAATAATTGTTTTTTAGGGGAAACATAAATTTTAGGTATCTAAAACAGTTCTTCCTAGCTTTTTTTCTTTTGTATCCAATTTTGATGTGCTTTTTTTTTCTATGAAATGATCGTGTTGAGAGCTTCCAGTAATAAGACTACAGATTTGATCTATATCTTAAACTATATGATTTTATTTATTTTATTTCTAGGTGGGGGCCGTCATGGATGTGATCGTATAGTAGTTGGATATATAACTACCTGTGCAATCAATGCCTATCACCACTAACATTGTGAGTTTCAAAACCGCTCAGGCGAGGTGTACTCGATACAACATTATGTGATAAAGTTTGTCGGTTACTTGCGACAGGTCACTGGTTTTCTCCGGGTACTCCGGTTTCCTCCACCGTTAAAACTTACCGCCACGATATAACTGAAATATTGTTGAAAGCAGCATAAAAACAAACAACAAAATTATTTCTAGGTTTTATTGGTTGTATTTTCCTGTGTTGATAATGGGTTTCAGTTTAATCTTGATTGAAGTAAAACTGTTACAGGAGGAGACCCTGAGTTTAAACATATTTTATTTGCTCGAATGTGCAAAAAGGATCAGACACAAGTTAAACATACTGATGAAGTCTTCTCCTATATATAATAAGTTACAACAAACTTATGAAGTCTTCTCCTATATAATAAGTTACAACATTATTTGACAGAGCATGCATGTATATAGATATTTCTTACATTAATATGTGTAAATTGAACAAAAAAAGAAAGCAGAAATTAATGAGAGAGAGAGGGATTAGTGGTGATGATATGTGTGATTGTTCTCTTGGTGAACTACAACAAGAAACCTTTCAGACCTCTTTATATATTCAAACACTTATTGACTTGCTGACGTCATGGTGGTTTATGTTATTTTTAGGTGTTATAGCTTGTATTTGGTTTATAGCCTGGATGTTACTAGTACATGATACACCAGCAGATCATCCTAGAATATCAAAACCAGAAAAAGATTATATTGAAAAATCTATAGGTGTCAAACAGGTATAATACAAATGTAGATTAGGTGTCAAACAGGTAATAACAATGTAGATTTCTTATTTCGTTAGTGTCGACAACACATTTCTGAAATAAATGTAACTTTCATCAGATATGCTCAAAGTCTAATGATTGGGAACCGCATCGGTGGTATAATGGTTAGCGTGCTCGTCTCGAGTGCGGTAGATCGTGGGTTCGAGCCCTGATCAGGTCAAACCAAAGACTATAAAATTTTGTGAGCATTTTACTTGTTTAAGTTGCTAAATGCAAAATGACATCTAATTTGAAAATATCAGTAACTTAATTACATCACCGTCTAGTTATCAATGTAGGAAAACTACTGTAAACATGAAGGTTAGTGGATTTTGTTATTACATGCATTTCCATTACTGACTTCCATTCAAAATGTAAGTTAGAGTTTTCCTACTAGGATTGAAATAATTCATGGAAACCATAGTTTGTATGAAATAGGTAACATTATTTTCGTTTAATTTATCGTAGAATGCCAAATTTTCATTCAGGGAGGTAATCTGAGCAGCCAAATCCTTCGGTATCCACCAGGCCACATTGATTTACAAAATTACTGTAAATGCCCTATTATAAACATTTTATACCTCACTTTCGCTCGCTGTAAAATATCAACAATTATAATGCCTCCCCATGTTAAAATGAGCATAAAACATGACATAAGAGAATTATTTCTTAATTTTCAACTTCGTCTTTGTAGGAATAAATTTGATAAAATCTCTATTGTTCATAACAAATACCAAACTTTTGTACATAAAGTTATTATTTACATGATATAATGAAAACAATAATGAAATAAAACACACAACAGTCACTGTGATATTTGTAAAGCATGACTGCATTATTTCACTAAGAGGTGAGGTTTGTTGAGCCCATTAAACTAGCTTAACCCTGCCACTTTTTATTGAAGTTCCTATTTCAAGCCAGGAAAGTAAGCAGTAATGTATGTATATATATGTGTTAGGAGTATCATTTTTGCTTTTTTTTCTGATTTTTTTTATTGGAATATTTAGAACTGTTCTGACAGTGTGGTATTTATTGTTTTCTATTTTATTATTAAACACTTATAAATCTTCTATTGTACCGTAATGACCTATGTATTATGCGCTATGTTTTACATAGATTCTTTATTTTGCAGGAGGGGTGCGTATTATAAAAAAGAACAATATGTTTTACTCTTTTTTCAGACCAAGAAATCACATTTTTCGGCAGATTTTCAGGACCAAGAAGGGATGCGCATTATGCACGAATGCACATTATGCAACCCTAATGACGGTATATAATATGTATTTTCAGGATTTAGCAACACCATGGCTAGCCATATTAACATCCCCAGCAGTTTGGGCGACAAGTGCAGCACATTTTGCCAATAATTGGGGATTTTATACAATGTTGACGTGTCTGCCTACTTATATGAATGACATACTCAAGTTTGATATCAAATCAGTATGTATTTTTAGTTCACCTGGACCAAAGGTCCAGGTGAACTATTGCCATCACTTGGCGTCCGTCGTCTGTCGTCTGTCGTCTGTAAACTTTTCACATTTCAAGCTTCTTCTCCGAAACCACTTGGCCGATTGGAACCGAACTTAGCAGGAATGTTCCTTGGATGGTCCTCTACAAAGTTACTGTTTTTCGTTCCAGTCGGATATTCAATATGGCTGCCAGGGCCAATAATATGCTCTGATTGGCTGAAATTTCAAAGATCTTCTTCTCCGAAACTAATGAACTGACTGAACCCAAACTGTAAAGGAATGATCATTGGAATGTCCTTTACCAAGTTACTGTTTTTTATGCCGATCGGAAATCCAAGATGGCCGCCATCGCAGGACATAGATTAACATTGGACCCTATGGGAAAATGTTCAAATGCCTTCTTCTCAGAAACTACAAATATGATTAAAGCCAAACTGTACATGAATGTTCATTGGATGGTCCTCTACAATCTTAATGTTTTTTGTTCCGATATGAAATTCAAAATGGCGGCTACGGCAGGACTTAGTTTAACATTGGACCCTATGGGAAAAATGTTTCAAAATGCTTCTTCTCTGAAACCACTTGGACAGTTGAAACCAAACTGCCCAGGAATGATCATTGGAAGGTCCTCTACAAATTTTCTGTTTTTTATGCCGGTCGGAAATCCAAGATGGCCGCCACCGCAGGACATAGATTAACATTGGACCCTATGGGAAAATGTTCAAATGCCTTCTTCTCAGAAACTACAAATATTATTAAAGCCAAACTGTACATGAATGTTCATTGGATGGTCCTCTACAATCTTAAGGTTTTTTGTTCCGATATGAAATTCAAAATGGCGGCTACGGCAGGACTTAGTTTAACATTGGACCCTATGGGAAAAATGTTTCAAAATGCTTCTTCTCTGAAACCACTTGGACAGTTGAAACCAAACTGCCCAGGAATGATCATTGGAAGGTCCTCTACAAATTTTCTGTTTTTTATGCCGGTCGGAAATCCAAGATGGCCGCCACCGCAGGACATAAATTAACATTGGACCCTATGGGAAAATGTTCAAATGCCTTCTTCTCAGAAACTACAAATATGATTAAAGCCAAACTGTACATGAATGTTCATTGGATGGTCCTCTACAATCTTAAGGTTTTTTGTTCCGATATGAAATTCAAAATGGCGGCTACGGCAGAACTTAGTTTAACATTGGACCCTATGGGAAAAATGTTTCAAAATGCTTCTTCTCTGAAACCACTTGGACAGTTGAAACCAAACTGCCCAGGAATGATCATTGGAAGGTCCTCTACAAATTTTCCGTTTTTTATGCCGGTCAGAAATCCAAGATGGCCGCCACCGCAGGACATAGATTAACATTGGACCCTATGGGAAAATATTCAAATGCCTTCTACTCAGAAACTACAAATATGATTAAAGCCAAACTGTACATGAATGTTCATTAGATGGTCCTCTACAAACTTTACGTTTTTTGTTCTGGTATGAAATTCAAAATGGCGGCTACGGCAGGACTTAGTTTAACATTGGACCCTATGGGGAAAATGTTTCAAAACGCTTCTCCTCTGAAACCACTTGGATAATTGAAACCAAACTGCCTAGGAATGATCATTGGAAGGTCCTCTACAAATTTTATGTTTTTTATGCCGATCGGAAATCCAAGATGGCCACCACCGCAATACATAGATTAACATTGGACCCTATGGGAAAATGTTCAAATGCCTTCTACTCAGAAACTACAAATATGATTAAAGCCAAACTGTACATGAATGTTCATTAGATGGTCCTCTACAAACTTTACGTTTTTTGTTCTGGTATGAAATTCAAAATGGCGGCTACGGCAGGACTTAGTTTAACATTGGACCCTATGGGAAAAATGTTTCAAAATGCTTCTTCTCTGAAACCACTTGGACAGTTGAAACTAAACTGCCCAGGAATGATCATTGGAAGGTCCTCTACAAATTTTTTGTTTTTTATGCCGGTCGGAAATCCAAGATGGCCGCCACCGCAGGACATAGATTAACATTGGACCCTATGGGAAAATATTCAAATGCCTTCTACTCAGAAACTACAAATATGATTAAAGCCAAACTGTACATGAATGTTCATTAGATGGTTCTCTACAAACTTTACGTTTTTTGTTCTGGTATGAAATTCAAAATGGCGGCTACGGCAGGACTTAGTTTAACATTGGACCCTATGGGAAAAATGTTTCAAAACGCTTCTTCTCTGAAACCACTTGGATAATTGAAACCAAACTGCCCAGGAATGATCATTGGAAGGTCCTCTACAAAGTTTCTGGTTTTTTTTGCCGATCGGAAATTCAAGATGGCCGCCACCGCAGGACATAGATTAACATTGGACCCTATGGGAAAATGTTCAAATGCCTTCTTCTCAGAAACTACAAATATGATTAAAGCCAAACTGTACATGAATGTTCATTGGATGATTCTCTACAAACAATACGTTTTTTGTTCCGATATGAAATTCAAAATGGCGGCTACGGCAGGACTTAGTTTAACATTGGACCCTATGGGAAAAATGTTTCAAAACGCTTCTTCTCTGAAACCACTTGGATAATTGAAACCAAACTGCCCAGGAATGATCATTGGAAGGTCCTCTACAAGGTGTGTGTTTTTTACGCCGATCGGAAATCCAAGATGGCCACCACCGCAATACATAGATTAACATTGGACCCTATGGGAAAATGTTTAAATGCCTTCTTCTCAGAAACTACAAATATGATTAAAGCCAAACTGTACAAGAATGTTCATTGGATGGTCCTCTACAAACTTTACGTTTTTTGTTCCGATATGAAATTCAAAATGGCGGCTACGGCAGGACTTAGTTTAACATTGGACCCTATGGGAAAAATGTTTCAAAATGCTTCTTCTCTGAAACCACTTGGACAGTTGAAACCAAACTGCCCAGGAATGATCATTGGAAGGTCCTCTACAAATTTAAGGTTTTTTATGCCGGTCGGAAATCCAAGATGGCCACCACCGCAGGACATAGATTAACATTGGACCCTATGGGAAAATGTTCAAATGCCTTCTTCTCAGAAACTACAAATATGATTAAAGCCAAACTGTACATGAATGTTCATTGGATGGTCCTCTACAAACTTTGCGTTTTTTGTTCCGATATAAAATTCAAAATGGCGGCTACGGCAGGACTTAGTTTAACATTGGACCCTATGGGAAAAATGTTTCAAAACGCTTCTTCTCTGAAACCACTTGGATAATTGAAACCAAACTGCCCAGGAATGATCATTGGAAGGTCCTCTACAAGGTGTGTGTTTTTTATGCCGATCGGAAATCCAAGATGGCCACCACCGCAGGACATAGATTAACATTGGACCCTATGGGAAAATGTTCAAATGCCTTCTTCTCAGAAACTACAAATATGATTAAAGCCAAACTGTACATGAATGTTCATTGGATGGTTCTCTACAAACTTTACGTTTTTTGTTCCGATATGAAATTCAAAATGGCGGCTACGGCAGGACTTAGTTTAACATTGGACCCTATGGGGGAAATGTTTGAAAACGCTTCTTCTCTGAAACCACTAGAACAGTTGAAACCAAACTGCCCAGGAATTATCATTGGAAGGTCCTCTACAAATTTTATGTTTTTTATGCCGATCGGAAATCCAAGATGGCCGCCACCACAATACATAGATTAACATTGGACCCTATGGGAAAATGTTCAAATGCCTTCTTCTCAGAAACTACAAATATGATTAAAGCCAAACTGTACATGAATGTTCATTGAATGGTCCTCTACAAAATATACGTTTTTCATTCTGATATGAAATTCAAAATGGCGGCTACGGCAGGACTTAGTTTAACATTGGACCCTATGGGAAAAATGTTTCAAAATGCTTCTTCTCTGAAACCACTTGGACAGTTGAAACCAAACTGCCCAGGAATGATCATTGGAAGGTCCTGTTTTTTATGCCGATCGGAAATTCAAGATGGCTGCCACCACAGGTCATAGTATTAACACAGAACCATATGGGGAAAATACAGAAATATATTCTTCTCTGAAGCTATTGCACTGATTGAACCTAAACTGTGCATCAATCATTGGAAGGTCCTTTACAAACTTTGTGTTTTTTATGTTGATCGTAATTCCAAGATGACGCAGGACATAGTTTTTACATAGGACCAATTGGTTTTTTTTATTACCAGGTGAACGATACAGGCTCTTGAGAGCCTCTGGTTATTTTTACTCGTCTCAAACTCTGGTATACAGCATGATGACAGCATCAGTGGAGTAATGGTTATCATGCTCTCTTTGAGTACAGTAGATCATAGGTTCAAGCTTCAGCTCATAGGTTCAAGCTCCAACTCGTAGGTTCAAGCTTCAGCTCATAGGTTCAAGCTTCAGCTCATAGGTTCAAACTTCAGTTCATAGGTTCAATCTCCAGATCATAGGTTCAAGCATCAGCTCATAGGTTCAAGCTTCAACTCATAGGTTCAAACTTCAGCTCATAGGTTCAAGCTCCAGCTCATAGGTTCAAGCTTCAGCTCATAGGTTCAAGCTTCAGCTCATAGGTTCAAGCTTCAGATCATAGGTTTAAGCTTCAGCTCATAGGTTCAAGCTTCAGATCATAGGTTTAAGCTTCAGCTCATAGGTTCAAGCTTCAGCTCATAGGTTCAAGCTTCAGCTCATAGGTTCAAGCTCCAGCTCATAGGTTCAAGCTCCAGTTCTTGTGTAATATGTTACCAAGCTTTTATGCGGACTTCGATCCTGTATACTCTGAGATTGAACCGTATTGGAGGTGTAACGGTTAGCGTGCTCGCCTTGAGTGCAGTAGATCATAGGTTCAAGTTCCAGTCAGGTCAATCCAAAGACTATAAAATTTGTATTCACTGCTTCTCTGAAAAGTATACAACATTAAGGAGTTAGAGCTCAGAATCAAGGTCAGTGTAGTGATCCACACTTCGGCACAAATCAAAGGGAAAATGTCCAATTTGGCAATAAAAAAAATCTCAATCTGAATAGACAAAGAACAGTAAGACGTAAAATTATAGATCAATAACATAACAAAAGAACGTAATTAATACTTGAGAAGAAAGTCGCATCAGCTAATTCGAAATATGCACCTGAAATTGAAGAAATATTTGTTAACATTTTATCAGTTTCAAGGCATAATTAAACGGATCATTCAATTAAAATCTGTATGTAATCGCTTTTAAGAAGTGTCTATGAAATTGTATCTTGTTATATTAACTCATATTAGACTTACTCATGGAGAAACTACTTTTAATGATACAGCCCATAAAACAGATTCGTCTCTAGTCATAGCGGAGCAACGTGTAGTAATGTAGCCCGAACAACAGACTGAACCTGATACAAATAGGGTTGTGGTGTTTAACGTCAATTTGAACAATATTTCAGTTATATCGTGGTGGTCAGTTTTAGTGGTGGAGGAAACCTTAGTACCCAGAGAAAACCACTGACCTGTCACAAGTCACTTACAAACTGATCACATAATGTTGTATCGAGTACACTTCGCCTGGGCAGGATTCGAACTCACTTCAGTGGTAATAGGCACCGATTGCACAGGTAGTATTAAATAAAACTACCATACGATCACAACCATGACAGCCCCTCTGATACAAATAATTGTACAATAATTTGATGTACATGTATATAAGGCCAAAAAAAAAAAATATGTGTGTTTACGGTCACCCGACCCACCCTATTTTTCAGCCACCGACCCTATCCTTTTTTTTCGGCAATTATTTGACCCTAATTTTTGCTAGCGACCCTATCAATTTTTACACAGAATTCGGATAACCATTTTTGTTGTTTAATCAGCAGCAATGTTTTATTTAATCAACCGCTAGCTTTTTGTCGAAATTGAGAGCATAGAAGGTAGAAAAACTGTGTAACTCGTCATAAAGCAAATGACGGCTTACCGGAAATTTCGAAAATGAAATATCGGATTCCGGAACCAGGAACGACTATTTCCAGTTTTGCCGATAGTTAAAAAAAAAAAAAAAAAAAAATAATAATGCCGACCGACCTTAGATTTTTTTGACATGTGACAGTAAACACACATATATTTTTTTTTTGGCCTAATCTATAATTATATAATTGTACAATAATTTTATGTATATAATTGTATGATATTTTTATGTATATAATCTATAATTAGGTGCCTTAATATTGACAGGACGGTTTACTATCTGGATTACCATACTTAATATGTTGGTTGAGTCAGAACACGTCGTGTCATTTAGCTGATTTTCTCCGCAGTAGAGGATATTTGTCAACTTTAAATACAAGACGAGTTATAAACTCATTTGGTGAGTAAATTGTGTAGAGGTTTAATATTATTTCTACTTAACATGTCTACTATATGTAAGCTGTAGCTCCCTATTAAGATATATTTTTGAGCACTGACTTTATTAATTTCTGAATTTCATATATAAAAAAAGTGACTCAGTGACTAGCTGCAGGCCTCTGGTTTTCTCTGGTTACTCTGTGGTCAATGACTAGCTGCAGGCCTCTGGTTACACTGTGGTCAGTGACTAGCTGCAGGCCTCTGGTTTTCTCTGGTTACACTGTGGTCAGTGACTAGCTGCAGGCCTCTGGTTTTCTCTGGTCACACTGTGGTCAGTGACTAGCTGCAGGCCTCTGGTTTTCTCTGGTTACAATGTGGTCAGTGACTAGCTGCAGGCCTCTGGTTTTCTCTGGTTACACTGTGGTCAGTGACTAGCTGCAGGCCTCGGGTTTTCTCTGGTTACACTGTGGTCAGTGACTAGCTGCAGGCCTCTGGTTTTCCCTGGTTACACTGGTCAGTGACTAGCTGCAGGCCTCTGGTTTTCTCTGGTTACACTGTGGTCAGTGACTAGCTGCAGGCCTCTGGTTTTCTCTGGTTACACTGTGGTCAGTGACTAGCTGCAGGCCTCTGGTTTTCTCTGGTTACACTGTGGTTTCCTTCACCAAAACAATCTATAAATAGTAACCAAAGACATGATTGGATCTTCATATTCAATTTTGAAAGTAGACAGCCTAAGTATGATTCAGTCAAACATTTGTTCAAATTGGATAAGGGGTTTCAGTGGAGAAGATTTTTTTTAAAGTTTACAATGACGAATGCCAAATAACAGCAAAAAGTGTTGACCATAATTAGTAACATTTCATACAGCAATATACAGTAGTATAAATTCCCACTGAAATTGAGTTAATGTTAGTAGTACATGTACGTGTTGACTAAAAGTGCCTTCTAACCCCCATACAGGTCTCTTTCTTGGATAGCCCTTATATAAGTTACTTTGGCAACAAGAAATGTAATCTATTGAAGTTGTTGGTTTTTATTCATTTAAACTGATGTACATGCAGACAGACATACAGTCCACACCGAAACGTTTGCTACAAGCAATCAAATTTGGCAAAAAAGGATAATCTGCAAAAAATATTTGAAATTATATATTTTTTATTATTCTCTTTTGGTAGCTTTACCTCCATTAAAGATTTTATGTTTGATTGAGAAGACAGAACATATTTTCAAGTAACATAAGCGTGACATATAATTGCTTTGTTATGATTGTCGTAATAAATTTTGCTTCCTAGTCAATCTTTTAAAAAGAGTTTGTTAGAAATTTCATGCATGAATGACTCTGCTCCTTTTCTTTTTACTGTTAACACCTTTGAACCTCTGCTCCTTTTCTTTTTACTGTTAACATCTTTGAACCTCTGCTCCTTTTCTTTTTACTGTTAACACCTTTGAACCTCTGCTCCTTTTCTTTTTACTGTTAACACCTTTGAACCTCTGCTCCTTTTCTTTTTACTGTTAACACCTTTGAACCTCTGCTCCTTTTCTTTTTACTGTTAACATCTTTGAACCTCTGCTCCTTTTCTTTTTACTGTTAACACCTTTGAACCTCTGCTCCTTTTCTTTTTACTGTTAACACCTTTGAACCTCTGCTCCTTTTCTTTTTACTGTTAACACCTTTGAACCTCTGCTCCTTTTCTTTTTACTGTTAACACCTTTGAACCTGTGCTCCTTTTCTTTTTACTGTTAACACCTTTGAACCTGTGCTCCTTTTCTTTTTACTGTTAACACCTTTGAACCTCTGTTCCTTTTCTTTTTACTGTTAACACCTTTGAACCTCTGCTCCTTTTCTTTTTACTGTTATCACCTTTGAACCTGTGCTCCTTTTCTTTTTACTGTTAACACCTTTGAACCTGTGCTCCTTTTCTTTTTACTGTTAACACCTTTGAACCTCTGCTCCTTTTCTTTTTACTGTTAACACCTTTGAACCTGTTTGCCAGCAATGCATTGATGTTAAGAAGAATGATATACAAAAACAAAACCCAAAGAAATAATTTGTAGATTGATTCTAGTCGTTTAATAAATCTTCAGTTATTAAATGCTGTACATTTTAATTCTACTTTTATAATTTATTGATCTGACACTGTCATACTAGAAGATTTCATTATAATTTATTGATCTGACACTGTCATACTAGAAGATTTCATTATAATTTATTGATCTGACACTGTCATACTAGAAGATTTCATTATAATTTATTGATCTGACACTGTCATACTAGAAGATTTCATTATAATTTATTGATCTGACACTGTCATACTAGAAGATTTCATCATAATTTATTGATCTGACACTGTCATACTAGAAGATTTCATCATAATTTATTGATTTGACACTGTCATACTAGAAGATTTCATCATAATTTATTGATCTGACACTGTCATACTAGAAGATTTCATTATAATTTATTGATCTGACACTGTCATACTAGAAGATTTCATCATATGAATATTGAGTTACTCTTTGTACTTTTAAAGTTTAACAACAATTTACTATTAAAAAAATCGAGAAAGCATCAGAGATGCAACAGCCGAGTTGCAAGTCATAATCATTTGGTCTTGTTTTATAAATAAGTAAGAAAATAAAGAACAAAATATATGGTTTAAGGGTGGGGATCTCGACCATTAAAAAGTTCACTTCAGGTAGGGGTGGGGTATGACCCCAGGGGCCTGAGCTATAAAGCATTTAATTTGCCTAGTCACCCTGATCATAAATATATATGGTTTAGGGGTGGGGATCTCAACCATTAAAAAGTTCACTTCAGGTAGGGGGTGGGGTATGACCCCTGGGGCCTGAGCTATAAGGCATTTAATTTGCCTAGTCACCCTGATCATAAATATATATGGTTTAGGGGTGGGGATCTCGACCATTAAAAAGTTCACTTCAGGTAGGGGGTGGGGTATGACCCCTTGGGGCCTGAGCTATAAGGCATTTAATTTGCCTAGTCACCCTGATCATAAATATATATGGTTTAGGGGGTGGGGATCTCGACCATTAAAAAGTTCACTTCAGGTAGGGGGTGGGGTATGACCCTGGGGCCTGAGCTATAATGCATTTAATTTGCCTAGTCACCCTGATCATAAATATATATGGTTTAGGGTGGGGATCTCGGTCACATTTTTTAAAACAGATTTTCCAATGGGGTGGGGCTGAGCCCCGGGGATAAAAATGTTGAATGCACAACTTCACATTGGCATCTCCACCCATACCAAATATTAAGTTTCTATCTTTTGTGGTTTCAGAGAAATGTGTAATTCTCAAAATATGTACTTTTTCTATAAAAAACCATGATTTTAAAAGAAAAAAACAATAGATTAATCTGAATTTCGAACTCGCTCTAAATAATAGTGTAATAATGCTTTCTACCAAATATTATGTAGATCGGCCAAAAACTAAGAGCGCTATCGCGTTAACGAAGATAATTCTCAAAATATGTACTTTTTCTATTAAAAAATCTATGATTTTACAAGAAAAAAACAATAGATTAATCTGAATTTCGAACTCACTCTAGATAATAGTGTAATAATGCTTCCTACCAAAAATGATGTTGATCGGCCAAAAACTAAGAGCGCTATCGTGTTAACGAAGATAGGCTAACATACGCCCGCCCGCCTGGTCTGCTAAATAATTATACCCTACCTGCCTGGTCTGCTAAATAATTATACCCTACCTGCCTGGTCTGCTAAATAATTATACCCTACCTGCCTGGTCTGCTAAAAAATTATACCCTACCTGCCTGGTCTGCTAAAAAATTATACCCTACCTGCCTGGTCTGCTAAATAATTATACCCTACCTGCCTGGTCTGCTAAATAATTATACCCTACCTTCCTGGTCTGCTAAAAAATTCAGGGTCGAGGAAGAGGAAACAAACAATTTTTTAATTGTGGCTTAAGATACCTTGAAATACTACTATTCACTTTCTTTTTATTAAGTTTACAAACAGTTATTTTGAAAAAAGCCTTTTCATTTCATTCTTTTCTAACACAAGCATGAGAATTTATTTGAAATTCTTCAATGGTACTATATTTTCATCAATGTATGTACTTGTAGCACATTTTTACAAAGTTTTTGTTGTTGAAAACATTGACAATCAGAGGAATTACTAGTACAAGTGATTTTTCAATAACTTATTCAAGTAACTTTTAGAAAATAATGTTAGAAGTATGGTTTATCTCCCTTTGTTTCACAACATAGATTACTGGTGCAAGTAATAATTTGTGATACCAGTAATTTTAATACTTATCAAAGCGATTTTACCTTATTTCATTTTATTCTGGTGGTGTCTTTAGTTATTTATATGGAATAACTATACACATTTGTATACTCCATCAACCAACTAAATTTTGACATATACTGTGAAATAACTTTTATTTGTGGGGTACCAATTTTCGTGGGTAGGCTGATCCACGAAATTAAGAATCCAACGAACAATGAAACTTGGGAAGCAGTTTGATATCAATATATTGGCAAATGATGTCCTCGAGTGACCTCGACTTTCTGGACCAGGTGCATAGGGTACAATTGACAATTTTAATTATAAAATAAGTACGAGCATACTTTTTAATGGGTATCCACATGAACATGTTTGTGAATGATTTGATTTTGAATGCATGCGTAAAAACGACAGAAATGTTTATATGTGAAAAGATTTTAACAACTTCCAGTTATGGAAATCAAATTTACTTCCAAACCAGATGGTGACATGCTTCTAAGTGTTGTATAAATATTTCTCTATTGCAGTACAACACCCTTGCTTCAATAAGCATATTTTATAACCTTTCTTTAAACAATTAATGATCAATTATGCATAAGTTAACTGTACATTTGCCCCGGGGCCAGAATTAATCTTGTGGCACAACTACACCATTAAATTGCCCTAATGTTCTTATGATTTAAAGACAAGTTTTGTTTTCTGACGTCAAATTTGCTATATATTTAACCAAAATAAAATCGGAAAAATCAACATTTGTGTTTAAATCACCAGAAAACAAAAACCATGCAGACAAAAATTACTATCAGATAAACAAATAAAATTCAAAGAATTCTGCGTGTCTTGAAATAAATTTCATAAAAATCTGCCCAGAGATAGCTTTAAAATATTTTTTTGAAAAAAATGTGGTTTTATATGAAATATATAGTAAAAAATCGAAGGTGACGAATACTTATGTCCATGGACTGTACCAGTGGTTTCAATTTGAGATAAAGGATCGAAAATTTTGAAATAATTATACATGTACAAAAAAATGTACATACACTATCTGTAATTGGTAGAAAAATAATGAGAACAAAACTTTATTGTTTTTTTTTTAGTTGTGATAAACAAAAATTGAAGATAAAATGGAGAGTAAATATTTGTAAGACATAAAAACGAATAAAGGAAATTGCTAGTGTACGTGCTAATAAAGTAATTTCAGTAGATTTTTAAAAATTTTCAAATTCGATCAAATAAATTCTGCTAAATTTACAAATGCCGGAATTTTCTACAACTGTCAAAGTGAACACTTTAATATCCACGTTCCACTTCCTATTAGATAATTATACGGCTCATCTGTCTAATGTATTGAAGCTTTCTCGAAGATTTGCTATCCAATGAAACTTATATATTATGTTGAAAATATAAAATCTGCAAATTTTATTTTGGGTACATCCACGAAATTACGAATCCACAAACTTGTAATTTTTAACCAAACCACGAAAATTGATGTCCATGAAGAAAAGTACTTTCACAGTATGTTAAATACAAATGTACCTGTTAAATAAAAATAACTTATTCAAGTGATTTTTAAAAATATTGGCATTAAAAATGGTGGTTTATTAGCAAATATCTCCACTTTGTTTTGAGTCCACATTTTTCACAGAGAACATACATTTTTGGTAAATGAACTGAAAGATTTAAAGCTAACCTTTTCAAGAAAATTATCCACACTCTTGGAAAATTTGAATAAAAAATTCCATGCTTTCAAAATTAAAAAAAGTATAAAATATAACATTTTTATTGAACGATGATTTCAATAGTGTATGATTTAAATAAAGGGTCATTCCAGTATGCAAGACGATCTTGGTTTATCAAATTAGAAATATTTTTTATGAATTTCTCAAAAAATTAAAATAAAAGCAAAAATCACCTGACCTTGGGATTAATTACATTTATAATTTTTCAGGATTCCAGAAAACAACCTAAGTGTGTTTTCGAAAGATAGCTATGAAAATTACTTTCTGAAGTAATTTAGACAACTATTAAGTCGAAAAATACTTTCTGAGATACTAGGACATACAGTAATTCTTAAGGATAATGGGTGTTAAATGCCAGTTTAAGCAAGTCCACCAACATCAACCATCTCTCACCTCAAACAATTGAACAAAAAAAAAAAAACCACAACATTTGATGATGTAAATCCAGGTCCTGGCATTAGAACAGGCACAAAAATGTAGTATAGTTTTAGTGTTGTTGAATTGTTGACCATCAGCATTTATACATTCTTTTTAATTTTTTTTTTTTTTTATACAGGCTTACTAGCACCAGCCATTCTGATGTCTTGTATAGGATTAGTGGGTTGTAATTATGTAGCGGCAGTCGTGTTGCTGACATTTGCTGTAGGATTAGGAGGGTTCTGTATGGGTGGATTTAATGTGAATCATTTAGATCTAGCTCCTAACTTCTCAGGTATGTTATATAACATGGATAGGATTAGTGGGTTGTAATTATGTAGCAGTGGTCGTGTTGCTGACACTTGCTGTAGGATTAGGAGGGTTCTGTATGGGTGGATTTAATGTGAATCATTTAGATCTAGCTCCTAACTTCTCAGGTATGTTGTAGAACATGGATATGATTAATGGAATTTGCACATTTGATTCTAAAATTATATACATTTTGACATTTTTTTATATGAGTTAATTCCCTTAGGGAGGGAAAAATGATTCCTGTTCCATTCAGAAGCAACGAAAAGAACAAGGAATACAAGTATGATTTTCTTAACAGCTATGTCTAAATCTATGTGTACCATAACCCAGTACAAATTTAAATGAAGACATATTTTATTTCTGAATTAAAAAAAAATATTTTATGTTTGTAGTTTTTTAATAAGAGTTATTTCCCTTTGATTTGAAAGTTGTCTTAATAAGGATTTAATTTTGAATATAATTTGGAAAAAAAATCTATGTATTCTGTTAATTATAATAGAACTTATTTTATTATTGAAATATTTGAGTTAAAGCATTACATGGCCACGTGTGAGTTAAAGCATTACATGGCCACGTGTGAGTTAAAGCATTACATGGCCACGTGTGAGTTAAAGCATTACATGGCCACGTGTGAGTTAAAGCATTACATGGCCACATGTGAGTTAAAGCATTACATGGCCATGTGTAGTTAAAGCATTACATGGCCACGTGTGAGTTAAAACATTACATGGCCACGTGTGAGTTAAAGCATTACATGGCCATGTGTGAGTTAAAGCATTACATGGCCACGTGTGAGTTAAAGCATTACATGGCCACTTGTGAGTTAAAGCATTACATGGCCACGTGTGAGTTAAAGCATTACATGGCCACGTGTGAGTTAAAACATTACATGGCCACGTGTGAGTTAAAGCATTACATGGCCATGTGTGAGTTAAAGCATTACATGGCCACGTGTGAGTTAAAGCATTACATGGCCACTTGTGAGTTAAAGCATTACATGGCCACGTGTGAATTAAAGCATTACATGGCCACGTGTGAGTTAAAGCATTACATGGCCACGTGTGAGTTAAAGCATTACATGGCCACGTGTGAGTTAAAGCATTACATGACCACGTGTGAGCTAAAGCATTACATGGCCATGTGTGAGTTAAAGCATTACATGGCCACGTGTGAGTTAAAGCATTACATGGCCATTTGTAGTTAAAGCATTACATGGCCACGTGTGAGTTAAAGCATTACATGGCCACGTGTGAGTTAAAGCATTACATGGCCATGTGTGAGTTAAAGCATTACATGGCCACGTGTGAGTTAAAGCATTACATGGCCACATGTGAATTAAAGCATTACATGGCCACGTGTGAGTTAAAGCATTACATGGACACGTGTGAGTTAAAGCATTACATGGCCACATGTGAGTTAAAGCATTACATGGCCACGTGGAGTTAAAGCATTACATGGCCACGTGTGAGTTAAAGCATTACATGGCCACGTGTGAGTTAAAGCATTACATGGCGACGTGTGAGTTAAAGCATTACATGGCCATGTGTGAATTAAAGCATTACATGGCCACGTGTGAGTTAAAGCATTATGGCCACGTGTGAGTTAAAGCATTACATGGCCACTTGTGAGTTAAAGCATTACATGGCCACGTGTGAGTTAAAACATTACATGGCCACATGTGAGTTAAAGCATTACATGGCCACGTGTAGTTAAAGCATTACATGGCCACGTGTGAATTAAAGCATTACATGGCCACGTGTGAGTTAAAGCATTACATGGCCACGTGTGAGTTAAAGCATTACATGGCCATGTGTGAGTTAAAGCATTACATGGCCACGTGTGAGTTAAAGCATTACATGGCCACATGTGAGTTAAAGCATTACATGACCACATGTGAGTTAAAGCATTACATGGCCATGTGTGAGTTAAAGCATTGCATGGCCACGAGTGACAACTTCATTGATAATCGAACATGATGATTAATTATACATGTAATTGGTTATATGACGGCATCGGTGGTGTAAAGGTTAGCATGCTCGCCTCGCGTGCGGTAGACCGTGGATTCGAGCTCCGTTTGGGTCTAACCAGACTATAAAATTGACATTTGTTGCTTCTCCTCTAAGCACGCAGCATTAAGGAGAAAAATCAAAAACTGATTGGCTAGGTATTACCGGTAGGGTAATGTGTCCGAGTGGGACAACATGTCTATCCATGGACTGTTGTTTCAGTGAGCTAGCACTATAAAAATCCAACTAAGTCTGTTGGTCTAGTACAAAGTGGACCTCATCATCATCTCATTGAAAATTAACTTGTTCTCCCCATGATATAGCTGAAAAAGTGGCATTAAACACCATAATCCTAACCCTTGTATTGGTATTGTAAATTTTTAGCCATAAAAACAAAAGGCCCTCATGATAATGTAATTTTTGTATTTGATTTTTAATATGTTTATATCAATAGAGTGAAAATAAATTGGATAAGTTTACTAGTGAAATTTTTTATTTTTTTATTTAGCCTAAAATCTTGATATACAATGCCATCTACAGAGGAGGGTCTGTCGTGGTCGTGATCGTATGGTAGTTGTATTTTACAACTACCTGTGCAATCAGTGCCTATCACCACTAATGTTGTAAGTTCGAACTACGTTCATGACGTGGTATACTAGATACAACATTATGTGATAATGTTTGTCAGTGACTTGCGACAGGTCTGTGGTTTTCTCAAGGTACTCCGGTTTCCTCCACCAATAAAACTGACTGCTGTGATATAACTGAAATATTGTTGAAAGTGGCGTTAAATACCATAAACCAAACCTATCTACAGGATTTTCAATGAGAGCCAGTACCTGTGTAAATGTTGCTGCTTCAGAAGGGTGAAATTGCCAGTTCAATTGTAAAACAAATATATTTTTTAATTGAATGAAAATATAATACAGTTTTAAATTTTTGCTTTATGTAGTCACTGACAGTATATTATACAATTTTTGCACTTCATTGAGTGTGATATGATGTGTTATGGAGCACTGAAAATCAATATTGACCAAGGTCGCGGTCAATATTGCTTTTCAATGCTTCATAACACATATTGGACAAAATTAAGTGCTATAATTGTTTTATTACATTTAGCATACCCGGTTTGTGTTTGTGTGACGTCATTGCAACGGACATAGAAAACGATTTTCTGGTAAATTTTAAAATTTAGCTGGGGTATAACCTGCAATATGACGGATTAATCACATAAAGCGAATTCTATTGTTTTATAATACTGTGTAAAACTATACATGTAATAAAACATTTTACTGTGACTAGGACATTAAGTAATGAGATGTTTTTCAACGTTTTGACGTTGCTTTTTTTTTCTATCGAAGTTTTTCTTCATTTATGATGGATTTTCCCAAAAATATTATGCTGCATGATAATCGAAATATACATACATTATCTCAGAATATTAAATTTATTTGTATCTGAAAAGGTACATATATTCTACTGCCACGATATAACTGAAATATTGTTGAAAGTGGCATTAAACACCATAACCCTAACTGACATATTCTATATTGATATGTTTCAGGAACTTTAATGGGTATAACTAACATGATAGCTACTATACCAGGATTTCTGGGTCCATTTGTTGTTGGAGTTCTCACTAATAATAAGGTATGCAAATTATTTAATAATATCCAGACCACATCAGTGGTGTAATGGTGGTATAATAGCCGATACTTATATTCTCATATAACACTTTTAACTCTACTCATCACTTGGGTCTTTAAATCCTTCTAACAAAAGAATCACTCACCGTGTAAATATCTCCATGCTTCTACCATTCCTGCCAAACACGAACTATGTCACATCCAATCTGTACTGGTTCCTCCTAGTAGAAACACACTGTGCAGAACGCCTTAAGTTGGGATACAGCACTCGTGGTATGACTAACTACCGTATGTCCACATAGTGCAAGTATAAACATAACTGTCCTAGTATGTCACATCATACTACAATGGTTAACATATTTGTCTTGGATGCTGTAGATCATGGGTTCAAGCTCTGGTTGAGTCACACCCAAGACTATGTTTGTCTTGGATGCTGTAGATCATGGGTTCATGCCCTGGTTGAGTTACACCAAAGACTACGTTTGTCTTGGATGCTGTAGATCATGGGTTCAAGCCCTGGTTGAGTCACACCAAAAGACTATGTTTGTCTTGGATGCTGTAGATCATGGGTTCAAGCCCTGGTTGAGTCAAACCAAAGACTATGTTTGTCTTGGATGCTGTAGATCATGGGTTCAAGCCCTGGTTGAGTCAAACCAAAGAATATGTTTGTCTTGGATGCTGTAGATCATGGGTTCAAGCCCTGGTTGAGTCACACCAAAGACTATGTTTGTCTTGGATGCTGTAGATCATGGGTTCTAGCCCTGGTTGAGTCACACCAAAGAATATGTTTGTCTTGGATGCTGTAGATCATGGGTTCAAGCCCTGGTTGAGTCACACCAAAGACTATGTTTGTCTTGGATGCTGTAGATCATGGGTTCAAGCCCTGGTTGAGTCACCAAAGACTATGTTTGTCTTGGATGCTGTAGGTCATGGGTTCAAGCTCTGGTTGAGTCACACCAAAGACTATGTTTGTCTTGGATGCTGTAGATCATGGTTTCAAGCTCTGGTTGAGTCACACCAAAGACTATGTTTGTCTTGGATGCTGTAGATCATGGGTTCAAGCTCTGGTTGAGTCACAACAAAGACTATGTTTGTCTTGGATGCTGTAGATCATGGGTTCAACCCCTGGTGGAGTCACACCAAAGACTATGTTTGTCTTGGATGCTGTATATCATGGGTTCATACCCTGGTTGAGTCACACCCAAGACTATGTTTGTCTTGGATGCTGTGGATCATGGGTTCATGCCCTGGTTGAGTCACACCAAAGACTATGTTTGTCTTGGATGCTGTAGATCATGGGTTCAAGCCCTGGTTGAGGCACACCAAAAGACTATGTTTGTCTTGGATGCTGTAGATCATGGGTTCAAGCCCTGGTTGAGTCAAATCAAAGACTATGTTTGTCTTGGATGCTGTAGATCATGGGTTCAAGCCCTGGTTGAGTCACACCAAAGACTATGTTTGTCTTGGATGCTGTAGATCATGGGTTCATGCCCTGGTTGAGTCACACCAAAGACTATGTTTGTCTTGGATGCTGTAGATCATGGGTTCAAGCCCTGGTTGAGTCACCAAAGACTATGTTTGTCTTGGATGCTGTAGGTCATGGGTTCAAGCTCTGGTTGAGTCACACCAAAGACTATGTTTGTCTTGGATGCTGTAGATCATGGTTTCAAGCTCTGGTTGAGTCACACCAAAGACTATGTTTGTCTTGGATGCTGTAGATCATGGGTTCAAGCTCTGGTTGAGTCACAACAAAGACTATGTTTGTCTTGGATGCTGTAGATCATGGGTTAAACCCCTGGTGGAGTCACACCAAAGACTATGTTTGTCTTGGATGCTGTATATCATGGGTTCATACCCTGGTTGAGTCACACCCAAGACTATGTTTGTCTTGGATGCTGTGGATCATGGGTTCATGCCCTGGTTGAGTCACACCAAAGACTATGTTTGTCTTGGATGCTGTAGATCATGGGTTCAAGCCCTGGTTGAGGCACACCAAAAGACTATGTTTGTCTTGGATGCTGTAGATCATGGGTTCAAGCCCTGGTTGAGTCAAATCAAAGACTGTTTGTCTTGGATGCTGTAGATCATGGGTTCAAGCCCTGGTTGAGTCACACCAAAGAATATGTTTGTCTTGGATGCTGTAGATCATGGGTTCATGCCCTGGTTGAGTCACACCAAAGACTATGTTTGTCTTGGATGCTGTAGATCATGGGTTCAAGCCCTGGTTGAGTCACACCAAAAGACTAAGTTTGTCTTGGATGCTGTAGATCATGGGTTCAAGCCCTGGTTGAGTCAAACCAAATACTATGTTTGTCTTGGATGCTGTAGATCATGGGTTCAAGCCCTGGTTGAGTCACACCAAAGACTATGTTTGTCTTGGATGCTGTATATCATGGGTTCAAGCCCTGGTTGAGTCACACCAAAGACTATGTTTGTCTTGGATGCTGTATATCATGGGTTCAAGCCCTGGTTGAGTCACACCCAAGACTATGTTTGTCTTGGATGCTGTAGATCATGGGTTCATGCCCTGGTTGAGTCACACCAAAGACTATGTTTGTCTTGGATGCTGTAGATCATGGGTTCAAGCCCTGATTGAGTCACACCAAAAGATTATGTTTGTCTTGGATGCTGTAGATCATGGGTTCAAGCCCTGGTTGAGTCAAACCAAAGACTATGTTTGTCTTGGATGCTGTAGATCATGGGTTCAAGCCCAGGTTGAGTCAAACCAAAGAATATGTTTGTCTTGGATGCTGTAGATCATGGGTTCAAGCCCTGGTTGAGTCACACCAAAGACTATGTTTGTCTTGGATGCTGTAGATCATGGGTTCTAGCCCTGGTTGAGTCACACCAAAGACTATGTTTGTCTTGGATGCTGTAGATCATGGGTTCAAGCCCTGGTTGAGTCACACCAAAGACTATGTTTGTCTTGAATGCTGTAGATCATGGGTTCAAGCCCTGGTTGAGTCACCAAAGACTATGTTTGTCTTGGATGCTGTAGGTCATGGGTTCAAGCTCTGGTTGAGACACACCAAAGACTATGTTTGTCTTGGATGCTGTAGATCATGGGTTCAAGCTCTGGTTGAGTCACACCAAAGACTATGTTTGTCTTTGATGCTGTAGATCATGGGTTCAAGCTCTGGTTGAGTCACAACAAAGACTATGTTTGTCTTGGATGCTGTAGATCATGGGTTCAAGCCCTGGTTGAGTCAGACCCAAGACTATGTTTGTCTTGGATGCTGTAGATCATGGGTTCATGCCCTGGTTGAGTCACACCAAAGACTATGTTTGTCTTGGATGCTGTAGATCATGGGTTCAAGCCCTGGTTGAGTCACACCAAAATACTATGTTTGTCTTGGATGCTGTAGATCATGGGTTCAAGCCCTGGTTGAGTCAAACCAAATACTATGTTTGTCTTGGATGCTGTAGATCATGGGTTCAAGCCCTGGTTGAGTCACACCCAAGACTATGTTTGTCTTGGATGCTGTAGAGCATGGGTTCATGCCCTGGTTGAGTCACACCAAAGACTATGTTTGTCTTGGATGCTGTAGATCATGGGTTCAAGCCCTGGTTGAGTCACACCAAAAGACTATGTTTGTCTTGGATGCTGTAGATCATGGGTTCAAGCCCTGGTTGAGTCAAACCAAAGAATATGTTTGTCTTGGATGCTGTAGATCATGGGTTCAAGCCCTGGTTGAGTCAAACCAAAGAATATGTTTGTCTTGGATGCTGTAGATCATGGGTTCAAGCCCTGGTTGAGTCACACCAAAGACTATGTTTGTCTTGGATGCTGTAGATCATGGGTACAAGCCCTGGTTGAGTCACTCCAAAGACTATGTTTGTCTTGGATGCTGTAGATCATGGGTTCAAGCCCTGGTTGAGTCACACCAAAGACTATGTTTGTCTTGGATGCTGTAGATCATGGGTTCAAGCCCTGGTTGAGTCACCAAAGACTATGTTTGTCTTGGATGCTGTAGGTCATGGGTTCAAGCTCTGGTTGAGTCACACCAAAGACTATGTTTGTCTTGGATGCTGTAGATCATGGGTTCAAGCTCTGGTTGAGTCACACCAAAGACTATGTTTGTCTTGGATGCTGTAGATCATGGGTTCAAGCTCTGGTTGAGTCACACCAAAGACTATGTTTGTCTTGGATGCTGTAGATCATGGGTTCAAGCCCTGGTTGAGTCACACCCAAGACTATGTATGTCTTGGATGCTGTAGATCATGGGTTCATGCCCTGGTTGAGTCACACCAAAGACTTTGTTTGTCTTGGATGCTGTAGATCATGGGTTCAAGCCCTGGTTGAGTCACACCAAAAGACTATGTTTGTCTTGGATGCTGTAGATCATGGGTTCAAGCCCTGGTTGAGTCAAACCAAAGACTATGTTTGTCTTGGATGTAGTAGATCATGGGTTCAAGCCCTGGTTGAGTCACACCAAAAGACTATGTTTGTCTTGGATGCTGTATATCATGGGTTCAAGCCCTGGTTGAGTCAAACCAAAGACTATGTTTGTCTTGGATGTTGTAGATCATGGGTTCAAGCCCTGGTTGAGTCAAACCAAAGACTATGTTTGTCTTGGATGCTGTAGATCATGGGTTCAAGCCCTGGTTGAGTCACACCAAAGACTATGTTTGTCTTGGATGCTGTAGATCATGGGTTCAAGCTCTGGTTGAGTCACACCAAAGACTATGTTTGTTTTGGATGCTGTAGATCATGGGTTCAAGCCCTGGTTGGGTCACACCAAAGACTATGTTTGTCTTGGATGCTGTAGATCATGGGTTCAAGCCCTGGTTGAGTCACCAAAGACTATGTTTGTCTTGGATGCTGTAGGTCATGGGTTCAAGCTCTGGTTGAGTCAAACCAAATACTATGTTTGTCTTGGATGCTGTAGATCATGGGTTCAAGCCCTGGTTGAGTCACACCCAAGACTATGTTTGTCTTGGATGCTGTAGAGCATGGGTTCATGCCCTGGTTGAGTCACACCAAAGACTATGTTTGTCTTGGATGCTGTAGATCATGGGTTCAAGCCCTGGTTGAGTCACACCAAAGACTATGTTTATCTTTGATGCTGTAGATCATGGGTTCAAGCCCTGGTTGAGTCACACCAAAGACTATGTTTGTCTTGGATGCTGTAGATCATGGGTTCAAGCCCTGGTTGAGTCACACCAAAGACTATGTTTGTCTTGGATGCTGTAGATCATGGGTTCAAGCCCTGGTTGAGTCACACCAAAGACTATGTTTGTTTTGGATGCTGTAGATCATGGGTTCAAGCCCTGGTTGAGTCACCAAAGACTATGTTTGTCTTGGATGCTGTGGGTCATGGGTTCAAGCTCTGGTTGAGTCACACCAAAGACTATGTTTGTCTTGGATGCTGTAGATCATGGGTTCAAGCTCTGGTTGAGTCATACCAAAGACTATGTTTGTCTTGGATGCTGTAGATCATGGGTTCAAGCTCTGGTTGAGTCACAACAAAGACTATGTTTGTCTTGGATGCTGTAGATCATGGGTTCAAGCCCTGGTTGAGTCACACCCAAGACTATGTTTGTCTTGGATGCTGTAGATCATGGGTTCAAGCCCTGGTTGAGTCACACCAAAGAATATGTTTGTCTTGGATGCTGTAGATCATGGGTTCATGCCCTGGTTGAGTCACACCAAAGACTATGTTTGTCTTGGATGCTGTAGATCATGGGTTCAAGCCCTGGTTGAGTCACACCAAAAGACTAAGTTTGTCTTGGATGCTGTAGATCATGGGTTCAAGCCCTGGTTGAGTCAAACCAAATACTATGTTTGTCTTGGATGCTGTAGATCATGGGTTCAAGCCCTGGTTGAGTCACACCAAAGACTATGTTTGTCTTGGATGCTGTATATCATGGGTTCAAGCCCTGGTTGAGTCACACCAAAGACTATGTTTGTCTTGGATGCTGTATATCATGGGTTCAAGCCCTGGTTGAGTCACACCCAAGACTATGTTTGTCTTGGATGCTGTAGATCATGGGTTCATGCCCTGGTTGAGTCACACCAAAGACTATGTTTGTCTTGGATGCTGTAGATCATGGGTTCAAGCCCTGATTGAGTCACACCAAAAGATTATGTTTGTCTTGGATGCTGTAGATCATGGGTTCAAGCCCTGGTTGAGTCAAACCAAAGACTATGTTTGTCTTGGATGCTGTAGATCATGGGTTCAAGCCCAGGTTGAGTCAAACCAAAGAATATGTTTGTCTTGGATGCTGTAGATCATGGGTTCAAGCCCTGGTTGAGTCACACCAAAGACTATGTTTGTCTTGGATGCTGTAGATCATGGGTTCTAGCCCTGGTTGAGTCACACCAAAGACTATGTTTGTCTTGGATGCTGTAGATCATGGGTTCAAGCCCTGGTTGAGTCACACCAAAGACTATGTTTGTCTTGAATGCTGTAGATCATGGGTTCAAGCCCTGGTTGAGTCACCAAAGACTATGTTTGTCTTGGATGCTGTAGGTCATGGGTTCAAGCTCTGGTTGAGACACACCAAAGACTATGTTTGTCTTGGATGCTGTAGATCATGGGTTCAAGCTCTGGTTGAGTCACACCAAAGACTATGTTTGTCTTTGATGCTGTAGATCATGGGTTCAAGCTCTGGTTGAGTCACAACAAAGACTATGTTTGTCTTGGATGCTGTAGATCATGGGTTCAAGCCCTGGTTGAGTCAGACCCAAGACTATGTTTGTCTTGGATGCTGTAGATCATGGGTTCATGCCCTGGTTGAGTCACACCAAAGACTATGTTTGTCTTGGATGCTGTAGATCATGGGTTCAAGCCCTGGTTGAGTCACACCAAAATACTATGTTTGTCTTGGATGCTGTAGATCATGGGTTCAAGCCCTGGTTGAGTCAAACCAAATACTATGTTTGTCTTGGATGCTGTAGATCATGGGTTCAAGCCCTGGTTGAGTCACACCCAAGACTATGTTTGTCTTGGATGCTGTAGAGCATGGGTTCATGCCCTGGTTGAGTCACACCAAAGACTATGTTTGTCTTGGATGCTGTAGATCATGGGTTCAAGCCCTGGTTGAGTCACACCAAAAGACTATGTTTGTCTTGGATGCTGTAGATCATGGGTTCAAGCCCTGGTTGAGTCAAACCAAAGAATATGTTTGTCTTGGATGCTGTAGATCATGGGTTCAAGCCCTGGTTGAGTCAAACCAAAGAATATGTTTGTCTTGGATGCTGTAGATCATGGGTTCAAGCCCTGGTTGAGTCACACCAAAGACTATGTTTGTCTTGGATGCTGTAGATCATGGGTACAAGCCCTGGTTGAGTCACTCCAAAGACTATGTTTGTCTTGGATGCTGTAGATCATGGGTTCAAGCCCTGGTTGAGTCACACCAAAGACTATGTTTGTCTTGGATGCTGTAGATCATGGGTTCAAGCCCTGGTTGAGTCACCAAAGACTATGTTTGTCTTGGATGCTGTAGGTCATGGGTTCAAGCTCTGGTTGAGTCACACCAAAGACTATGTTTGTCTTGGATGCTGTAGATCATGGGTTCAAGCTCTGGTTGAGTCACACCAAAGACTATGTTTGTCTTGGATGCTGTAGATCATGGGTTCAAGCTCTGGTTGAGTCACACCAAAGACTATGTTTGTCTTGGATGCTGTAGATCATGGGTTCAAGCCCTGGTTGAGTCACACCCAAGACTATGTATGTCTTGGATGCTGTAGATCATGGGTTCATGCCCTGGTTGAGTCACACCAAAGACTTTGTTTGTCTTGGATGCTGTAGATCATGGGTTCAAGCCCTGGTTGAGTCACACCAAAAGACTATGTTTGTCTTGGATGCTGTAGATCATGGGTTCAAGCCCTGGTTGAGTCAAACCAAAGACTATGTTTGTCTTGGATGTAGTAGATCATGGGTTCAAGCCCTGGTTGAGTCACACCAAAAGACTATGTTTGTCTTGGATGCTGTATATCATGGGTTCAAGCCCTGGTTGAGTCAAACCAAAGACTATGTTTGTCTTGGATGTTGTAGATCATGGGTTCAAGCCCTGGTTGAGTCAAACCAAAGACTATGTTTGTCTTGGATGCTGTAGATCATGGGTTCAAGCCCTGGTTGAGTCACACCAAAGACTATGTTTGTCTTGGATGCTGTAGATCATGGGTTCAAGCTCTGGTTGAGTCACACCAAAGACTATGTTTGTTTTGGATGCTGTAGATCATGGGTTCAAGCCCTGGTTGGGTCACACCAAAGACTATGTTTGTCTTGGATGCTGTAGATCATGGGTTCAAGCCCTGGTTGAGTCACCAAAGACTATGTTTGTCTTGGATGCTGTAGGTCATGGGTTCAAGCTCTGGTTGAGTCAAACCAAATACTATGTTTGTCTTGGATGCTGTAGATCATGGGTTCAAGCCCTGGTTGAGTCACACCCAAGACTATGTTTGTCTTGGATGCTGTAGAGCATGGGTTCATGCCCTGGTTGAGTCACACCAAAGACTATGTTTGTCTTGGATGCTGTAGATCATGGGTTCAAGCCCTGGTTGAGTCACACCAAAGACTATGTTTATCTTTGATGCTGTAGATCATGGGTTCAAGCCCTGGTTGAGTCACACCAAAGACTATGTTTGTCTTGGATGCTGTAGATCATGGGTTCAAGCCCTGGTTGAGTCACACCAAAGACTATGTTTGTCTTGGATGCTGTAGATCATGGGTTCAAGCCCTGGTTGAGTCACACCAAAGACTATGTTTGTTTTGGATGCTGTAGATCATGGGTTCAAGCCCTGGTTGAGTCACCAAAGACTATGTTTGTCTTGGATGCTGTAGGTCATGGGTTCAAGCTCTGGTTGAGTCACACCAAAGACTATGTTTGTCTTGGATGCTGTAGATCATGGGTTCAAGCTCTGGTTGAGTCATACCAAAGACTATGTTTGTCTTGGATGCTGTAGATCATGGGTTCAAGCTCTGGTTGAGTCACAACAAAGACTATGTTTGTCTTGGATGCTGTAGATCATGGGTTCAAGCCCTGGTTGAGTCACACCCAAGACTATGTTTGTCTTGGATGCTGTAGATCATGGGTTCATGCCCTGGTTGAGTCACACCAAAGACTATGTTTGTCTTGGATGCTGTAGATCATGGGTTCAAGCCCTGGTTGAGTCACACCAAAAGACTATGTTTGTCTTGGATGCTGTAGATCATGGGTTCAAGCCCTGGTTGAGTCAAACCAAAGACTATGTTTGTCTTGGATGTTGTAGATCAATGGTTCAAGCCCTGGTTGAGTCACATCAAAAGACTATGTTTGTCTTGGATGCTGTAGATCATGGGTTCAAGCCCTGGTTGAGTCAAACCAAAGACTATGTTTGTCTTGGATGTTGTAGATCATGGGTTCAAGCCCTGGTTGAGTCAAACCAAAGACTATGTTTGTCTTGGATGCTGTAGATCATGGGTTCAAGCCCTGGTTGAGTCACACCAAAGACTATGTTTGTCTTGGATGCTGTAGAACATGGGTTCAAGCTCTGGTTGAGTCACACCAAAGACTATGTTTGTTTTGGATGCTGTAGATCATGGGTTCAAGCCCTGGTTGAGTCACACCAAAGACTATGTTTGTCTTGGATGCTGTAGATCATGGGTTCAAGCCCTGGTTGAGTCACCAAAGACTATGTTTGTCTTGGATGCTGTAGGTCATGGGTTCAAGCTCTGGTTGAGTCACACCAAAGACTATGTTTGTCTTGGATGCTGTAGATCATGGGTTCAAGCTCTGGTTGAGTCACACCAAAGACTATGTTTGTCTTGGATGCTGTAGATCATAGGTTCAAGCCCTAGTTGTGTCACACCAAAGACTATGTTTGTCATGGATGCTGTAGGTCATGGGTTCAAGCCCTGGCTGAGTCACCAAAGACTATGTTTGTCTTGGATGCTGTAGATCATGGGTTCAAGCCCTGGTTGAGTCACACCCAAGACTATGTTTGTCATGGATGCTGTAGATCATGGGTTCAAGCCCTGGTTGAGTCACACCAAAGACTATGTTTGTCTTGGATGCTGTAGATCGTGGGTTCAAGCCCTGGTTGAGTCACCAAAGACTATGTTTGTCTTTGATGCTGTAGATCATGGGTTCAAGCCCTGGTTGAGTCACACCAAAGACCATGCTTGTCTTGGATGCTGTAGATCATGGGTTCAAGCCCTGGTTGAGTCACACCAAAGACTATGTTTGTCTTGGATGCTGTAGATCATGGGTTCAAGCCCTGGTTGAGTCACACCAAAGACTATGTTTGTTTTGGATGCTGTAGATCATGGGTTCAAGCCCTGGTTGAGTCACCAAAGACTATGTTTGTCTTGGATGCTGTAGGTCATGGGTTCAAGCTCTGGTTGAGTCACACCAAAGACTATGTTTGTCTTGGATGCTGTAGATCATGGGTTCAAGCTCTGGTTGAGTCATACCAAAGACTATGTTTGTCTTGGATGCTGTAGATCATGGGTTCAAGCTCTGGTTGAGTCACAACAAAGACTATGTTTGTCTTGGATGCTGTAGATCATGGGTTCAAGCTCTGGTTGAGTCATACCAAAGACTATGTTTGTCTTGGATGCTGTAGATCATGGGTTCAAGCTCTGGTTGAGTCACAACAAAGACTATGTTTGTCTTGGATGCTGTAGATCATGGGTTCAAGCCCTGGTTGAGTCACACCAAAGACTGTTTGTCTTGGATGCTGTAGATCATGGGTTCTAGCCCTGGTTGAGTCACACCAAAGAATATGTTTGTCTTGGATGCTGTAGATCATGGGTTCAAGCCCTGGTTGAGTCACACCAAAGACTATGTTTGTCTTGGATGCTGTAGATCATGGGTTCAAGCCCTGGTTGAGTCACCAAAGACTATGTTTGTCTTGGATGCTGTAGGTCATGGGTTCAAGCTCTGGTTGAGTCACACCAAAGACTATGTTTGTCTTGGATGCTGTAGATCATGGTTTCAAGCTCTGGTTGAGTCACACCAAAGACTATGTTTGTCTTGGATGCTGTAGATCATGGGTTCAAGCTCTGGTTGAGTCACAACAAAGACTATGTTTGTCTTGGATGCTGTAGATCATGGGTTCAACCCCTGGTGGAGTCACACCAAAGACTATGTTTGTCTTGGATGCTGTATATCATGGGTTCATACCCTGGTTGAGTCACACCCAAGACTATGTTTGTCTTGGATGCTGTGGATCATGGGTTCATGCCCTGGTTGAGTCACACCAAAGACTATGTTTGTCTTGGATGCTGTAGATCATGGGTTCAAGCCCTGGTTGAGGCACACCAAAAGACTATGTTTGTCTTGGATGCTGTAGATCATGGGTTCAAGCCCTGGTTGAGTCAAATCAAAGACTATGTTTGTCTTGGATGCTGTAGATCATGGGTTCAAGCCCTGGTTGAGTCACACCAAAGACTATGTTTGTCTTGGATGCTGTAGATCATGGGTTCATGCCCTGGTTGAGTCACACCAAAGACTATGTTTGTCTTGGATGCTGTAGATCATGGGTTCAAGCCCTGGTTGAGTCACCAAAGACTATGTTTGTCTTGGATGCTGTAGGTCATGGGTTCAAGCTCTGGTTGAGTCACACCAAAGACTATGTTTGTCTTGGATGCTGTAGATCATGGTTTCAAGCTCTGGTTGAGTCACACCAAAGACTATGTTTGTCTTGGATGCTGTAGATCATGGGTTCAAGCTCTGGTTGAGTCACAACAAAGACTATGTTTGTCTTGGATGCTGTAGATCATGGGTTAAACCCCTGGTGGAGTCACACCAAAGACTATGTTTGTCTTGGATGCTGTATATCATGGGTTCATACCCTGGTTGAGTCACACCCAAGACTATGTTTGTCTTGGATGCTGTGGATCATGGGTTCATGCCCTGGTTGAGTCACACCAAAGACTATGTTTGTCTTGGATGCTGTAGATCATGGGTTCAAGCCCTGGTTGAGGCACACCAAAAGACTATGTTTGTCTTGGATGCTGTAGATCATGGGTTCAAGCCCTGGTTGAGTCAAATCAAAGACTATGTTTGTCTTGGATGCTGTAGATCATGGGTTCAAGCCCTGGTTGAGTCACACCAAAGACTATGTTTGTCTTGGATGCTGTAGATCATGGGTTCATGCCCTGGTTGAGTCACACCAAAGACTATGTTTGTCTTGGATGCTGTAGATCATGGGTTCAAGCCCTGGTTGAGTCACACCAAAAGACTAAGTTTGTCTTGGATGCTGTAGATCATGGGTTCAAGCCCTGGTTGAGTCAAACCAAATACTATGTTTGTCTTGGATGGTGTAGATCATGGGTTCAAGCCCTGGTTGAGTCACACCAAAGACTATGTTTGTCTTGGATGCTGTATATCATGGGTTCAAGCCCTGGTTGAGTCACACCAAAGACTATGTTTGTCTTGGATGCTGTATATCATGGGTTCAAGCCCTGGTTGAGTCACACCCAAGACTATGTTTGTCTTGGATGCTGTAGATCATGGGTTCATGCCCTGGTTGAGTCACACCAAAGACTATGTTTGTCTTGGATGCTGTAGATCATGGGTTCAAGCCCTGATTGAGTCACACCAAAAGATTATGTTTGTCTTGGATGCTGTAGATCATGGGTTCAAGCCCTGGTTGAGTCAAACCAAAGACTATGTTTGTCTTGGATGCTGTAGATCATGGGTTCAAGCCCAGGTTGAGTCAAACCAAAGAATATGTTTGTCTTGGATGCTGTAGATCATGGGTTCAAGCCCTGGTTGAGTCACACCAAAGACTATGTTTGTCTTGGATGCTGTAGATCATGGGTTCTAGCCCTGGTTGAGTCACACCAAAGACTATGTTTGTCTTGGATGCTGTAGATCATGGGTTCAAGCCCTGGTTGAGTCACACCAAAGACTATGTTTGTCTTGAATGCTGTAGATCATGGGTTCAAGCCCTGGTTGAGTCACCAAAGACTATGTTTGTCTTGGATGCTGTAGGTCATGGGTTCAAGCTCTGGTTGAGACACACCAAAGACTATGTTTGTCTTGGATGCTGTAGATCATGGGTTCAAGCTCTGGTTGAGTCACACCAAAGACTATGTTTGTCTTTGATGCTGTAGATCATGGGTTCAAGCTCTGGTTGAGTCACAACAAAGACTATGTTTGTCTTGGATGCTGTAGATCATGGGTTCAAGCCCTGGTTGAGTCAGACCCAAGACTATGTTTGTCATGGATGCTGTAGATCATGGGTTCATGCCCTGGTTGAGTCACACCAAAGACTATGTTTGTCTTGGATGCTGTAGATCATGGGTTCAAGCCCTGGTTGAGTCACACCAAAATACTATGTTTGTCTTGGATGCTGTAGATCATGGGTTCAAGCCCTGGTTGAGTCAAACCAAATACTATGTTTGTCTTGGATGCTGTAGATCATGGGTTCAAGCCCTGGTTGAGTCACACCCAAGACTATGTTTGTCTTGGATGCTGTAGAGCATAGGTTCATGCCCTGGTTGAGTCACACCAAAGACTATGTTTGTCTTGGATGCTGTAGATCATGGGTTCAAGCCCTGGTTGAGTCACACCAAAAGACTATGTTTGTCTTGGATGCTGTAGATCATGGGTTCAAGCCCTGGTTGAGTCAAACCAAAGAATATGTTTGTCTTGGATGCTGTAGATCATGGGTTCAAGCCCTGGTTGAGTCAAACCAAAGAATATGTTTGTCTTGGATGCTGTAGATCATGGGTTCAAGCCCTGGTTGAGTCACACCAAAGACTATGTTTGTCTTGGATGCTGTAGATCATGGGTACAAGCCCTGGTTGAGTCACTCCAAAGACTATGTTTGTCTTGGATGCTGTAGATCATGGGTTCAAGCCCTGGTTGAGTCACACCAAAGACTATGTTTGTCTTGGATGCTGTAGATCATGGGTTCAAGCCCTGGTTGAGTCACCAAAGACTATGTTTGTCTTGGATGCTGTAGGTCATGGGTTCAAGCTCTGGTTGAGTCACACCAAAGACTATGTTTGTCTTGGATGCTGTAGATCATGGGTTCAAGCTCTGGTTGAGTCACACCAAAGACTATGTTTGTCTTGGATGCTGTAGATCATGGGTTCAAGCTCTGGTTGAGTCACACCAAAGACTATGTTTGTCTTGGATGCTGTAGATCATGGGTTCAAGCCCTGGTTGAGTCACACCCAAGACTATGTATGTCTTGGATGCTGTAGATCATGGGTTCATGCCCTGGTTGAGTCACACCAAAGACTATGTTTGTCTTGGATGCTGTAGATCATGGGTTCAAGCCCTGGTTGAGTCACACCAAAAGACTATGTTTGTCTTGGATGCTGTAGATCATGGGTTCAAGCCCTGGTTGAGTCAAACCAAAGACTATGTTTGTCTTGGATGTAGTAGATCATGGGTTCAAGCCCTGGTTGAGTCACACCAAAAGACTATGTTTGTCTTGGATGCTGTATATCATGGGTTCAAGCCCTGGTTGAGTCAAACCAAAGACTATGTTTGTCTTGGATGCTGTAGATCATGGGTTCAAGCCCTGGTTGAGTCAAACCAAAGACTATGTTTGTCTTGGATGCTGTAGATCATGGGTTCAAGCCCTGGTTGAGTCACACCAAAGACTATGTTTGTCTTGGATGCTGTAGATCATGGGTTCAAGCTCTGGTTGAGTCACACCAAAGACTATGTTTGTTTTGGATGCTGTAGATCATGGGTTCAAGCCCTGGTTGGGTCACACCAAAAGACTATGTTTGTCTTGGATGCTGTAGATCATGGGTTCAAGCCCTGGTTGAGTCACCAAAGACTATGTTTGTCTTGGATGCTGTAGGTCATGGGTTCAAGCTCTGGTTGAGTCACACCAAAGACTATGTTTGTCTTGGATGCTGTAGATCATGGGTTCAAGCTCTGGTTGAGTCACACCAAAGACTATGTTTGTCTTGGATGCTGTAGATCATGGGTTCAAGCTCTGGTTGAGTCACACCAAAGACTATGTTTGTCTTGGATGCTGTAGATCATGGGTTCAAGCCCTGGTTGAGTCACACCAAAGACTATGTTTATCTTTGATGCTGTAGATCATGGGTTCAAGCCCTGGTTGAGTCACACCAAAGACTATGTTTGTCTTGGATGCTGTAGATCATGGGTTCAAGCCCTGGTTGAGTCACACCAAAGACTATGTTTGTCTTGGATGCTGTAGATCATGGGTTCAAGCCCTGGTTGAGTCACACCAAAGACTATGTTTGTTTTGGATGCTGTAGATCATGGGTTCAAGCCCTGGTTGAGTCACCAAAGACTATGTTTGTCTTGGATGCTGTAGGTCATGGGTTCAAGCTCTGGTTGAGTCACACCAAAGACTATGTTTGTCTTGGATGCTGTAGATCATGGGTTCAAGCTCTGGTTGAGTCATACCAAAGACTATGTTTGTCTTGGATGCTGTAGATCATGGGTTCAAGCTCTGGTTGAGTCACAACAAAGACTATGTTTGTCTTGGATGCTGTAGATCATGGGTTCAAGCCCTGGTTGAGTCACACCCAAGACTATGTTTGTCTTGGATGCTGTAGATCATGGGTTCATGCCCTGGTTGAGTCACACCAAAGACTATGTTTGTCTTGGATGCTGTAGATCATGGGTTCAAGCCCTGGTTGAGTCACACCAAAAGACTATGTTTGTCTTGGATGCTGTAGATCATGGGTTCAAGCCCTGGTTGAGTCAAACCAAAGACTATGTTTGTCTTGGATGTTGTAGATCAATGGTTCAAGCCCTGGTTGAGTCACACCAAAAGACTATGTTTGTCTTGGATGCTGTAGATCATGGGTTCAAGCCCTGGTTGAGTCAAACCAAAGACTATGTTTGTCTTGGATGTTGTAGATCATGGGTTCAAGCCCTGGTTGAGTCAAACCAAAGACTATGTTTGTCTTGGATGCTGTAGATCATGGGTTCAAGCCCTGGTTGAGTCACACCAAAGACTATGTTTGTCTTGGATGCTGTAGAACATGGGTTCAAGCTCTGGTTGAGTCACACCAAAGACTATGTTTGTTTTGGATGCTGTAGATCATGGGTTCAAGCCCTGGTTGAGTCACACCAAAGACTATGTTTGTCTTGGATGCTGTAGATCATGGGTTCAAGCCCTGGTTGAGTCACCAAAGACTATGTTTGTCTTGGATGCTGTAGGTCATGGGTTCAAGCTCTGGTTGAGTCACACCAAAGACTATGTTTGTCTTGGATGCTGTAGATCATGGGTTCAAGCTCTGGTTGAGTCACACCAAAGACTATGTTTGTCTTGGATGCTGTAGATCATAGGTTCAAGCCCTAGTTGTGTCACACCAAAGACTATGTTTGTCATGGATGCTGTAGGTCATGGGTTCAAGCCCTGGCTGAGTCACCAAAGACTATGTTTGTCTTGGATGCTGTAGATCATGGGTTCAAGCCCTGGTTGAGTCACACCCAAGACTATGTTTGTCATGGATGCTGTAGATCATGGGTTCAAGCCCTGGTTGAGTCACACCAAAGACTATGTTTGTCTTGGATGCTGTAGATCGTGGGTTCAAGCCCTGGTTGAGTCACCAAAGACTATGTTTGTCTTTGATGCTGTAGATCATGGGTTCAAGCCCTGGTTGAGTCACACCAAAGACTATGCTTGTCTTGGATGCTGTAGATCATGGGTTCAAGCCCTGGTTGAGTCACACCAAAGACTATGTTTGTCTTGGATGCTGTAGATCATGGGTTCAAGCCCTGGTTGAGTCACACCAAAGACTATGTTTGTTTTGGATGCTGTAGATCATGGGTTCAAGCCCTGGTTGAGTCACCAAAGACTATGTTTGTCTTGGATGCTGTAGGTCATGGGTTCAAGCTCTGGTTGAGTCACACCAAAGACTATGTTTGTCTTGGATGCTGTAGATCATGGGTTCAAGCTCTGGTTGAGTCACAACAAAGACTATGTTTGTCTTGGATGCTGTAGATCATGGGTTCAAGCCCTGGTTGAGTCACACCCAAGACTATGTTTGTCTTGGATGCTGTAGATCATGGGTTCATGCCCTGGTTGAGTCACACCAAAGACTATGTTTGTCTTGGATGCTGTAGATCATGGGTTCAAGCCCTGGTTGAGTCACACCAAAAGACTATGTTTGTCTTGGATGCTGTAGATCATGGGTTCAAGCCCTGGTTGAGTCAAACCAAAGACTATGTTTGTCTTGGATGCGGTAGATCAGTGGTTCAAGCCCTGGTTGAGTCACACCAAAAGACTATGTTTGTCTTGGATGCTGTAGATCATGGGTTCAAGCCCTGGTTGAGTCAAACCAAAGACTATGTTTGTCTTGGATGTTGTAGATCATGGGTTCAAGCCCTGGTTGAGTCAAACCAAAGACTATGTTTGTCTTGGATGCTGTAGATCATGGGTTCAAGCCCTGGTTGAGTCACACCAAAGACTATGTTTGTCTTGGATGCTGTAGAACATGGGTTCAAGCTCTGGTTGAGTCACACCAAAGACTATGTTTGTTTTGGATGCTGTAGATCATGGGTTCAAGCCCTGGTTGAGTCACACCAAAGACTATGTTTGTCTTGGATGCTGTAGATCATGGGTTCAAGCCCTGGTTGAGTCACCAAAGACTATGTTTGTCTTGGATGCTGTAGGTCATGGGTTCAAGCTCTGGTTGAGTCACACCAAAGACTATGTTTGTCTTGGATGCTGTAGATCATGGGTTCAAGCTCTGGTTGAGTCACACCAAAGACTATGTTTGTCTTGGATGCTGTAGATCATAGGTTCAAGCCCTAGTTGTGTCACACCAAAGACTATGTTTGTCATGGATGCTGTAGGTCATGGGTTCAAGCCCTGGCTGAGTCACCAAAGACTATGTTTGTCTTGGATGCTGTAGATCATGGGTTCAAGCCCTGGTTGAGTCACACCCAAGACTATGTTTGTCATGGATGCTGTAGATCATGGGTTCAAGCCCTGGTTGAGTCACACCAAAGACTATGTTTGTCTTGGATGCTGTAGATCGTGGGTTCAAGCCCTGGTTGAGTCACCAAAGACTATGTTTGTCTTTGATGCTGTAGATCATGGGTTCAAGCCCTGGTTGAGTCACACCAAAGACCATGCTTGTCTTGGATGCTGTAGATCATGGGTTCAAGCCCTGGTTGAGTCAAACCAAAGACTATGTTTGTCTTGGATGCTGTAGATCATGGGTTCAAGCCCTGGTTGAGTCACACCAAAGACTATGTTTGTCTTGGATGCTGTAGATCATGGGTTCAAGCCCTGGTTGAGTCACCAAAGACTATGTTTGTCTTGGATGCTGTAGATCATGGGTTCAAGCCCGGTTGAGTCACACCAAAGACTATGTTTGTCTTGGATGCTGTATATCATGGTTTCAAGCGCTGGTTGAGTCACCAAAGACTATGAAATTGATATTTGCTGCTTCTCCACTAAGCATGCAACATTCAGAAGTAAGAGAACCTCATTTGTGGTGTAATAGTTAGTGTACTAGACTCCAATGTGGTAGATCTTGGGTTCGAGCCCAGGTCAGATCATATCAAAGCCAGGTCAGGTCATATCAAGGCCAGGTCAGGTCATATCAAAGCCAGGTCAGGTCATATCAAAGCCAGGTCAGGTCGTATCAAAGCCAGGTCAGGTCATATCAAAGCCAGGTCAGGTCATATCAAAGCCAGGTCAGGTCATATCAAAGAATATGAAATAGGTATTTGCTGTTCCTCCAATAAACACACAACATTCAGGAGTAAAAGCAAAGACAGGTTGGCTCAGAATCAGGATGACGTGTCTGAGTGGAACGACATGTTTCAATGAACTACCACTATAAAAATCTAACTAAGTATGTTGGTATAGTACAAAACAGGCATCATGATCTCATCAAAATTTTACTTGTTCTCGCCCTGTATAGATGAAAAATTGCTCATTTCAGAACAATCACTCATTCACTGTAAATGATTTTGATGTGGTAATATAAATATAATTATCAGTGAAATGACCGTCTGCCCTTGTAGTAATATAAATATAATTACCAGTGAAATGACCGTCTGCCCTTGTAGTAATATAAATATAATTACCAGTGAAATGACCGTCTGCCCTTGTAGTAATATAAATATAATTACCAGTGAAATGACCGTCTGCCCTTGTAGTAATATAAATATAATTACCAGTGAAATGACCGTCTGCCCTTGTAGTAATATAAATATAATTACCAGTGAAATGACCGTCTGCCCTTGTAGTAATATAAATATAATTACCAGTGAAATGACCGTCTGCTCTTGTAGTAATATAAATATAATTACCAGTGAAATGACCGTCTGCCCTTGTAGTAATATAAATATAATTACCAGTGAAATGACCGTCTGCTCTTGTAGTAATATAAATATAATTACCAGTGAAATGACCATCTGCTCTTGTAGTAATATAAATATAATTACCAGTGAAATGACCGTCTGACCTTGTAGTAATATAAATATAATTACCAGTGAGATGACCGTCTGTCCTTGTAGTAATATAATATAATTACCATTGAAATGACCGTCTGCCCTTGTAGTAATATAATATAATTACCAGTGAAATGACCGTCTGCCCTTGTAGTAATATAAATATAATTACCAGTGAAATGACCGTCTGTCCTTGTAGTAATATAATATAATTACCAGTGAAATGACCGTCTGCCCTTGTAGTAATATAATATAATTACCAGTGAAATGACCGTCTGCTCTTGTAGTAATATAAATATAATTACCAGTGAAATGACCGTCTGCCCTTGTAGTAATATAAATATAATTACCAGTGAAATGACCGTCTGCTCTTGTAGTAATATAAATATAATTACCAGTGAAATGACCGTCTGCCCTTGTAGTAATATAATATAATTACCAGTGAAATGACCGTCTGCCCTTGTAGTAATATAAATATAATTACCAGTGAAATGACCGTCTGCCCTTGTAGTAATATAATATAATTACCAGTGAAATGACCGTCTGCCCTTGTAGTAATATAAATATAATTACCAGTGAAATGACCGTCTGCTCTTGTAGTAATATAAATATAATTACCAGTGAAATGACCGTCTGCCCTTGTAGTAATATAAATATAATTACCAGTGAAATGACGTCTGCTCTTGTAGTAATATAAATATAATTACCAGTGAAATGACCGTCTGCCCTCGTAGTAATATAAATATAATTACCAGTGAAATGACCGTCTGCCCTTGTAGTAATATAAATATAATTACCAGTGAAATGACCGTCTGCCCTTGTAGTAATATAATATAATTACCAGTGAAATGACCGTCTGCCCTTGTAGTAATATAAATATAATTACCAGTGAAATGACCGTCTGCCCTTGTAGTAATATAATATAATTACCAGTGAAATGACCGTCTGCCCTTGTAGTAATATAAATATAATTACCAGTGAAATGACCGTCTGCCCTTGTAGTAATATAATATAATTACCAGTGAAATGACCGTCTGCTCTTGTAGTAATATAAATATAATTACCAGTGAAATGACCGTCTGCCCTTGTAGTAATATAAATATAATTACCAGTGATATGACCGTCTGCTCTTGTAGTAATATAAATATAATTACCAGTGAAATGACCGTCTGCCCTTGTAGTAATATAAATATAATTACCAGTGAAATGACTGTCTGCCCTTGTAGTAATATAAATATAATTACCAGTGAAATGACCGTCTGCCCTTGTAGTAATATAATATAATTACCAGTGAAATGACCGTCTGCCCTTGTAGTAATATAAATATAATTACCAGTGAAATGACCGTCTGCTCTTGTAGTAATATAAATATAATTACCAGTGAAATGACCGTCTGCCCTTGTAGTAATATAAATATAATTACCAGTGAAATGACGTCTGCTCTTGTAGTAATATAAATATAATTACCAGTGAAATGACCGTCTGCCCTCGTAGTAATATAAATATAATTACCAGTGAAATGACCGTCTGCCCTTGTAGTAATATAAATATAATTACCAGTGAAATGACCGTCTGCCCTTGTAGTAATATAATATAATTACCAGTGAAATGACCGTCTGCCCTTGTAGTAATATAAATATAATTACCAGTGAAATGACCGTCTGCCCTTGTAGTAATATAATATAATTACCAGTGAAATGACCGTCTGCCCTTGTAGTAATATAAATATAATTACCAGTGAAATGACCGTCTGCCCTTGTAGTAATATAATATAATTACCAGTGAAATGACCGTCTGCCCTTGTAGTAATATAATGAAAATCATAAAACAACGCACCATGAGAACAGTTCTAACATTTGATAACAAAATTGTAGAAACAGGATAAATTGATACCTTAACAGATACAGTCAAACTTGTCTATAGCGACCATTGAAGGGAGTTCTGAAAAAAGGTCGCATAAGACAGGGATTCGTTGAATAGAGGTTATGATATTTGCTCACAAAATCTCGAGAGGAAAAACTTAGTTCGGGTATATAATCCGCATCAACTTAATAGTCGTTATATGAAGGATTTTTACCCAAAGAACATGGTCGTTAGTCGTGTTAGACAGTGGGTCGTTATATAAAGGTCGAATGCACGGGAAAACGCTGGGGAGTAATAAATAAGGTCGGCTAACAAAGGAAGTCGTTATATAGAGGGGGTCGCTAAGACAAGTTTAACTGTATATACATGACCGCTCACTTTCCTGGCTTGATACAGGCAATAAAAGTGATGGGGTTAAACCTCCCCTCTTAGTGAAATATTGTAATAGTATTAATTGGGTCAATTCCTAGTTTAGTATAATATACAATGTATTTTTAATTTCTTCTCGACAGGAAACACGTGGGCAATGGCAGATAATCTTCTATATAGCGGCTGGTATTTATGCTACCGGGGCCTTGATATTTGTTGTATTTGCTAGAGGAACAGAACAACCTTGGAACAAACCTAATGGGAAAGGTCTATCTTTTCGTAACAAGAACGGAGATGTTCCTTACTCTATTCTGGACGAGCCCTCTGGCGCTGATGTTAGAAATGTGAATCACTAAACCATCAAATAATTGTTAATTACTGTGATATTAATTGTTTTGCAATATTTAAGGTGGAACATTTTTTTTAATTTAAATTGAGACATGTATGTACAGTAGTTCCTCATTTATATGGCCACCCTGTCTTCAATGAGAAAGTGGTCTTATAAATAGGGTAGTCTCTCTTGAAGGGGGACAGTTTAGTAGTATTTACCTATATTAGTTAATCTGAAATCTGTCCTGATAAGAGGGTGGCGTTATAAGGGGGGGAGTACTACTATTTTTTTTGTAATTTGTTTATTTTTCCAAGAACAGATTTATACATACATGATTCTATATACAGAGGGCATAGCATGTTTTTTACATTTCCCTCTATTCCGTCACGGAAATTAATCCTTTCCACGATGGCTCCGTCGAGGAAAACACGACGGAACAGGTAAACTGATATTTTTCATCCGCAGTGGTATCATCGTGGAGAGGATTAACTTTTATTATACGTGTGTTTTTTCCACGATGTAGCATGGAAATCATCGTGGAAAAGAATAATATATGTGTGTTGAACACGATATCGCGTGGAAATCATCGTGGAAGAGATTAATATATGTGTGGTGAACACGATACAGCATGGAAAAGATTAATATATTAATCTGTTCCACGATGATTTCCACGCTATATCGTGGAACATATTTTTAAAAGGTTTAATATGCCTAACATTAATATTTATTTGGAATGCATAAGCTTCCTAAAATTATATACACGAGAGTATTTACAGTGTGCATTTTCATAGATGTCAGAATGAAGCGTAGAAATTAATTATGGGACAAACAGATAATTATTTGTACAGAATATATGATTTTGTTCATCATAAATGGTATTGTCATTAATTTACCGAAGTGTATGAAAATTAGGCATTTCAAATATAGAGTTCTTTTTCTTATTTTGTAAGTTGTTATAAAAATGGAATCGTTTTACGTTTTCTTGTCAATTTGGCGTAGTATAATAGAAGAAAAAAAACATTGCAGCAGTGGTCGCCGGGTGTAAGTCCATTTGAATTGAAAAGGAAACCCTTTACAGTAACACCATACCAATACACTTACAGACAATAACATGTATATGGAGAACCGATTGTAATGGCTTATCCACATTGTTGTATGAAAGGAAGACAAGAAGTTCAGTGGGGTGAATAAAAAAAATGTTTCAGAAACATCCCGGTTTACATAATTTCTGTCAAAGTTTTATTCAAGATAGACAAGAAGTTCAGCGGTGCGTCTAAGCACCGCTAAGACCGTCTTAGTGCACTAAGATTCTAAAAATAAAAACTGCCACTAAGGACATGAAGGAATGGGTTTTTTTTGTGCATAATGATCCCTTTAGATGAAAAATATATTATTTAAAACCTTAATTGTAAATTTTGATGGAAAAAAGTTATGTTATAATGGAGTTATAGCAAATTTGATCGGCACGTGTCGTCTATCACCGTTTTAGTTTATTACCTGTTGATTAACCATTTTACCTTGTTGATTGGCAATCAATCCCGAACAAATAAACAATCAGATTGTTTGATCTTCCTGATTAAAGCTATTTATTAAACAATAATCAGACAAATGTAAGAGCTTGGTAACTCTTTCTTTCAAGCTATTTTCCAAAAAAAAAAGTAAAGATTAATTACTGATACTGTATGTTTTGTTTTGTTGTTGTACGGAAATAGTTAAATAAAGTGTTGTGTTTATTTAGCATTTTTGAGTAATAACATAATTTTATAATGGTTTGAAAATTTCTTTTTGTATTCATTACAAACATACTTTCATACGAACAAAGCTAGCTTTTTCACGAATTTTGAAATCTACTCTAAGACAATGTGATAGTCTTGTGCTGATGACTTTCCCATTGCACGGATCTTAACGCTCATACAGTAGTATTACAAGAATGGAGTGCCCTAAGCATCTTGGAAAAATATCTTTGCTTTAAGACAATTATCTTTAACTCGTCGTCAGCTTTTCTTTTTAACCTTAAAGTATGTTGATATTATCAAAATTATATTCATTTCACTCAAAAAAGTTACCTCTGTTTTTTGTATAATTATCAATAATAATAGTGTGACAGTTTGATATGATATCGACAATTAAAAAAAGCAAAAAATACTTTTACACTAGCAATAATCATATGGTTTCACCGTCCCGTTGTCATATAATAAAAGACAACCAAGAACTGGACAAGTGTGTAGCAATATGATTTTTATTTCATTTTTTTGTGGAAACAAATTTGGCGCCTCAAAGGTGTGTGTACATAATAGTCCAGTCAATTTACGAAAAACCCGGAACAAATTGCAAAATAAATTTAAAAAATATATATAAAAAGTAGCCTATTATCTATATATACACATGTTTAAAGAAATATAAAAAGTCGCCACAAAAATGATTAGTGGAAATGCATGAATTTAATCACGAAAAATTAATGAGCTCCGTACAATGTATATATCAATATACAGGGAAAAAAATACATTGCAGTCGAAATTTGCTATAAATAAATGCACAAGAAATGGGCGACCTTTTCCATTTTACCGGAAGGAAAGCAGACGATTTTTCCAGAACTACATATTTTGATAAAACGCTCCTTAAACATGATTATTTCACAAAATAAACATTTAATTGCTCTAAAACTTTAAATATATGCTACCATAGCACATAATTTCAATAAATATAAACAAAATGCAGGTAAAGCCATCGAAAATGTCGTTTTATAAGTGACAGTTTTTTTTCTGATAATTACGACAGCCCGTCGTGGACATAAATAACGTTGCAGCATGTTTAATAGTTATGTATCTCTATACCTCTGTAACTACAGTGGTTTATGAGAAGAAAGATATACCCAATGCAGAATAATTTGTGTCCTGCATGATTATCAGGCAGAAAACTTATAACTGGCCGTGCATCATTAGAGTGTTCTCATTCATGGCTGGTAATCGCCACAAGCAGAACAATTGGTTCTGCAAAGAAATTCGTGAGGATAACTTCCGGTTTTGGTGGATGAGAGTTCACGAAGACGCTTCGCAAGGTATGTACATGTCAAAAATTGAAATTTTCTTTTTTACTGCTAGAATATTGCAAAATCAGAGAATGCTATGCTGTGGCGAATGCTTTCACGATTAGAAACATGTATAGTTTATTCTTGTACATGAAGTGTAACTCTCGCAAAATCAATCGTCCCACGAAAAACATGACGAAAATTGTGACACTCTTACATTTCTAAGTTGTTCTTGACAAAGATGCAAGTTAAATTTTCAATATTTTTTCATCATGGGAGTCTAAATGTAATCGGGGATAAATTCCGATTCGTCAGAAGTAAATTGAAGTCTAGATAAATCTACAAACTGTCAATTTTCTCGTTTTCCTGCTTGAGGAGATCGGTTCTGATAGAGCACATTGCATGAGGAGATTTGCTAGTTTTGGTACGACACATGTAATCCACTGTATAATCAAAAATTGTGCATGTCTGTCTGGTAATAAATTCACGAACTGATGCCCTTCTCCCCGTCGGGTTTTTAAAAGTATAAAAGTAATATTTCATTGTTCATGGGCTGTCCACATAGAAAGAAACATTTCATTTAAGGAATCAATTCATAATTGTAAATGCGGTTTCCCATGATTTAACTTGTCATTATTGAACATTTGTTGTTTGTGACAACTTCCATTGTGTATTTGATACACAAGATTAACTTCCCTTACATCTGTACATTGGAAACAATTGAAAATGCACTGTAAGATAATTTTATAATCAAGAATAATTAAACTTAATGTGAATCATATCTTTATAATTTCTAATACAAATGATACACTCTAAATTAAATATCATACAGTTGAGAATAATATTAATTTGTGGTTTGTTTTTCTATTATGTAGTGTGTTATGTGTACACACTTCTAAATAAAAAAGATCTCTGTTAGTAGTGGTTACAAGATGTAAAGCGCTTTACCGATTTTAAGGATATGTCCACAGTTTAATTGACATCTTGTGTTTAATTTATTCATGACTACTAGCACTAAGTGAATGTTTATTTACGTTATTTATGTGCTGAAATCATGTAATATTATAACTTGTGTAGTGATTTATTTTTTATTAGGAATTCAATAGTAGTTATACTTGTTATTACATAGATTTTACACACTTTTCTTCAGGCTATTAATTAAGATGTTCAAAACAGGATTTTGTATTTCATTTTTGGATGCTCACTGATAGTTGTGACATAAGTACTGTGATGTCACACAGTTAAATAAAGGAGACCGTCATGATCATATGGTAGTTGGATTAATATCTACCTATGCAATCAGTGCCTATCACCACTAATGTTGTGAGTTCGAATCCCGCTCAGATGAGGTGTACTTGATACAACATATTGTGATAAAGTTTGTCAGTAATTTGCGGGAGGTCAGTGGTTTTAGCTGGGTAGTCCGGTTTACTCTACCAATGAAACTGAACGCCATGATATAACTGCCACGATAAAACTGAAATATTGTTGAAAGTAGCGTTAAACACCATAAACCAAACCGAATGGGCATATGAGGTGTCAAGCAAAAATACCTCATTTTTTATGTATCATTATTATTTTGTTATTATTACTTATTTGTTGTTTTAACAATACAATAATATTTATTCAAATGCTTGTTACAAATATAACGAGAGTCCCATCTCATAATTTCACTGTATAATCTGTCAGATTAGTCAGGGATTTAATGAAATTATAATATTATCACAAATATAAAGGATATATATATAATATACAATTATAGTCTTTTGTTGAGGTCGATGCAAGTTTTTATGGACCTTAAAATCGATATTCACCGAAGCCTTTAGCGAGTTTTTATGGACCTTAAAATCGATATTCACCGAAGCCTTTAGGCTGAGGTGAATATTGATTTCTAAGGTCCATAAAAACTTGTATTGACCGATATAAAAGACTGTAATTGTTTTATTACATTAAAATGAAAAGTGAAAACGAAACCAAGTCAATATGAAATTAATCGCTTCATTATGACGTCATACATAATGCAATGGAAAGTGAAAGTGAAAGCGAGTCAATGCAAGTTTTAATCAAACAATATCAAATTTTACGGAATATTAGGTGACAGCATGATAGCCAATAAAATTGTTTAAATAAAATCATTATGTAATAAGACATATTATTTTTATTATTATTTTGTTGTCTTTGAAACAATGTTTTTTTACTGGTAGTTTGTCACTCATATTTTATAATGAATAGACTAGCCATGAATAAAACTGAAATATTGCTCAGTTTCCATGCAACATTAAAACAATCAATCAATCAATCAATAAAATCAATCAATCAATCAATTTAATAAGTAGTATGATAAAAGAGTTGTAATTGGACCTTCATACAATCAATCTTTCATTTTCTGTTTAAATTGATTGATTTATTTCATGTTATTTCATTATACAAATGGTTGTCTCCCCTTATTAGATATATAAGGCAATTAGAGTTACTCCCCTTTATTTACTAATCCATGCAAAATCTATAAATTTTATTTTCCCCTTCAGTTACTTTTCTAGTATAAAATTTACTGTTGGTTTAGATTCAAAGTACTTGTATCCTCAGGACAAGGGTTTCAGGTAGTGTTCCAGTGGATTTCCTCTATCACTTGAACACATGCTTGATTCCAGTAAAACTGATGCAGGTTGAAGCCCAGGTTAACTTACCTATGGTCATATCATGCTGTACCCAGAGTAGCCCTTTATTCCATTTATAATAGCTGTTGGCTCAATTTATCCTGACAATATAACTGAAATATTGTTGAAAGTGGCATTAAACACAATAACCCTAACCCTATTTATTCTGGATAACTGAAATAGTTAGCTTCTTCGTAATGAAATAATCTGTCCCTTCATTTTCAACACAATGATGTTGACTAAATTTAAAAGGTTCGAGTTTATAATTGTTGGAATTGTTTAATTATACAATAATATTAATAATTTGCAAGTTTATAAAGGGAAATAACATGCCGATGTTTACTTTAATTTACCACGAACTCGCTTGGATATAATTATATGATAAACCAAAGACAAAATAAAGAAACAAAACATCAATATGATTTCTTTTAGAAATAGGGCCAAAAAAAAAATGTGCTGAATCCAATGGGTTAAAAAAAGTTGCAGGTATTAAGTACAATGTAATGTAAAAAAGAACAACATATAGTCAGCTAATCTTTTTAATGCACTATGCATAATAAAAATAATGTAGTTGAAATTATGATCACCGAAGCCTGAATCGATTCAGTTCTTGATTATATAAATTCAAGTTTACAGTAGGGTAAATTAAAGGCGTACAAGATGTTACTTTGATAATTTTTTTAGTATTACTGTTTCCAATTCAAATTAATGGGAAAAAAAAAAATTTTTAATTCAATGATAGTCTAAATCACCATTCTTTTAAAAACAATATTAAGAGAATTGAAGTCGTTTTCAGAATTGTACAGTAGCCTTTCGGAATAGCAAAAGAAATTAGCAGGTCATCGTATGCACATGACCACTGATTTGAACTCATTTGGAGTGGCCTTCCGGAATAGCAAAAGAAATTAGCAGGTCATCGTATGCACATGACCACTGATTTGAACTCATTTGGAGTGGCCTTCCGGAATAGCAAAAGAAATTAGCAGGTCATCGTATGCACATGACCACTGATTTGAACTCATTTGGAGTGGCCTTCCGGAATAGCAAAAGAAATTAGCAGGTCATCGTATGCACATGATTTGAACTCAATTTCGGCTGATGAACAAAATTTTAATTTCAACAATCGTTAATGAATGGAACATAACATAATTAATTGAATATGAAAAGAAAACATCAATTTTTCATAATTATTAGAATATATTCTACCTCACCATCTATAATCAAGATGAATAGGATAGTTTTTTTTCCAATACAATACATGTCGTTTTAGAGGTAATCATTATATTGTTAAACCTTTAGTCTATTGGGTACAAATTTGTATTCATATATTTTGAAGTTGCTATATTTTTTTTTATCTGATTATAAATAGTGCAATATATAAAAATATCTGTGATCATTTGTGCCATTATATATTCTTATAATAAAATATAGTATATTTGCTCTTGTTTCACTCATTTTTAGCTCACCTGGCCATAGGCCATGTGAGCTTTTGTCATGGGTAAGCGTCCGTCCGTTAGCTTTTCACATTTAAATCTTCTTCTCTGAAACCGCTGAACAGATTTCAACCAAACTTGCTAGAAATGTTCATTGGATGGTCATATACAAGATTTTTGTTTTTGGCACTGATTGGAAATCCAACATGGCTGCCAGGGCCCATAATGTGTTCTGATTGGTCGAAATTTCAAAAATCTTCTTGTTAGAAACCACTAAGCCAATTGAATTGTGACTTTGCATGAATGATCATTGGGTGGTCCTGTACTAAACTTGTGAATCGTTTGCCGATCGGAAATTCAAGATGGCCTCCATGACTCGACTTAGTTTAACATTGGACCCTATGGGAATTTCACATTTTCATCTTTTTTTTTCTGAAACCACAAAACAGATTTGAACCAAGCTTGGCAGAAATGTTCATTGGATGGTCATATACAAGATTTTTGTTTTTGGCACTGATCGGAAATCCAACATGGCTGCCAGGGCCCATAATGTGTTCTGATTGGTCGAAATTTTAAAAATCTTCTTGTTAGAAACCACTAAGCCAATTGAATTGTGACTTTGCAGGAATGATCATTGGGTGGTCCTGTATTAAATTTGTGAATCGTTTGCTGATCGGAAATTCAAGCTGGCCACCATGACTCGACTTAATTTTAACATAGGACCCTATGGAAAAAAGGTTTAAAAGTCTTCTCCTCTGAAACCAGTAAGTCAATTTAAAGCAAACATGGCATGAATGGTCCTTAAATGGTCAACTTTCAAAATTATATCCAGTGACCCAAACCTCCATCCAAGATGGCCACCGTCAGCGGACATAGTTTTAACATAGGACCCTATGGGTAAAATGTTTTAAAAAAAAATTCTCTAAAACCAGTAAGCCAATTTAAAGCAAGCATGGCATGAATGGTCCTTAAATGGTCATCTTTCAACATTATATCCAGTGACCCAAACCTCCATCCAAGATGGCCACCATCAACGGACATAGTTTTAACATAGGACCCTATGGGAAATATGTTTAAAAATCTTATCCTCTGAAACCAGTAAGCCAATTTAAAGCAAACATGGCATGGATGGTCCTTAGGTGGTCAATTTTCAAAATTGTGTCCAGTGACCCTGACCTCCATGGCCGCCTTCAATGGACATACTGTAGTTTTAACATAGGACCCTATGGGAAAAAATGTTTTAAAATCTTCTCCTCTGAAACCAGTAAGCCGATATAGCAAACATGTCATCGATGGTCCTTAGGTGGTCAAATTCCAAAATTGTGTTCAGTGATCCCGATCTCGGTTTAAAATGGCCACCGTCAGCGCACATAGTTTTAACATAGGACCCTATGAGAAAATTGTTTAAAAGTCTTCTCTTCTGAAACCAGTCAGCCAATTTAAAGCAAACATGGCATGAATGGTCCTTGGGTAGTATACTTTCAAAATTGTGTCCAGTGACCACGACCTCCATCCAAGATGGCTGCCATGAGCAGATATAGTTTTAACATAGAACTCTATGGCAGTATGGGATTTGAATAGTAACTTAGATGTATTCGGCATGCAGACCTTCTTAAGAGGACTTATTTATGTCAGGTGAGCGATACAGGCTCACCTGAGCCTCTAGTTATCAGCTTTCTTTGAATCTGTCCACATATTTATGCATTTTCCCATGTGTTAAAGAATGCCCCATGGTGGCAGCCATCTTGGATTTCTGATTGGTACACTATTATTGAAACCGCATCGTGTTCATCTTGAGTGCAGTAGATCCTGTTGTTCTATTAATGCTGTCATTATTCTGATAGTTATTGGCACCTGTTCTATTAATGCTGTCATTATTCTGATATTTATTGACACCTGTTCTATTAATGCTGTCATTATTCTGATAGTTATTGACACCTGTTCTATTAATGCTGTCATTATTCTGATATTTATTGACATCTGTTCTATTAATGCTGTCATTATTCTGATAGTTATTGGCACCTGTTCTATTAATGCTGTCATTATTCTGATATTTATTGACACCTGTTCTATTAATACTGTCATTATTCTGATATTTATTGACACTTGTTCTATTAATGCTGTCATTATTCTGATATTTATTGACACCTGTTCTATTAATACTGTCATTATTCTGATATTTATTGACACTTGTTCTATTAATGCTGTGATTATTCTGATATTTATTGACACCTGTTCTATTAATGCTGTCATTATTCTGATATTTATTGACACCTGTTCTATTAATACTGTGATTATTCTGATATTTATTGACACCTGTTCTATTAATGCTGTTATTATTCTGATATTTATTGACACCTGTTCTATTAATGCTGTCATTATTCTGATATTTATTGACACTTGTTCTATTAATGCTGTCATTATTCTGATATTTATTGACACCTGTTCTATTAATGCTGTCATTATTCTGATATTTATTGACACTTGTTCTATTAATACTGTCATTATTCTGATATTTATTGACACCTGTTCTATTAATACTGTCATTATTCTGATATTTATTGACACCTGTTCTATTAATGCTGTCATTATTCTGATATTTATTGACACCTGTTCTATTAATGCTGTCATTATTCTGATATTTATTGACACCTGTTCTATTAATGCTGTCATTATTCTGATATTTATTGACACTTGTTCTATTAATGCTGTCATTATTCTGATATTTATTGACACCTGTTCTATTAATGCTCTCATTATTCTGATATTTATTGACACCTGTTCTATTAATACTGTCATTATTCTGATATTTATTGACACCTGTTCTATTAATGCTGTCATTATTCTGATATTTATTGACACCTGTTCTATTAATGCTGTGATTATTCTGATATTTATTGACACCTGTTCTATTAATGCTGTCATTATTCTGATATTTATTGACACCTGTTCTATTAATGCTGTCATTATTCTGATATTTATTGACACCTGTTCTATTAATGCTGTCATTATTCTGATATTTATTGACACTTGTTCTATTAATGCTGTCATTATTCTGATATTTATTGACACCTGTTCTATTAATGCTGTGATTATTCTGATATTTATTGACACTTGTTCTATTAATGCTGTCATTATTCTGATATTTATTGACATCTGTTCTATTAATGCTGTCATTATTCTGATATTTATTGACATCTGTTCTATTAATGCTGTCATTATTCTGATATTTATTGATACCTGTTCTATTAATGCTGTCATTATTCTGATATTTATTGACACCTGTTTTATTAATGCTGTCATTATTCTGATATTTATTGACACCTGTTCTATTAATGCTGTGATTATTCTGATATTTATTGACACTTGTTCTATTAATGCTGTGATTATTCTGATATTTATTGACACCTGTTCTATTAATGCTGTGATTATTCTGATATTTATTGACACCTTTTCTATTAATACTGTGATTATTCTGATATTTATTGACACCTGTTCTATTAATGCTGTCATTATTCTGATATTTATTGACACTTGTTCTATTAATGCTGTCATTATTCTGATATTTATTGACACCTGTTCTATTAATGCTGTGATTATTCTGATATTTATTGACACTTGTTCTATTAATGCTGTCATTATTCTGATATTTATTGACACCTGTTCTATTAATGCTGTCATTATTCTGATATGTATTGACACTTGTTCTATTAATACTGTCATTATTCTGATATTTATTGGCACCTGTTCTATTAATACTGTCATTATTCTGATATTTATTGACACCTCTTCTATTAATGCTGTCATTATTCTGATATTTATTGACACTTGTTCTATTAATGCTGTCATTATTCTGATATTTATTGACACCTGTTCTATTAATGCTGTGATTATTCTAATATTCATTGACACTTGTTCTATTAATACTGTCATTATTCTGATAGTTATTGACACTTGTTCTATTAATGCTGTCATTATTCTGATAGTTATTGACACCTGTTCTATTAATGCTGTCATTATTGTGATATTTATTGACACTTGTTCAATTAATACTGTCATTATTCTGATATTTATTGACACTTGTTCTATTAATGCTGTCATTATTCTGATATTTATTGACACCTGTTCTATTAATGCTGTCATTATTCTGATATTTATTGACACTTGTTCTATTAATACTGTCATTATTCTGATATTTATTGACACCTGTTCTATTAATGCTGTGATTATTCTTATATTTATTGACGCCTGTTCTATTAATGCTGTGATTATTCTGATATTTATTGACGCCTGTTCTATTAATGCTGTGATTATTCTGATATTTATTGACACCTGTTCTATTAATGCTGTCATTATTCTGATATTTATTGACACCTGTTCTATTAATGCTGTCATTATTCTGATATTTATTGACACCTGTTCTATTAATGCTGTGATTATTCTGATATTTATTGACACCTGTTCTATTAATGCTGTCATTATTCTGATATTTATTGACACCTGTTCTATTAATGCTGTCATTATTCTGATATTTATTGACACCTGTTCTATTAATGCTGTCATTATTCTGATATTTATTGACACTTGTTCTATTAATGCTGTCATTATTCTGATATTTATTGACACCTGTTCTATTAATGCTGTCATTATTCTGATATTTATTGACATCTGTTCTATTAATGCTGTCATTATTCTGATATTTATTGATACCTGTTCTATTAATGCTGTCATTATTCTGATATTTATTGACACCTGTTTTATTAATGCTGTCATTATTCTGATATTTATTGACACCTGTTCTATTAATGCTGTCATTATTCTGATATTTATTGACACTTGTTCTATTAATGCTGTGATTATTCTGATATTTATTAACACTTGTTCTATTAATGCTGTCATTATTCTGATATTTATTGACACCTGTTCTATTAATACTGTCATTATTCTGATAGTTATTGACCCCTGTTCTATTAATGCTGTCATTATTCTGATATTTATTGACACCTGTTCTATTAATGCTGTCATTATTCTGATATTTATTGACACCTGTTCTATTAATACTGTCATTATTCTGATATTTATTGACACCTGTTCTATTAATGCTGTCATTATTCTGATATTTATTGACACCTGTTCTATTAATGCTGTCATTATTCTGATATTTATTGACACCTGTTCTATTAATGCTGTCATTATTCTGATATTTATTGACACCTGTTCTATTAATACTGTCATTATTCTGATATTTATTGACACCTGTTCTATTAATGCTGTCATTATTCTGATATTTATTGACACTTGTTCTATTAATGCTGTCATTATTCTGATATTTATTGACACTTGTTCTATTAAGACTGTCATTATTCTGATATTTATTGACCCCTGTTCTATTAATGCTGTGATTATTCTGATATTTATTGACACCTGTTCTATTAATGCTGTGATTATTCTGATATTTATTGACACCTGTTCTATTAATGCTGTGATTATTCTGATATTTATTGACACCTGTTCTATTAATGCTGTGATTATTCTGATATTTATTGACACCTGTTCTATTAATGCTGTCATTATTCTGATATTTATTGACACCTGTTCTATTAATGCTGTCATTATTCTGATATTTATTGACATCTGTTCTATTAATGCTGTCATTATTCTGATATTTATTGACACCTGTTCTATTAATACTGTGATTATTCTGATATTTATTGACACCTGTTCTTTTAATACTGTCATTATTCTGATATTTATTGACATCTGTTCTATTAATGCTGTCATTATTCTGATATTTATTGACACCTGTTCTATTAATGCTGTCATTATTCTGATATGTATTGACACCTGTTCTATTAATGCTGTGATTATTCTGATATGTATTGACACCTGTTCTATTAAATTGTAATCCAATCAATAACAATTAACCCAGTGTTAATTATGACAGGATATGTTTGACACCAATTTCCTGATTTGAGTGTACAAATGTAACTATTTAATTAATTAATTGGTCAAAACAGGGACATACGAAGCGGGCAGAGGGACATGTGACTTAGCTGCGACCATTCCTTTCTCTCTATCAAGGAGTCTTTCATAATTTATTTACCGGTACACTTTCATTTAATGTCGACTCAGTGAGTCTACGATTTATTTTAAAACCCAGTCTACAATTCAATTATCAGAGAGCGGGTTAACGTTAGGATCCTATTGACCGGTTTAACACCGCCACATTTTGTTGCCTGTCTTTGCTTTTTCTCCTTAAAGTTGACCTGATCAGGGCTCGAACCCACGAACTACTGCACTCGAGCACGCTAGCCATTACACCACCGATGTAGTTGACAACATTACCATCAATGTATATCTTTGTTGGGTCACATGTATGCTCTAGGTTGTTTTTAAGAATGTTTTCCTGTTTCCCTGGTCGTTTTTGCCAAAAAATGACACATTATCACGTCACGTAATATTGGAGTAATTTTATTCTTCTTTGAAGTAAAATTTATGCATGCATTTGTTAAATATCGTCTTGGTGTTTGGGAAAACCACTTTATAGACATATCATGGCGGATTTGGCCCTTAATATTTCAAGGGACAATAAAATAGGCATTTGTCCCAATTATCTGAGAATGAGTGTTTTAATAAAAATCATATATCTTATGAATCATACATATGTATACATGTATGTGTAATATCCATGGTAACAATATGATCAGTAGCAAAAGTAGTCGCTCTCAACAACAGCGTAACATGCTTTTTAAATTTTAAGTGTCCCTCTATTTTCAGATCATAGACAAGACAAGACAAATACTTGGTACTTTATTAGCTGTCAAGTCGAAACAAGGTGGACGTTGGGTTGAAATATTTGTTAGCGACAGTGATTTGACGACTAAATAACGTATTGGAAGTGAAGACTAAAATAATAAAAATGTTGATCTATATCAAATTTATATTAATACAAAAAATCTACAAAAAAGGAGGAGGGTCCTCTCCCCAAGTTCCTGTAATCTTAAGTAATTTTACTTTATAATGATTTTATTGTCAATATATATACAATTGGATTGGGAACAAGTTTTTACAACTAGTCCCTCTCCATACAAATACATTAATAACATAAACAAAATAAATGTACAGGTTATATCAATTATAATTAGTAAACTAAGCAAAATTATGTCAAACTAAGTGTGGCTATGCATATTAAATATTGTTTTAATATTTAACAGAAGAAAATAAAGGGGGGGGGGGGGGGGGTAAAACTAATAAATTGTGTTGAGATAATATCGATCAATTATTAAATCTACAAGTTGTCGAATAAATTTATGCACTGATTTGAACAATAAAGTATTCAATTCTTCCCTAATTTCGCTGCATCCAAAGAGCTATATATTCCAAGGCTTGATATATTATATAGAGATGGGAACAATGTTATTAAATCAGTTAAACAGAGAAGTTCTATCGTGCTTATAAAGTGGACATTCACAAAAAAATGAATAGCATCTTCAAATAAATGACCACATACACAACGTAGACCATCCTTCAAACTTACTCTATATAAATCGCCATTAAGGCCACTACATCTATGTCTTAACTTAGTATGTATTACGTTAGTTTTCTTATCGCCAATATTGTAAAATGAAGCCACCGGAATTTGGACAAGCTGAATGGTTTTTTTTTTTATTTGGAAAAAGTGGCACTATCAGGTAATGAATTCCACAACTTTATAGTGAAAGAAAAGGAGGACTTAGAACTAGCTTGTAGACGACACCTCTGAGTGCGATCCCAGATAGCATTCATGTGTTGGGTCAACGTTGGCTTTCCATTAGCAACATTGTTGGGCCAACGTTGGCAAATGACGTTGGCCCAGTGAAATTTTGCCCATCTGCCCTCGGTTGGCCCAACAAGTTGGGCCTCCGTTGGCCCAATGATTTCTGTCAACAATGTTTACAATTTGCTAACAAGGTACCAACAATTTTTTAGAGGAAAATATGGTGGGCCAACGTTGACCCAATATCATCTGCCAGCAAAGTTTACAATTTGCCAACAAGGTACCAACAAATTTTGGTAGAAAATTATGGTGGGCCAACGATGGCCCATCCATGACCCAATAATGAACCAATGGTATTAAACAATCGGCTTACCAGCATGTGGTTTAACTAAGGAAATACAGATAGTCTACAACAGTTTAACATTTGAGTTTCAACTGCATACTGAATTCACATGACATCCATAAAAGTGTTGAAGAAAAACAAGCTATATATAGTCATGCCCGTAATAATATCTCATATCCATGTGTCCCATATGTTGTTTAAATTTCAGAATAAGAACCTTCATTCTACATTCCTAAAATTACCATTGTAATTGTTGAAACAATATGACTAGTAACTTTAGCTGAACACGACAAGCTTATTAATCAAAAGCACCTCATGTTTCTCCTAATGTTGACTATTATTTTTGTATTCTTCTAGATTTTTACTGATATCAAACCAATGAAATACCTAAAGAGTTGAAATATTGTCAGTCACTTAAAGGAAAAGTTGTTTCTCTGCCAACAAGTTATGACATTTTATAAGTACCGGTATGTGAAAAAGGAAATTCAACAACAACAATCAATTAAGCATTATATTTACTCAAAAGTTACTTAGATATAAAAAAAAAAAATATCTAATTTTTGATCATTTGCAATTATAGCAATTATTCATTCTCATGTTCATGTTCACTTTCATTGTCATTGTCATTTCCATTTTCAATTGCATTGTCTTGCTTTTTTTCCTTTTCAAGTTCCCGTTTCTTCCTTCCCCCTTCACGGTCCTTTGCGAACCATAGCCAGTCTGTTATCACTCCATCTATCTCACTATCACTGGCATTGGCAGTGAGCCTGTTTCTTCTTATAGATCATGAAAAAGATGGAAATAAGATTATTTAATCAAATTTACTTAAATTTACATAAAATAGAATTTACATTTAAAACACTATTTTGTCAGCAATGTAATTATTTTTGGTATTCAACCACCAACAATATCACAATGGTTTGAAAAGAGTCAGGATCAGTGATGTACTATTAGTATAAAATATGCCTGAGATCTTATCAATTGTCAATTTTCTATGTTGTAAGGAAAGATAACTCATGAAAGGTTATTCTGGTTATCAAGTGTCTGGTAAAGTGGAAAAATAACTAAAAATCTATACGGTAGTTTATATCCTGCCTCTTTTTTTTTTTTAATAATAGAATGGACATTTACTTTCAAATGTGGGGCAATAAGAATAAAAAAAATATGACAATTTGTTTTTAAATATGGGGGGATTAACAACCTTCATAGGCTTTTAATTTGTTTTGATGTTTTTGGTCTATGATGAATGACTGTCTCATTGACAATCATACCACATCTCTTTTTTATATTTTAGCCATTTTTCTCGCTTTTCACATAGTTACTGCACTATCTTAAATGGCAGTTGTGTTCATCATTCATTAAGTACAATTCTTAAAGGCATGGCAAGTATGAGAGACATTAGTTAAGCAAACCTACTTCTTATCACCGACAAGAGCCTGCTGGATCCAAATGCCTTTTTGCCTCCTTGACCAGTCCAGTTGAAAAGAATTGCCAGCTGGTTCGTCAAGCTGTATTTCATAGTGCGTCTTGTACACTCTGGCACACTAACGCCTCCTATAGTTCCAAGATGAAAGACCTAAAAAATAAAATATGGCGCATTACAAATGTTCATTCCTTATACATTATCAAAGTGCAAGAGAGATGGTTTACATCATCAAGACCCCTCATGAGGGTACCTGGTAATGAAATAATCACAAAGTTTGGTGGCTATAATCACATAGTCAAGAGAGATGGTTTACATCATCAAGACCCCTCATGAGGGTACCTGGTAATGAAATAATCACAAAGTTTGGTGGCTATAATCACATAGTCAAGAGAGATGGTTTACATCATCAAGACCCCTCATGAGGGTACCTGGTAATGAAATAATCACAAAGTTTGGTGGCTATAATCACATAGTCAAGAGAGATGGTTTACATCATCAAGACCCCTCATGAGGGTACCTGGTAATGAAATAATCACAAAGTTTGGTGGCTATACTCACATAGTCAAGAGAGATGGTTTATATCATCACGACCCATCATGAGGGTACCTGGTAATGAAATAATCACAAAGTTTGGTGGCTATAATCACATAGTCAAGAGAGATGGTTTACATCATCAAGACCCCTCATGAGGGTACCTGGTAATGAAATAATCACAAAGTTTGGTGGCTATAATCACATAGTCAAGAGAGATGGTTTACATCATCAAGACCCCTCATGAGGGTACCTGGTAATGAAATAATCACAAAGTTTGGTGGCTATAATCACATAGTCAAGAGAGATGGTTTACATCATCAAGACCCCTCATGAGGGTACCTGGTAATGACATAATCACAAAGTTTGGTGGCTATAATCACATAGTCAAGAGAGATGGTTTACATCATCAAGATCCCTCATGAGGGTACCTGGTAATGACATAATCACAAAGTTTGGTGGCTATAATCACATAGTCAAGAGAGATGGTTTACATCATCACGACCCCTCATGAGGGTACCTGGTAATGAAATAATCACAAAGTTTGGTGGCTATAATCACATAGTCAAGAGAGATGGTTTATATCATCACGACCCCTCATGAGGGTACCTGGTAATGAAATAATCACAAAGTTTGGTGGCTATAATCACATAGTCAAGAGAGATGGTTTACATCATCACGACCCCTCATGAGGGTACCTGGTAATGAAATAATCACAAAGTTTGGTGGCTATAATCACATAGTCAAGAGAGATGGTTTATATCATCACGACCCCTCATGAGGGTACCTGGTAATGAAATAATCACAAAGTTTGGTGGCTATAATCACATAGTCAAGAGAGATGGTTTATATCATCACGACCCCTCATGAGGGTACCTGGTAATGAAATAATCACAAAGTTTGGTGGCTATAATCACATAGTCAAGAGAGATGGTTTATATCATCACGACCCCTCATGAGGGTACCTGGTAATGAAATAATCACAAAGTTTGGTGGCTATAATCACATAGTCAAGAGAGATGGTTTACATCATCAAGACCCCTCATGAGGGTACCTGGTAATGAAATAATCACAAAGTTTGGTAGCTATAATCACATAGTCAAGAGAGATGGTTTATATCATCACGACCCCTCATGAGGGTACCTGGTAATGAAATAATCACAAAGTTTGGTGGCTATAATCACATAGTCAAGAGAGATGGTTTACATCATCAAGACCCCTCATGAGGGTACCTGGTAATGAAATAATCACAAAGTTTGGTGGCTATAATCACATAGTCAAGAGAGATGGTTTACATCATCAAGACCCCTCATGAGGGTACCTGGTAATGAAATAATCACAAAGTTTGGTGGATATACTCACATAGTCAAGAGAGATGGTTTATATCATCACGACCCATCATGAGGGTACCTGGTAATGAAATAATCACAAAGTTTGGTGGCTATAATCACATAGTCAAGAGAGATGGTTTACATCATCAAGACCCCTCATGAGGGTACCTGGTAATGAAATAATCACAAAGTTTGGTGGCTATAATCACATAGTCAAGAGAGATGGTTTACATCATCAAGACCCCTCATGAGGGTACCTGGTAATGAAATAATCACAAAGTTTGGTGGCTATAATCACATAGTCAAGAGAGATGGTTTACATCATCAAGATCCCTCATGAGGGTACCTGGTAATGACATAATCACAAAGTTTGGTGGCTATAATCACATAGTCAAGAGAGATGGTTTACATCATCACGACCCCTCATGAGGGTACCTGGTAATGAAATAATCACAAAGTTTGGTGGCTATAATCACATAGTCAAGAGAGATGGTTTATATCATCACGACCCCTCATGAGGGTACCTGGTAATGAAATAATCACAAAGTTTGGTGGCTATAATCACATAGTCAAGAGAGATGGTTTACATCATCACGACCCCTCATGAGGGTACCTGGTAATGAAATAATCACAAAGTTTGGTGGCTATAATCACATAGTCAAGAGAGATGGTTTATATCATCACGACCCCTCATGAGGGTACCTGGTAATGAAATAATCACAAAGTTTGGTGGCTATAATCACATAGTCAAGAGAGGTGGTTTATATCATCACGACCCCTCATGAGGGTACCTGGTAATGAAATAATCACAAAGTTTGGTGGCTATAATCACATAGTCAAGAGAGATGGTTTACATCATCAAGACCCCTCATGAGGGTACCTGGTAATGAAATAATCACAAAGTTTGGTGGCTATAATCACATAGTCAAGAGAGATGGTTTACATCATCAAGACCCCTCATGAGGGTACCTGGTAATGAAATAATCACAAAGTTTGGTGGCTATAATCACATAGTCAAGAGAGATGGTTTATATCATCACGACCCCTCATGAGGGTACCTGGTAATGAAATAATCACAAAGTTTGGTGGCTATAATCACATAGTCAAGAGAGATGGTTTACATCATCACGACCCCTCATGAGGGTACCTGGTAATGAAATAATCACAAAGTTTGGTGGCTATAATCACATAGTCAAGAGAGATGGTTTACATCATCAAGACCCCTCATGAGGGTACCTGGTAATGAAATAATCACAAAGTTTGGTGGCTATAATCACATAGTCAAGAGAGATGGTTTACATCATCAAGACCCCTCATGAGGGTACCTGGTAATGAAATAATCACAAAGTTTGGTGGCTATAATCACATAGTCAAGAGAGATGGTTTACATCATCACGACCCCTCATGAGGGTACCTGGTAATGAAATAATCACAAAGTTTGGTGGCTATAATCACATAGTCAAGAGAGATGGTTTATATCATCACGACCCCTCATGAGGGTACCTGGTAATGAAATAATCACAAAGTTTGGTGGCTATAATCACATAGTCAAGAGAGGTGGTTTATATCATCACGACCCCTCATGAGGGTACCTGGTAATGAAATAATCACAAAGTTTGGTGGCTATAATCACATAGTCAAGAGAGATGGTTTATATCATCACGACCCCTCATGAGGGTACCTGGTAATGAAATAATCACAAAGTTTGGTGGCTATAATCACATAGTCAAGAGAGATGGTTTATATCATCACGACCCCTCATGAGGGTACCTGGTAATGAAATAATCACAAAGTTTGGTGGCTATAATCACATAGTCAAGAGAGATGGTTTACATCATCAAGACCCCTCATGAGGGTACCTGGTAATGAAATAATCACAAAGTTTGGTAGCTATAATCACATAGTCAAGAGAGATGGTTTATATCATCACGACCCCTCATGAGGGTACCTGGTAATGAAATAATCACAAAGTTTGGTGGCTATAATCACATAGTCAAGAGAGATGGTTTACATCATCAAGACCCCTCATGAGGGTACCTGGTAATGAAATAATCACAAAGTTTGGTGGCTATAATCACATAGTCAAGAGAGATGGTTTACATCATCAAGACCCCTCATGAGGGTACCTGGTAATGAAATAATCACAAAGTTTGGTGGATATACTCACATAGTCAAGAGAGATGGTTTATATCATCACGACCCATCATGAGGGTACCTGGTAATGAAATAATCACAAAGTTTGGTGGCTATAATCACATAGTCAAGAGAGATGGTTTACATCATCAAGACCCCTCATGAGGGTACCTGGTAATGAAATAATCACAAAGTTTGGTGGCTATAATCACATAGTCAAGAGAGATGGTTTACATCATCAAGACCCCTCATGAGGGTACCTGGTAATGAAATAATCACAAAGTTTGGTGGCTATAATCACATAGTCAAGAGAGATGGTTTACATCATCAAGATCCCTCATGAGGGTACCTGGTAATGACATAATCACAAAGTTTGGTGGCTATAATCACATAGTCAAGAGAGATGGTTTACATCATCACGACCCCTCATGAGGGTACCTGGTAATGAAATAATCACAAAGTTTGGTGGCTATAATCACATAGTCAAGAGAGATGGTTTATATCATCACGACCCCTCATGAGGGTACCTGGTAATGAAATAATCACAAAGTTTGGTGGCTATAATCACATAGTCAAGAGAGATGGTTTACATCATCACGACCCCTCATGAGGGTACCTGGTAATGAAATAATCACAAAGTTTGGTGGCTATAATCACATAGTCAAGAGAGATGGTTTATATCATCACGACCCCTCATGAGGGTACCTGGTAATGAAATAATCACAAAGTTTGGTGGCTATAATCACATAGTCAAGAGAGGTGGTTTATATCATCACGACCCCTCATGAGGGTACCTGGTAATGAAATAATCACAAAGTTTGGTGGCTATAATCACATAGTCAAGAGAGATGGTTTACATCATCAAGACCCCTCATGAGGGTACCTGGTAATGAAATAATCACAAAGTTTGGTGGCTATAATCACATAGTCAAGAGAGATGGTTTACATCATCAAGACCCCTCATGAGGGTACCTGGTAATGAAATAATCACAAAGTTTGGTAGCTATAATCACATAGTCAAGAGAGATGGTTTATATCATCACGACCCCTCATGAGGGTACCTGGTAATGAAATAATCACAAAGTTTGGTGGCTATAATCACATAGTCAAGAGAGATGGTTTATATCATCACGACCCCTCATGAGGGTACCTGGTAATGAAATAATCACAAAGTTTGGTGGCTATAATCACATAGTCAAGAGAGATGGTTTACATCATCACGACCCCTCATGAGGGTACCTGGTAATGAAATAATCACAAAGTTTGGTGGCTATAATCACATAGTCAAGAGAGATGGTTTACATCATCAAGACCCCTCATGAGGGTACCTGGTAATGAAATAATCACAAAGTTTGGTGGCTATAATCACATAGTCAAGAGAGATGGTTTACATCATCAAGACCCCTCATGAGGGTACCTGGTAATGAAATAATCACAAAGTTTGGTGGCTATAATCACATAGTCAAGAGAGATGGTTTACATCATCACGACCCCTCATGAGGGTACCTGGTAATGAAATAATCACAAAGTTTGGTGGCTATAATCACATAGTCAAGAGAGATGGTTTATATCATCACGACCCCTCATGAGGGTACCTGGTAATGAAATAATCACAAAGTTTGGTGGCTATAATCACATAGTCAAGAGAGGTGGTTTATATCATCACGACCCCTCATGAGGGTACCTGGTAATGAAATAATCACAAAGTTTGGTGGCTATAATCACATAGTCAAGAGAGATGGTTTATATCATCACGACCCCTCATGAGGGTACCTGGTAATGAAATGATCACAAAGTTTGGTGGCTATAATCACATAGTCAAGAGAGATGGTTTACATCATCAAGACCCCTCATGAGGGTACCTGGTAATGAAATAATCACAAAGTTTGGTGGCTATAATCACATAGTCAAGAGAGATGGTTTACATCATCAAGACCCCTCATGAGGGTACCTGGTAATGAAATAATCACAAAGTTTGGTAGCTATAATCACATAGTCAAGAGAGATGGTTTATATCATCACGACCCCTCATGAGGGTACCTGGTAATGAAATAATCACAAAGTTTGGTGGCTATAATCACATAGTCAAGAGAGATGGTTTATATCATCACGACCCCTCATGAGGGTACCTGGTAATGAAATAATCACAAAGTTTGGTGGCTATAATCACATAGTCAAGAGAGATGGTTTACATCATCACGACCCCTCATGAGGGTACCTGGTAATGAAATAATCACAAAGTTTGGTGGCTATAATCACATAGTCAAGAGAGATGGTTTACATCATCAAGACCCCTCATGAGGGTACCTGGTAATGAAATAATCACAAAGTTTGGTGGCTATAATCACATAGTCAAGAGAGATGGTTTACATCATCAAGACCCCTCATGAGGGTACCTGGTAATGAAATAATCACAAAGTTTGGTGGCTATAATCACATAGTCAAGAGAGATGGTTTACATCATCAAGACCCCTCATGAGGGTACCTGGTAATGAAATAATCACAAAGTTTGGTGGCTATAATCACATAGTCAAGAGAGATGGTTTACATCATCAAGACCCCTCATGAGGGTACCTGGTAATGAAATAATCACAAAGTTTGGTGGCTATAATCACATAGTCAAGAGAGATGGTTTACATCATCACGACCCCTCATGAGGGTACCTGGTAATGAAATAATCACAAAGTTTGGTGGCTATAATCACATAGTCAAGAGAGATGGTTTATATCATCACGACCCCTCATGAGGATACCTGGTAATGAAATAATCACAAAGTTTGGTGGCTATAATCACATAGTCAAGAGAGATGGTTTATATCATCACGACCCCTCATGAGGGTACCTTGTAATGAAATAATCACAAAGTTTGGTGGCTATAATCACATAGTCAAGAGAGATGGTTTATATCATCACGACCCCTCATGAGGGTACCTGGTAATGAAATAATCACAAAGTTTGGTGGCTATAATCACATAGTCAAGAGAGATGGTTTACATCATCAAGACCCCTCATGAGGGTACCTGGTAATGAAATAATCACAAAGTTTGGTGGCTATAATCACATAGTCAAGAGAGATGGTTTATATCATCACGACCCCTCATGAGGGTACCTGGTAATGAAATAATCACAAAGTTTGGTGGCTATAATCACATAGTCAAGAGAGATGGTTTATATCATCACGACCCCTCGTGAGGGTACCTGGTAATGAAATAATCACAAAGTTTGGTGGCTATAATCACATAGTCAAGAGAGATGGTTTACATCATCACGACCCCTCATGAGGGTACCTGGTAATGAAATAATCACAAAGTTTGGTGGCTATAATCACATAGTCAAGAGAGATGGTTTACATCATCAAGACCCCTCATGAGGGTACCTGGTAATGAAATAATCACAAAGTTTGGTGGCTATAATCACATAGTCAAGAGAGATGGTTTACATCATCACGACCCCTCATGAGGGTACCTGGTAATGAAATAATCACAAAGTTTGGTGGCTATAATCACATAGTCAAGAGAGATGGTTTATATCATCACGACCCCTCATGAGGGTACCTGGTAATGAAATAATCACAAAGTTTGGTGGCTATAATCACATAGTCAAGAGAGATGGTTTATATCATCACGACCCCTCATGAGGGTACCTTGTAATGAAATAATCACAAAGTTTGGTGGCTATAATCACATAGTCAAGAGAGATGGTTTATACCATCACGACCCCTCATGAGGGTACCTGGTAATGAAATAATCACAAAGTTTGGTGGCTATAATCACATAGTCAAGAGAGATGGTTTACATCATCAAGACCCCTCATGAGGGTACCTGGTAATGAAATAATCACAAAGTTTGGTGGCTATAATCACATAGTCAAGAGAGATGGTTTATATCATCACGACCCCTCATGAGGGTACCTGGTAATGAAATAATCACAAAGTTTGGTGGCTATAATCACATAGTCAAGAGAGATGGTTTATATCATCACGACCCCTCATGAGGGTACCTGGTAATGAAATAATCACAATGTTTGGTGGCTATAATCACATAGTCAAGAGAGATGGTTTACATCATCACGACCCCTCATGAGGGTACCTGGTAATGAAATAATCACAAAGTTTGGTGGCTATAATCACATAGTCAAGAGAGATGGTTTATATCATCACGACCCCTCACGAGGGTACCTGGTAATGAAATAATCACAAAGTTTGGTGGCTATAATCACATAGTCAAGAGAGATGGTTTATATCATCACGACCCCTCATGAGGGTACCTGGTAATGAAATAATCACAAAGTTTGGTGGCTATAATCACATAGTCAAGAGAGATGGTTTACATCATCAAGACCCCTCATGAGGGTACCTGGTAATGAAATAATCACAAAGTTTGGTGGCTATAATCACATAGTCAAGAGAGATGGCTTACATCATCAAGACCCCTCATGAGAGTACCTGGTAATGAAATAATCACAAAGTTTGGTGGCTATAATCACATAGTCAAGAGAGATGGTTTACATCATCAAGACCCCTCATGAGGGTACCTGGTAATGAAATAATCACAAAGTTTGGTGGCTATAATCACATAGTCAAGAGAGATGGTTTACATCATCACGACCCCTCATGAGGGTACCTGGTAATGAAATAATCACAAAGTTTGGTGGCTATAATCACATAGTCAAGAGAGATGGTTTACATCATCAAGACCCCTCATGAGGGTACCTGGTAATGAAATAATCACAAAGTTTGGTGGCTATAATCACATAGTCAAGAGAGATGGTTTACATCATCAAGACCCCTCATGAGGGTACCTGGTAATGAAATAATCACAAAGTTTGGTGGCTATAATCACATAGTCAAGAGAGATGGTTTACATCATCAAGACCCCTCATGAGGGTACCTGGTAATGAAATAACCACACAGTTTGGTGGCTATAATCACATAGTCAAGAGAGATGGTTTACATCATCAAGACCCCTCATGAGGGTACCTGGTAATGAAATAATCACAAAGTTTGGTGGCTATAATCACATAGTCAAGAGAGATGGTTTACATCATCAAGACCCCTCATGAGGGTACCTGGTAATGAAATAATCACAAAGTTTGGTGGCTATAATCACATAGTCAAGAGAGATGGTTTACATCATCAAGACCCCTCATGAGGGTACCTGGTAATGAAATAATCACAAAGTTTGGTGGCTATAATCACTTAGTCAAGAGAGATGGTTTACATCATCAAGACCCCTCATGAGGGTACCTGGTAATGAAATAATCACAAAGTTTGGTGGCTATAATCACATAGTCAAGACCCCTCATGAGGGTACCTGGTAATGAAATAATCACAAAGTTTGGTGGCTATAATCACATAGTCAAGAGAGATGGTTTACATCATCAAGACCCCTCATGAGGGTACCTGGTAATGAAATAATCACAAAGTTTGGTGGCTATAATCACATAGTCAAGAGAGATGGTTTATATCATCACGACCCCTCATGAGGGTACCTTGTAATGAAATAATCACAAAGTTTGGTGGCTATAATCACATAGTCAAGAGAGATGGTTTATATCATCACGACCCCTCATGAGGGTACCTGGTAATGAAATAATCACAAAGTTTGGTGGCTATAATCACATAGTCAAGAGAGATGGTTTACATCATCAAGACCCCTCATGAGGGTACCTGGTAATGAAATAATCACAAAGTTTGGTGGCTATAATCACATAGTCAAGAGAGATGGTTTATATCATCACGACCCCTCATGAGGGTACCTGGTAATGAAATAATCACAAAGTTTGGTGGCTATAATCACATAGTCAAGAGAGATGGTTTATATCATCACGACCCCTCGTGAGGGTACCTGGTAATGAAATAATCACAAAGTTTGGTGGCTATAATCACATAGTCAAGAGAGATGGTTTACATCATCACGACCCCTCATGAGGGTACCTGGTAATGAAATAATCACAAAGTTTGGTGGCTATAATCACATAGTCAAGAGAGATGGTTTACATCATCAAGACCCCTCATGAGGGTACCTGGTAATGAAATAATCACAAAGTTTGGTGGCTATAATCACATAGTCAAGAGAGATGGTTTACATCATCACGACCCCTCATGAGGGTACCTGGTAATGAAATAATCACAAAGTTTGGTGGCTATAATCACATAGTCAAGAGAGATGGTTTATATCATCACGACCCCTCATGAGGGTACCTGGTAATGAAATAATCACAAAGTTTGGTGGCTATAATCACATAGTCAAGAGAGATGGTTTATATCATCACGACCCCTCATGAGGGTACCTTGTAATGAAATAATCACAAAGTTTGGTGGCTATAATCACATAGTCAAGAGAGATGGTTTATACCATCACGACCCCTCATGAGGGTACCTGGTAATGAAATAATCACAAAGTTTGGTGGCTATAATCACATAGTCAAGAGAGATGGTTTACATCATCACGACCCCTCATGAGGGTACCTGGTAATGAAATAATCACAAAGTTTGGTGGCTATAATCACATAGTCAAGAGAGATGGTTTATATCATCACGACCCCTCATGAGGGTACCTGGTAATGAAATAATCACAAAGTTTGGTGGCTATAATCACATAGTCAAGAGAGATGGTTTATATCATCACGACCCCTCATGAGGGTACCTGGTAATGAAATAATCACAATGTTTGGTGGCTATAATCACATAGTCAAGAGAGATGGTTTACATCATCACGACCCCTCATGAGGGTACCTGGTAATGAAATAATCACAAAGTTTGGTGGCTATAATCACATAGTCAAGAGAGATGGTTTATATCATCACGACCCCTCATGAGGGTACCTGGTAATGAAATAATCACAAAGTTTGGTGGCTATAATCACATAGTCAAGAGAGATGGTTTATATCATCACGACCCCTCATGAGGGTACCTGGTAATGAAATAATCACAAAGTTTGGTGGCTATAATCACATAGTCAAGAGAGATGGTTTATATCATCACGACCCCTCATGAGGGTACCTGGTAATGAAATAATCACAAAGTTTGGTGGCTATAATCACATAGTCAAGAGAGATGGTTTACATCATCAAGACCCCTCATGAGGGTACCTGGTAATGAAATAATCACAAAGTTTGGTGGCTATAATCACATAGTCAAGAGAGATGGCTTACATCATCAAGACCCCTCATGAGAGTACCTGGTAATGAAATAATCACAAAGTTTGGTGGCTATAATCACATAGTCAAGAGAGATGGTTTACATCATCAAGACCCCTCATGAGGGTACCTGGTAATGAAATATCACAAAGTTTGGTGGCTATAATCACATAGTCAAGAGAGATGGTTTACATCATCAAGACCCCTCATGAGGGTACCTGGTAATGAAATAATCACAAAATTTGGTGGCTATAATCACATAGTCAAGAGAGATGGTTTACATCATCACGACCCCTCATGAGGGTACCTGGTAATGAAATAATCACAAAGTTTGGTGGCTATAATCACATAGTCAAGAGAGATGGTTTACATCATCAAGACCCCTCATGAGGGTACCTGGTAATGAAATAATCACAAAGTTTGGTGGCTATAATCACATAGTCAAGAGAGATGGTTTACATCATCAAGACCCCTCATGAGGGTACCTGGTAATGAAATAATCACAAAGTTTGGTGGCTATAATCACATAGTCAAGAGAGATGGTTTACATCATCAAGACCCCTCATGAGGGTACCTGGTAATGAAATAACCACACAGTTTGGTGGCTATAATCACATAGTCAAGAGAGATGGTTTACATCATCAAGACCCCTCATGAGGGTACCTGGTAATGAAATAATCACAAAGTTTGGTGGCTATAATCACATAGTCAAGAGAGATGGTTTACATCATCACGACCCCTCATGAGGGTACCTGGTAATGAAATAATCACAAAGTTTGGTGGCTATAATCACATAGTCAAGAGAGATGGTTTACATCATCAAGACCCCTCATGAGGGTACCTGGTAATGAAATAATCACAAAGTTTGGTGGCTATAATCACTTAGTCAAGAGAGATGGTTTACATCATCAAGACCCCTCATGAGGGTACCTGGTAATGAAATAATCACAAAGTTTGGTGGCTATAATCACATAGTCAAGACCCCTCATGAGGGTACCTGGTAATGAAATAATCACAAAGTTTGGTGGCTATAATCACATAGTCAAGAGAGATGGTTTACATCATCAAGACCCCTCATGAGGGTACCTGGTAATGAAATAATCACAAAGTTTGGTGGCTATAATCACATAGTCAAAAATTTCAATGTCTTTTGTCTTGTTGCAACTTTTAGTAATCAAAATTAGCCGGAATTGATGTTTTGTAATCAAATAATCATCAGGTATTTTAGATGTAATCAGATAATCTTAAACATGTTAAATTATCAGGCCTGGTTATCATGTAATTAATACTCCCATGCAGAAGTTCATTACCATTAAAACACTGAAAATCATTTTTTTACCGGAATAAAAAAAACAGAAAACAACAATAGAGCCTTTCATGCTGAAATAAAATGAATAAATGAAAATTGAAGATGTTCCTTTTGTTTTAGAAAAGCGAAACTGGCCAAGAAAGTCCGAATGACATTTTACAAGGCGGGTTTTTTTTATCGAATGGTTGGGGTTTTTTTTGGGGGGGGGGGGGGGTTGATAGATATTCATGCAACATGTATCTTTCAGTTGCATACCAGTATAAACTATTCTTAAACTATAAAACATATACAATAGACAATAGACAATATTTTATTTGCACGAACACATTTACAATAAATGGCTATGGCATAAACTGAAACAATACAGAATAACAGACTCATGGAATGACAGTGGTATTTAGTGCTATATTAAAATATACATGATTGCACTAATTCTCCTACTTCATGTACTTAAAATAATTAAAATATATCAAACAATGTACATCTGTTTTCATGCAATTTAACCTTAAAACAAATTCTTCTAGTGGTATCTTCGATCTTTTAATGTCTGTTGAGTACTGATTAAAATTTTATCATGGTCTGAGATCACTTTAAAACATAATTATAAATACTGTAAGTAAATTATATAAAGAATTGTTGTACTATATATATATATAAATAAATACTTACATTGTACAGTTCTGTAGCCCTTTTTACAAAAATTCGTAATTATAGTCCTCACTTTTTCACTTAAGATTATCTTACGACAATTCCTAAGTCCTTTTCACAAAGATTATCTTACGACAAATTTTAATCTTACGACTAAAATTACACTTACGATAAAAAATTCTTCCTTAGGTGTACTCGATACAACATTATGTGATAAAGTTTGTCAGTGATTTGCGACAGGTCAATGGTTTTCTCCGAGTACTCCAGTTTTCTCCACCAATAAAACTGACCGATATATTGTTGAAAGGGGCGTTAAACACCATAAACCATCTTCCTTAGCAACCTAGTTTCATTTCCATAGCACAACAAAGCATTTTTTTTAATAAAATTATTCTATAAAATATCCCCGGCACTAATTTATAAGCAGTTTTTATGCTATGATGTGTTTGTATGTTTATATTGAAATTTTATCTAATACAAAAAAATGTACATGAATCGGTCACCAATAACTGCACAAAATATGAACGGGTATGATTTTCGTATAGAGGAACATTTCTAATGCATGTAAATTAAAATGATCTATAATAATTATCATTACTTGGATTTTTGCGTCATCATCCACGCGTGGTTACTTTTGGTAGAAGTATTTTTTAAGGGAGTGCATCTGGAGTGTGAAAAAAACCCTATTCATATAATTCATTTTATCAGTTATTTGTCAGCAAAATATTTACCCCTTTTTTCCAATTAATCCCATCCCACATAAAATTAAACGCTTGTTCTTTTACTGATGAAAATTTATCCCGATTTTTCTGAGATAACCCAAATTAAGATGCGTTTATCATCTATCAATCACGAAGACGAATAAATATCCCTGTTATATATTAATATTAATATAACAGAAGAATGTACACAAGTTTATGTATTGCCAGAGTGTTCGATGATCATCGAAGTTGGCAGAAATTAATAAATTATATTACTAATATAAAGGCAAAATCAAAACGATATCATTGGATTCAGAAAATTCCAGTCCTAAAGCGGCTGTTCATACAAAACTTTTGTAAGCGAAGTAGATGTCTAGAAGAAAATCCCGTATTCCTGTTTTTACCAAAAAAAAATGAAAAAAAAGAATTATCCCCAAATTTGCAAGTAGTCTTTTCGATTGTCGATCGTTCCCAATTTGAAATCTAAAATTAATGAGAATTATCTTGATATTTTTGGTCATGTAAACGATACACTGCTGCATTGAAAAGGTAAATGTACGGAATGCATCGTTATAGACAGACTCTGTTATTAGTCACGCCAGAAAAAGGAGTAAACAACAATGCCATTTGTAGCGTCAGTTTGTATTAAACCATATTCATTTCAATAAACATTTATCAATATGTGTAAATAGGTTTGTCATACGGTCAGAGATGCGCTAACGATGAATTGCTCTCTTATTTTCAAGTCGAAGCGACAATACATCGTCCATCTTTTTTTCTATTTTTTTCACTTACGATAAAAGATAAGACCAAAATTTCTCTTACGATCAAAATTTTACACTTAGGACAGGGTAGTTTTACACGTAAAGTTAGGACTATTTTTACACTTAAGATTATCGTAAGTATTTTTGTGAAACTCTTTTTAATCTTAGTTTTACACTTACGACAATTTTTTATCGTAAGAATTTTTGTGAAAAGGGCTACTGAGTTGTATATTCTTTAAAACAAAATCTTTTTCAGTTGCACTGTCTGGTTATAAATGACCTTGTTGATATGTTCCAGAGACAAAGGATAATGAAAGGCGGGAAATAGATAAGAAATCTGATACTTTATACACTCCTTGTAAAAGCAACAGTTATGGAGCAATATTTTCAATAATTGATGGAACCAACTGTAGTCCCAAAGCGGTTCTGGCGTGTAGGTTGGTAAACCTTGTTTTCATTTCATTTGGCATACAGTAGAGAAAAGGTACAGTTATTGACTTCCTAAAGTAGTCTTCCGGACTCTCTGCTTCAACATTATCTCTCATTATTTGTCTGCCGCATATTCTAGGTTTTTTAACCTCTATGTCTAGCGGTTCACATATTTTAGCACTCCTCTCAAAACACTGGTGGTTGAATTGTTCAACATTTGCTTAGTCCGAGATTCCTCTGTCGTTTAACGGCATTGATAATCTTGCTGTAGCCGTTCAACGACAGAGGGTGATACATACGGAAAACAGCGGATTTGCTTCTCCAACTCTGGGTCAGCACATTTCCACGTTTCGTGGCTATCGGATTTTATTTTCTATCATAAACCTTATATAAATCGCTTCACCAATCATTTTTCTATTCATTCATAAACATCTTACCCTCAGAAAGTGGTGTTACACTCCATTACAGCACGATTTTGCCTTAGAACCTATGATTTCGACATTTGTCTTCCATTTTTCAAACATTTGTCACGTGACTACGAGAAAACTACGATTACCGCAATGTATCATGGGAGATAATTTGCATATAAACAAACAAACAAATATTTTTATTGCCAATCATAGGCGCCTGTTAAGGCAGAACAATTAACATAAAATTTAATACAGTTGATTATATTGATTGGTAATGATTTTAACAGCAAATTTAGTGAATTACAGATAACCATAAGGAAAAAAAAATGTAGTACCTTGTCCAAAAACAAAAAGGGGGAACGTAACACATGCTCTTTCCGAAGCCCGTTGGTAACACTCTGCCATTGAATCTTTTCTTTCCAACACATTCTGTATAATTTCCTTCTTCTCTTCTTTGATCTGTAGATGGACTGTTTGTCCTGCAGAATACGCTTAAATGTATCGTCTTCCATGTGATTTGAATGTTGTTTACGTATGCAAATAATGCTCCAAATAATTTGGCACGCTGCATTAATTAGCTCCCATCATGCAATGCGTTGCTGTCATCATTCAGTTAGTATCGCGAGATCACGTGTGTAGATTCGAAAATGGAAGTCAAATGGCGGAATAATAGGATCTAAGGCAAAATCGTGCTGTAATGGAGTGTAACACCACTTTCTGAGGGTAAGATGGTTATGAATGAATAGAAAAATGATTGGTGAAGCGATTTATATAAGGTTTATGATAGAAAATAAAATCCGATAGCCACGAAACGTGGAAATGTGCCGATACTATGGCTGTGAGGCAAATTTGATGGTTTCCGTATGTATCACCCTCTGTCGTTGAACGGCTACAGCAAGATTATCAATGCCGTTAAACGACAGAGGAATCTCGGACTACATTTGCTCTGCAATCTAGTGAGCTCTGAATTGAATTTACGCTTTTTAAGGCTCTGCCTATGTCAAGTGATCTCTCTTGTAGTGATCTTGTTGAGGACCTTTGTAAGTTGGAATAACTTGTGTCCGATCCAAATGTTATATAGTTAACAATAAAATAAGTTTAATCTAAATCTAGTGATCTGCTGAGCCCTTTCTTAAAAGCCAGGCACATTTTAACAATAACAATGGTTACGACAAAATCAAAGTTGCAAATGGAATTCAACAAAGAAGTTACGTCAGCTTCTTCTGGTCTGGTGTATGTGTGTTTTGGCAGTTTTGTAAAGCCCTCAAGGGTTTGAGCAATAGCAGGGAAAAAATCTAATTTAAGTCTATTTTATTTCTAATTAATTTTAAATATTTTATATGTAGTTTAAAATATGCTGTATTCATATATTTTCAAAACGGAAACTCGTGTATTTATTTTTTGTAATACAGCAACATTTGCCTTTAATTTTTTGTAAAAATAAATGATATTTAAAAAAGAATTTCCTTGAAAGAGCCTGAATTTACAGGTGTTGGTGGTTATACCTACATGAAATTGTGACACTAGACATGTTTATATAACGGTTTAGACAATACCTGATTAATTGGTATGTTGACAATACATTCATAAAAACTTCAAATAAACTTGAAAATTTGATTTAGCATAATTACTTATAATTACCTCTTTGAAGAGTAATTTAATACAAAGAAATTAATATGTATTTTCTTTTACTTTCATCACACAGATCGAAACCATTCGATTAAAAGCCATATCGTGACGTTAACTAACCTTGAAAAGCGTATGTTAATATATGTGCTTGACTTATTCGATAAAAAATGTAATATAAACATAGACAGGCGGTAATCAAGTGAATGCTTTTCTATGCTTATTATATCACAGACACAATTATATATAGGCATTTTATATCTTATAAATATTTTTATGGCACATCCCATTAAAATTATCTAAATTACTTCCCTTTGAAAAGTAAAATTTTTCAGAGTTCATTAATGGTTTAACTATTTGCGCATGCCCTAGAAACAACTGGTCATTCTCGCTAGCCATCATTACACAGTTCACATCATCATCAATTTCATGTTTTGAAACTTCATTTTACAAACACCCTCCCACCCTCCCTATTTTGTGAAAATGTATCTTTGATGTTGGCGGTTTTACCCCCATCTTTGACGGTTTTTTAGTTTCTAGTAAATATCTAGAACTTTGTCTTGAAAATGTTTTTTATATGATTCATATAATATCTGGTTATTATGTGTAGTTATTTTTGTGTAGTTTACTGCAATTTTAATTATATGTAGTTTTGTAGTTTAGTGCATTTTTAATTATGTCATTTAATTGGTTACTGCCCAGCAAACACGTAACGTAAGTGTAACGTTAAAGTAACGTTATAGTTAGGTAACGTACAAAAATAACGTTATTATAATGTTATATCAACGTAAAAAATAAACGTTACCTAGTGACCTAATTACAATGTTAAATTTTAATGTTTTTTAAACGTTTTTGCAACGTCCTATTATTAACGTTTAATATTAAACGTTCTACTGACGATTAACTAACGTTTAGTGTTTTACGTTATGTATTAAACCAAAATGTAACGTAAAATGATAACGTTTGTACAACGTATAACTAACGTTACATGTTATACGTTTTTTTGTAACATTTATATAACGTTTGAATAACGTATATGTTTACGTTTACTTATAAACCTTGCAATAACGTTAAAATATAACATTATTATAACGTATTTTTAACGTTTAAAATAAACGTTGCATCGAAACAGATTAAGAACGTTATTATATTTCGTTCTCAAGACGTTTTGCAACGTTGCAATAAAATATTGAATAAAAAATGTTCAAGTGACATTCTTTTAACGTTACTTGTTTACGTAATTCTCTAACTAAAAGATAAGTAAACTTAAAACGTTCACAGGGGCGGATCCAGGGGGGGGGGGGGGGCGCACCCGGCGCGCGCGCCCCCCTTAAAATTGGAAAAAATATGATTTTTTGGCGTAAAATCGTGATTTTTCACACGAAATACCCCAAAAAATTTCGCACCTCCCTCCGCTCGACGCATTTTATTTTAGTGCGCCCCCCCCCCCCCCCCCCCCTAACTTGAAATCCTGGATCCGCCCCTGGTTCATATAACGTTTTACTAACTAAAATAATGATCGGAGTGTTCGGTGGCACATTTGATTTGCAAAACGACATCGCAATATTTTTATGAAGAAATGCAGGTTTATGACATATTATCCATTATCATAATATATTATTAGGAGATCTGCAAGATTTTATCATTTCCTGAAACCATTCATTCGATTCCGAAAACGGATCGATTGTTTAAAGTGATTGCATACATTCGAATTCGTGTTATTATAACGTATTTAGTCTCTATACAATAAAGTTATTTACTTAAAAACTAGTGTAATAATGTTGGAATGATATAAATTTATTGATGATGATGAAAATTTGGGTATGTCAATCAATATCCGAAAATAATCGAAATAGCTTTCTTTCCTTTGTCTTTGAAGTTTTCCCGCTCGAAAAAGCCCTCAGGCTCAACTGCTCAAAAAGATAAATTTACATACTCTTTCAGTCTTCACAGAAAAAAGCTCAAAACAGGATTGTTTTTGACAACCCAGAAAGGTATGAATTGCTGCCTTACACGTCATGATAGTATTAAAGATTACTTACTTAGGGAACGACCATGATTTAACTTGAAAAGGGGGGGGTGGGGGCAATTTTGGAATATTGCTCCCAAACACTGGATATACATGGACAGAGGGTATTGCAACTCATTTTATTTTCATTTATGACTTTATAATTATTGGGAATATGTTATTGAATGTGCTTTTGCAGTAGAAGGGCATATAATATTGAAAATATGGTTGATATTAAGAATTTAAAAAAATTCATCATGCAGCAGTTTGTTGACTTCAAATATAGAATATGGCGAAATCATGATTGAACTTTTTTCAATCCTACACATTTTTCCTGGAAAATTTTGATAGTTTCAGTTAGAATACATGTACAATGTACCCATAAAATAATAATAGGCCATAGAAAGCAGTTTTAATTGAAAATTATGTAGTAAAAACCTGGTAATGTAAGTGATCCCAGAAAAATTATTTTGACTGCTTAGCATTTTCTGTAAATTTTTCAAATTGTCAATTTGGATTTCATGCTTTAGAAATTAGAGTATTATTTGGCCGTAACAGTACATTTGAGCATCCAGCTTACTTAAACAGTGGGAAAAATGATGTGGAAGCATATATTTATTGAGTTTTGGGGGAAATTATAGCTTTGTACCATAAGAAATTCCAAAACTTGAATATCAATAAATCATATTTTTGCATATTTGATGGAATTAGAAGGAATTTCAACTGTAGATCTATATACAAAAACTTATTGTATGCCTTAAACTACATAATTTATGGGGCTAAAGCATCAATTAACAAAATTAAGAATGATGTGAACTCATTTTATGGGATGAAAAGAGGAAGGGAGGGGGCTAAATGTAAACATTTCATAGTATTTAGCTATTGAATATACAACTGAGGCATATATATGTGTAGAAATTGCTTATTATGTTAGAAATTAGCTTAATAACTGTAATATATAAGAGAATAGGTAAGTTTTGGTATATTACACAATCTGAACTCAACAGCTGTAAATGGAGATGTTTTCATTAAAAATCTTCAAAGGGGTACCTTTGCATTTGAACACTTATACTTGCAAATATTAGACAGCCACATACCTTATGAGGTTTTTTGTGGTTGATATTGCCTAAGGAATAGAAATAAGGCAAATAAAGGGTTACAGAAGCAAGTTGTGCTGCTCTTTCCAAGTTAAAAAACATCAAGTTGAACTTGTGTTGCTATCATGTTCAAATTAGCCTAATAATGTCACAACAGACACAGAGTGACATTTTTCATACAAAAATGTTACAAAATGCATTGTGGTGTCAGATTACATGGTCAAAATGCATGTTATGTAATATTTTGGAATATTGCTCCCAAACACTGGATATACATGGACAGAGGGTATTGCAACTCATTTTATTTTCATTTATGACTTTATAATTATTGGGAATATGTTATTGAATGTGCTTTTGCAGTAGAAGGGCATATAATATTGAAAATATGGTTGATATTAAGAATTTAAAAAAATTCATCATGCAACAGTTTGTTGACTTCAAATATAGAATATGGCGATATCATGATTGGATTTTTTTCAATCCTACAAATTTTTTCTGATAAATTTTGATAGTTTCAGTTAGAATGCATCTGCAATGTACCCATAAAATAATATAAGGCTATTGAAAGCAGTTTTAATTGAAAATTATGTAGTAAAAACCTGGTAATTTAAGTGATCCCAGAAAAATTATTTTGACTGCTTAGCATTTTCTCTAAATTTTTGGTTTTAAACATCAAAATTATTGGTTTTAAACATCAAAGGGAAAATAAACAATAGCGATAATACATATGTAGATTTTAACTTTTTATTGTCACAGGAGAATGTCAGATAGAAAGAAAAAAAGAAGGGAGTACAAAAGAAAATGGATGGCAAATGCTAGACTAAGATCAAAACACTTTGTAGCCGTCTCCAGTAGTGAAGAAGAATGTGAGATAACTGATCCTTGTTCATCGTTCCATGTACCTCTCAGTAGTGCATATAATTCTCAGCAATTGCATGAAGTCCAGGTTGGAATTTCTTTCTCAGATGGTCAAATTAATGAACACTTGTTAGATGTTGATGGTAGAAGAGAAGATTCCGAGGCTGACGAAAATAGTAAGAGTTCAGATGACGGTATAGACTGGGACACCGTTGATAAATATGCGGCATTGTCTATCTATTCGGACAGTAGTAGTATGGAGGAGGAGGATATACTAGCAGATGATCTTGTTAACTGGACTAACCAGTTTCAAGTAAATCATAATGCTTTAGATGCCCTTTTGAAGATTTTAAAAAAGCATGGTCATTCCAGTTTACCATCTACAGCTCGTACACTATTGAAAACAGTCAGAGTAGTTGAAACGCAATCTGTTTCTGGAATGGAATATTTCAATTTTGGAATTGAAAGTGAACTTATTAAAAATTTTGAACAGTATCCACAGTCAGAAAGAGATAACATAGACTCTATAGATATTTCACTTAATATGGATGGACTTCCACTTTTTAAAAGTAATAATACATCATTGTGGCCAATTCTGTGTGAAATCCAATTGAAACCAAAGAAAGTCTTCCCTTTTGTGCTAACAATAGGCCCAACAAAACCTGAAAATCTTAATTTCTTACAAGAATCTGTACATGAAATAGACACTTTATTACAACAGGGATTCAACTATCATGGAAGGCTTATCAGTGTAAATTTGAAATGTATTGTATGTGATGCACCAGCAAAAGCAATGGTCAAAGGTGTCAAGTTGTTCAGTGGATACTATGGTTGTGATAGATGTAATCAAACTGGTGTATGGTGTGGAAGAATAACTTACCAAGACATCGGAAACCTTCAGTTGAGAACTGACCATTCTTTCAGGAATCAAGTGCAAGAAGAACATCATCATACAATTTCCCCCTTCTGTCATTTAAATATAGACATGGTCAATCAGTTTCCAATTGATTACATGCACCAATCTTGCCTTGGTGTTGTAAAAAGACTGCTGTTATTATGGATGAGAGGAAAAGGACCTAGGCACATTAGAATGTCGGCACAGAACATCGAAGAAATAAGCAATAGATTGACCGATTTGGCCAAGTTTGTTCCAAAACGGTTTGCCCGTAAACCTAGGGGCCTTAGAGAGATAGACAGGTGGAAGGCAACTGAATTCAGACAATTTTTGATATACACTGGTAAAATAGTTCTGAAAAGAGTGTTACGTCCTGATTTCTATGCTCATTTTCTGTCATTGAGTATATCCATTTCTATTTTAGTGTGCCCACGATAAGTGAATGAACATGTAAATTATGCAAGAAATCTTCTGCAGTATTTCGTCAGTCAAGGAAGAATTCTATATGGAGAGGAATTCCTGGTCTATAATGTACATAGTATGCTGCACATTTCTGATGATGCAGAAAAGTATGGTTGTTTAGATGATTGTGGTGCATTTGGATTTGAAAACTATTTGCATAGAATAAAAAAAATGGTAAGATCAGGGAAGAAACCTTTGACCCAGATAGTGAAAAGAATTAAGGAGTTTCAGAACGGTTCTGATAGTAGGGAGTCGCAAACATCAGATGGCGAAATACATTTATCTTTGCGACAACCAGATAATGCTTTCTTAATTGGAATAAATAGATGCTGTCAGCTATTGTCCAAGACAAACAACCGAGATGAGGAAGGAAATCTTTTGATTTTGTGTAGAGTTTATACAAGAAGTGAAGCCTATTTTCAGACACCATGCGACTCTAGGATAATAGGAGTTTATAGGTTTGATAAAAGATTCACTATGATAGAATATGTGTCGTCTAAGAACCTGGATAAACAGGCTATCTTGATTGAAAGGGAAGATGACAACGATGTTGTTGTTCTAGCCATATTGCATGATTTTTGAAGGAATATGTTTGTATGTACCTAGTATAAGTACAAATACTACACTGAAAACCAAAGCTTTTACAATGTTGGACAATATGAACTAACAAAGCCCAATCATGTTAAGATGAAATCCAACAAAAACTGACAAAAGTTTGGAGCAAACGTCGATGCTGGACCGTTTTTACATACAGAGCACCTGGAAAACAACTCTCATATTCCAGACTGATGACAACGGCATGCGACGCCTTGGGAACGACATCTATTTTCAGATTCAGTACATATGGAAATAACCTCAACTTTTTAAAACCAATTAAAACACGTATTTAATGACATGTTACTCTAAGATTAATTTATTTTCAGATGGTCTTTGATTATGCAATTGTGGAGTTTGTTGAAGACAATCCACCCTCCATTGGCATTTCTCCCCAATGCTGGATTGAAAGTAAACCAGATGTAAGTGTATAATCTATACATGTCCATGAACTGCTCCTTATGCCCAATTAAATTTATGAATGACAATTTTTTTATAACAGGGTTTTTATTCCATTGTCTTGACCATGAAAACGTAAAACTCAACAAAAAACAAACTTTAGACTGATTTATGTATAGGAGAATGTCCAAGTAACTCTCCATTCCTTAAAGATAATGGAGACGAGGCCCATTGTTTTTAAGAAATGGAGAGATACAAGGACATTCTCCAACTTAAAATCCACCCATTGTACTTTATTAATTTTATTAATTATTAATCTTGTAACAAAAAAAAGTCTGTGTATAGTATCTAAAGTACAAAGTATTAAATTGTTTGCCCCTTGTGGGACCTTAAAAGTACAAAGAGAACAATAACTCTCCATTCCTTAAAAATAATGGAGAGTTTTGACAATAGATTTACATCACAGGTGTATTTTAAGTGGCTGTAACATTCCCTTGTACACTTTAGTAATCTACTGTACCTTTTATATTTAGATTTGAAGCCACTTATCCAGAAACATGTTCACAGATAATTTTCCTCCAACCATGAAAATAAATGTGTTTTTACTTCAGAACAATGTAAACAATAATTAAAAATATCTTGATTTTAACACAGCAAACATTTTTTAACTTTTTTGTCTCAAATTATACATTGCCATTTTTATTGTAGGGCATGTTTTGTTATTGGCCAAGAACCAATATTTCATTTCGGGCCAGAAAGGCAGAAATTCCTGACAAAGAAAAATGGGCAAAATATCCAGTAAGGATTCTGCATTATACAGGTGAGCATTATATGTATGAATATTATGATGGCTTAAAAAGTTGCATGCATTTAACCTGGTGGTATCGAATTAGAGGATAAACCGGGAATGACATTATAATTCCACCAAGGACAACAAAGTTAAAATCTCAAAACCCTACATGACTAAATCTTTGACTATCAATAGACAAAGAGAACAGCTGAATATCTTACCTTTATAATAACAATAGACAGAAATGTTTGAATGACTTTATTCAGAAAAACTTTATATTTGGATAATGTCTAATGAAAATATTAAACTTATTAGTGATTTAATTGATTATATTGATGTAAATAACTCAACGTGCAACACTTACAAATTAGATCAAATTAGAAAAGGAATAAACATAATACAAATTCAGTATTCATTTTTCTGGTGTTAGGCTAAGCCACTTTAAAAATTTGAATTATCTCCCTTTGTGCAAATCTCTTCAACTAAACCACTGTGTATTATTTAATATTACTTAGCAGAAGTGGCTTTATGAGAGGAGATTATTTTTTTCTTGAAGAGGCTGAGACTACTATATGAATATTAGCATTATTTCATATTACTTTCATTTGAAGTAACATTAATTATTTTCAATTGCAGAAAATTATGAAAATGCAATGAATTTGTCGAAAAATGCAGAGTATACATCTAACCTCAGCTCTGATGAAAGTGAAGGGAGGGGGCACCGAAAACAGAAACAGAAGAGGTTTTCAGACAGTGAGGCAGATGGTAAGGATGTTCAGCTATGTGCATATTGTGTGGTAAATTTATGCCCAATTCGCACACAAACGAAATAAAGCCTTCCTGTATTGATACTAAATCAGTAAATGTGTATTTTTCAATTTTGGCACAGAGATGTTACCATTGTCTGTATTTGTTTGACAATAAATATGTTTAAAGTAAAGATGTTACCAGAACTTTTACTTGGGTCTACTTTCAGAACCATTTAAATGACACCTCTTCATATGTTTACTTGTGAAATTTAAGTATATTGTTACAGAACACTAAATACAGTTTGTACAAACTTGACCTCAAATGAGATCTTTTCATTGGCTATAGTCAGCATTTTACAGCATGCCCAATTATCCTCTGCAGAAGGTTTTTTACCCCCAAAATTGTAGGGACTTTCTATATGCAGGGGTACAAAGTTAAGGAAAAAACAGCAATTGTACCCCCAGTTTCAAAACTCAGTGGGCACCCTGAATTTAACAGCCGATGTGTATACATAAAATACGTTATAGGATGGGGAAATCTTTTAAAAGCCGTAGTTATGAATGAAGTTTATAGTAATTAGTCACGCCTCCAAGCAGTTAAACAAATTCTTTTATTTATAGCTACATTATGAATGAAGTTTATAGTAATTATCCATGCCTCCAAGCAGTTAAACAAATTCTTTTATTTATAGCTACACAAAAAATCAATAAACACACATCAACACATTGGGTTTAGCACTCAAAACAATACAATTTTATGCAATCAAATTTGTATAAAAATATTATCAGCCTTAAAATGGGAGACATAGACATTTAAAAGGTAGTGAATCAATTGTACGGTTCTCCCATTTTAAGGTTGATAATATATATTGTCCTTTGTTTTCATGATGTTCTCTGTATTCATCCTTATATCCTTTTACTTAAACCGAACATAATTATGTCAACAAGCTGCAGCTGAGTATAGTAATTTCAGTGAATGTTAAGTTTACTGTAACTGATAAGAAGAGCAATCAACATTCAAAGGACAGCCTTTTCATACAATATTGTTTTGCATAGATGAAGAAGAATGTGATCAAAGAAAGAAGAATGCAAGTAAAAAACAAAGGCCGAAAGACAGCTCTTCAACTGAGACCAGTACAAGTACTTCACTGCCTACTGCACCAACATTTGGTAAGTGATAATAGATAAATATACATGTATGTTTGGATTTTTCATGCTCAAGACTGTTTATTTCACTATCTATACTTACCTGCATCAACTTTTTGCAATGTTCTCGGGTCGTCTTCAGCATTTGCCAGAAAAAAACAAAAAATTGATGCAGGTAAGTCATAAACAGGCGTTTTACTTAAAAAAACACACAGTTTTTGATATTTATGTACTTTGAAATATTTTAAACAGAAATTTATTACTCAGCAAACTACTGTCTTTGCTCTTTAATAGCATTATTGCTAAAATAATATCTTAATATCATGAATAATTTTTGTTGTCGTAACATCATTTTAATGATTATCTTATACAATTCATGTTAATTGCTCCTTAGTGTTTGGACATTTGTGAAACGTGAAAGACTCAGATCGGTAAAACATACTTGAATGATTTAATCAGTGAAAAAAACAAAGATTTTGCAAACACGGTGTTTCCAAAAATTTGTTTCTTGTTTATTTCAAATAGTATGCATCTTAGATAAATCTTCTTTATTGTGTAGTAAATATACTATACTGCAAGATTAATTTTGTAACATTAATTGAAAAAGAAACTAAATATATCAAGATTGCAGCTACATATATTATTACCCTGAATGTATTCCAGATCGTCAACAGGACAAGAATGAAAACGAGAATTCAGACCAGGTGATGACAGAAGCAAACAGTATGTTTAAAACTTCTTATTCATTTATTGTATCTTCATAATTTTAACATTTTTGACTAGTTTGTCGGATAATAGCTCTGTTGTAAAAAAATGTATCAGAGTTACCTTTGTTTGCTGTATACCCTTAAATAACATTCAGTTAATCAATTCAAGGCTTAGAGAGTAAAACATATAGGATTACACAACGGTACACTTGTTAGAGATAAACAGTATTTTTGAAATACATTCCAGAATATTATATAATTGAAAGTTTGAAGGGTAATAATGTAACCATCGAAAAGTGGTACATCAGAAATAACTCTTAAAATTTATTATTATTCCTTGATTGATTTCAGCTTCTTTCCAAGAGAATGACAGCATTGTAAGGCCTGTCTCACCACCAGAAGGAACAGAAAGTATGTTTTTAAAATATATATATTCACTGGGGTAAAGCTGATGACCATAACTGTAATTACGGTCATCCCAAGATGGCGGACATGAAATTGGGTAAGAATCTTTTTTGTCAATTAAATTGTTTTTATAATGTATAATAAATGACACATGCATTAGTACGATAGTAATCTGTGAACTTTTCACAAGGAAATCACTAATTATCACTTAAAAATGTATATGAAAGAGAAAATCAGATTTAAAAAAATCGCTAAGATGACCGTAACTGAAAACTGAGATGACCGTAATTGCACCGCCGATGAAGTTTTCAGCTATGGTCATCTTAGCGATTTTTTTAAATCTGATTTTTTCTTTCATATACATTTTTCAGTCATAATTTGTGATTTCCATGTGATAAGTTCATAGATTACTATCGTACCAATGCATGTGCAATTTAAAATACAGTATAGAAACAATTTAATCGACGAAAAAGATTCTTACCTGATTCCATGTCCGCCATCTTGGGATGACCGTAATTACAGCTACGGTCATCAGCTTTACCCCAGTGTATATTTCAGTTTTCAGACATGCATTTCACAGTGATTATGTAAATGTGTGTTAAAATTATATACATGTCATTTTGACTTTTCTATCTCATAAGTGCAAAACTTTAGTTGTTTTGTTACACACATCTCTAGCAATGTCTTTTAATAAATTGAAAGTCAGTCTGTTACAAAAAAAAAGATAAACAGTTATCTCCCCTATTCAAGGGAGATATTTTTGTATTGTTTTACTGTCAGTCACATAGCTTTCAATGAAACTTCACAGGATTGTAGTTAATAATGTCTAGATATGCATGTAGGTTTCAGATTTTTTAAATGGGTGCCATTGCCATGGAAGCAGAAAGATTATTTTCTCGACAACAAATGTATGCTGTTTTGAAGTAGTATGTTTGGTCCTATTGTATGTGCTGTACTCCCAATTTGTGAACATGATTTGAATATAAACTTGGATCAGATTTATTATGTTTAACCAGTTAAACAAAGCATTGAAACTGCATATTTGAGGTTTTGAGAAGTGTCAATAATAGTTAGAGATACAGTAGGCCTTCTGTTTCCACTAACACTACACAACTTATTTAGTAGTACTTAAGTTTTTTTCTTTTTTTAATAGCAAGTCTGTTAAGAAATGGGAGAAACCCCAGAAGGCCACATAATGATGTAACAGATGTGGACTCTTGTGAAGAAAAAAAGTTTAAGAAAAGTGCAGTACAAGTCAACTGCTCCACACTGATCTAAATACTTTCTTTTTTTTAAAACTACCCAAAATTTAATTCTTGCCACCTGGAAAAATAATACTTATTGGCTGGATACCTAGCTTCATATAACAATTTTTTGCCATTTTTTCGACTTTTGTCATTTGAAATACTCCAAGGTTTTTGGTCAGAAAACTTATCTTACTTAGCCATCCGATAAAACTTAAACAGTCATGTTTTCACCACAAGAATTGTTTGTACTGGAATGAAAGGTGTTTTGAATGGGGAATTTGAAGGTAAAATTTTGACTCACTGAAAAAGCAAGGAAAATTTAAACAAGTAGATAGCCTGCTTCTGCTGGTCTTTATTCATGAAGTACTTCTATTTAGGAAATTTTGCATTCAAAACTTTGCCTTATGATATTGTACACAGCTTCTAAAGACAATTTTATTTAAAAAAATCCACCAAGACAGTTATCTCCCTTTTACATGTAAAATCCCATAGACAATATATATAAATATACCCTTAAGAAGCAAGAGAAAGTTAAATGAAAAAAATTACATTGTATTTAAGACTACATTTTTTTTTGATAGAAATCTGTGCATGTTTATATATTAAGTTTGTTAAAAAGGCATTAGGGCTGTTTCATTAAAACATACATGGCTTCCAGGGAAGGCACTTTCAAACTCCTCTGTGGGTGGATATTTTTTACTCCTTTTTAGTACAAAATTGCATATATGGGTGGTTACCCCAATTTCAAATTGCCTTCTCTGGGTACCATATATATGGAACAACCATTTTTTTATTCTCTATTTATATGAACATGGTGAAATAGTATATAAAGGCCAAATGTTTAATTAAATGAAGTCTGATACTAATAAACATGTTGCACAACTTACTTTTATCTTTTTTACAGGCTTTATTTCTTGCTGCCTTCGGTGGCTGCACATGCCTGGAGACTGTCAGAGCTATTCTGAAAAAGGTGGCATCAAACCAGGTATTGGCTCAATACAGTTTGAGAGGGAAAAAGGGAAAGAAGCCCTTCCAAGAACATTTAATGTACAGAGTTGTACTACGTGAGTGAAATTTTTATGTCATTGTTTAGGCATGCAAGATTTTATATTTTTTTAAATTTTTTACACATGTCAAACTGAAACTTGAAAATTCTAGTGTCACATTTTAAAATTATGTTTTAAATATTTTTGTAAAAAAAGGAGTTTAATACAAAAATATTTTACTTCAGTACTTGAAGACATGCATGTTGAACAGGACTAATTTTTTAATTGCCTTTTACACTAAATGAATCCTTACTATAAAAATGTTGTTTCCAGTACCTGACTCGCAATGTTTTAGTCTCAAAAACTCTTATTTCCAGCTTTTAAAAAATCTAATATTTTTGTTCAGGTTTGATTTTCCAAACCAGATTCATTAGTTTTATATGCACTGCAGTATAAATTTCCAGTTTAATTTGGTCATTTCAGTGTACAATACTTGTTTTGAATGATAAAACAGTACCCAGCAATCTTGCTAGAAGGTAGGACTTATTTCATCAGATTCCACAGATTCAAGTAATATTATATAGATGTTTCACTTGACATTTTGGAAAAAAACGACAACTAAACTGATCAAATTCTGCTAACTGTTGTGTGACTGGATACACGTGTGTTCAGCTTTTAACAGTAGTTCTAACTCAAAGGGACCGTTCAGTTAGTATGATAAATGCAAAGTGTTTGAGTAATTTTTGCTACTTCCTGTTTTAATAAATTAATGTTTATCTTTTATCAAGAATTATGAAAATAGATCTTTTCTTTTCTTCAGGAGTAGCTTCCAAGTTGCATAAGGCCAAGCTGCAGGAAGTGGAAGATTCGTTGATAGAGGTGCTAAAACATGCACCTCATATGCCAGGAGGGCCAAAATATAAGGTAATTATATGTGTACATACATATATATATGTGCGTATTTCATCAGCTATGGTTTAAGCCACACAAAAATTTTGATTTCGAAGTATTTTCTATTTATGAATTAAATACACCTAAATATTTAACAATATTCTTGGTTAAAGCTGAGGTTATCATTTTTAGCTCACCTGGCCATAGGCCATGTGAGCTTTTGTCATGGGTAAGCGTCCGTCCGTCCGTTAGCTTTTCACATTTAAATCTTCTTCTCTGAAACCGCTGAACAGAAATCAGCCAAACTTGCCAGAAATGTTCACTGGATGGTCCTCTACCAGATTTGTGTTTTTGGTGCTGATTTGAAATCCAACATGGCTGCCAGGGTCCATAATGTGTTCTGATTGGTCGAAATTTTAAAAATCTTCTTGTTAGAAACCACTAAGCCAATTGAATTGTGACTTTGCAGGAATGATCATTGGGTGGGCCTGTACTAAATTTGTGAATCGTTTGCCAATCGGAAATTCAAGATGGCTGCCATGACTCGACTTAGTTTAACATAGGACCCTATGGGAATTTCACATTTTCATCTTTTTTTCTGAAACCACAAAACAGATTTGAATCAAACATGGCAGAAATGTTCATTGGATGGTCATATACAAGATTTTTGTTTTTGGCGCTGATCGGAAATCCAATATGGCTGCCAGGGCCCATAATGTGTTCTGATTGGTTGAAATTTTAAAAATCTTCTTGTTAGAAACCACAAAGCCAATTGAATTGTGACTTTGCAGGAATGATCATTGGGTGGTCCTGTACTAAACTTGTGAATCGTTTGCTGATCGGAAATTCAAGATGGCCACCATGACTCGACTTAATTTTAACATAGGACCCTATGGAAAAAATGTTTAAAAGTCTTCTCCTCTGAAACCAGTAAGTCAGTTTAAAGCAAACATGGGATGAATGGTCCTTAGGTGGTCAACTTTCAAAATTATGTCCTGTGACCCCGACCTCCATCCAAGATGGCAACCATCAGCGAACATAGTTTTAACATAGGACCCTATGGGAAAATTGTTTAAAAGTCTTCTCTTCTGAGCCTCTAGTTATGTGTCGTGATGTGGAGGATGCGGGTGAGACACAGGGTTCCGTGGAACACCTTACAAATTTGTAAATATCATTATCGTGGATGGGTTCTTACATGGAAATATTTGAAGCAAGGGTTTTGGGGTAAAATCTTAATTTTTTGTTGAAATATCACCAATTTTGAGAATTGTGTCTTGTTTACGCGATAACTTTAGTAAACATGGATAAATTTGAATAATTGTTTGCATGTGGCTTGTAAATATCATTATAGTGGATGGGTTGTTACATGGAAATATTTGGAGGGTTTTGGGGTAAAATCTTAATTTTTGGTTGAAAAATCACCAATTTTGAGAATTGCGTCTTGTTTACGCGATAACTTCAGTAAACATGAATAGATTTGAATAATTTTTTGCATGTGGCTTGTAATTATCATTATCTTGGATGGGTTCTAACATGGAAATATTTGAAGCAAGGGTTTTGGGGGAAAATCTTAGTTTTTGGTTTGAAAAATCACCAATTTTGAGAATTGTCTTGTTTACGCGATAACTTTAGTAAACATGAATAGATATGAATAATTTTTTGCATGTGGCTTGTAATTATCATTAACTTGGATGGGTTCTAACATGGAAATATTTGAAGCAAGGGTTTTGGAGGAAAATCTTAGTTTTTGGTTGATAAATCACCAATTTTGAGAATTGTGTTTTGTTTACGCAATAACTTTAGTAAACATGGATAGATTTGAATAATTTTTTGCATGTGGCTTGTAAGTATGTTATACATTAAGACTGCAAGGCTGCTTTCTATAAATGTATAAAACTAAATATTATGCAAGTGCGGGGGAATACGTCATAAATGTGCTAGGCAGTTCTTTTATTTTTAATAAAAATACACATATAATGTATTACAAACATTTGAGGAATTTTATTTATCTGTTTCCCTCTTTTTCTTTCAGAAACCTGCTGCCCGTCACCATCCACAAGATGTGTCATCGGATTCTGAGTGACATTCAAAACATTACATTATTAAAATATTTAACTATGAAATCTGGTATCTAATCTTAAATTGTTGCCCAACCAAGATTCTGACAATCAAATAAAAAACATGCATGACCCAGTAAAAAGTAAATGCTTGAAAATTCTACTTGCTTTTTGTCTACAGACTGGAATGGACACTTTGTATAGTCCGTTTGATTTCTATAAATCTTCAGAAAAAAAAATCGTAAAAATCCAGTTCTCAAATCAACAATTTTTTTTTCTAGATGTTTATTAATATATGATATATACAAACTCTGACAATTAATTTTAAAAAATTTTCATTGTCAGAGTTCGTATATATCATATGATAAACATCTAGAAAAAAATTATTGATTTGAAAACTGGATTTTTAAGAATTATTTTCTGAAGATTTATAGAAGTCAAACAGACTATACAAGAGTATCAGTGCGCAGTTAGGCTAAGTGTTTCCGCTTCATTGTTTCCACATGAATTGTGAAAAAAGTGGCAGGAATAAGAAAAGCATGTAGCACCAATACAACAAACTACATAGTACATAAACCACAAGTAATTAACATGAAAAAACAACAAGCAGACAAAGATGATAAAAAAAGACAAATAACAGAGAAATAAGATAGTTTGACTTGACACAGGCACAATAATATGAGTTTACATAGCTCCTTGGATATTGGTGGTTTAAGTATTCAAGTAACCTCTCAGACTAAGGTTAAAATAAACATCATTAAAATAATTTTTGAGTAACATTACTAGGCAACATTCAAACATTACTAGTACGTTGTTGAGTAACATTAAATTAACATTAAATCAATAATGTTACTGCAACGTTACTGGTGTACGTTGAAAAAAGTACATCTTATGTTACTAGCTAACGTAAAATTTAAAATGTTACTGTAATGTCATAGAGTAACGTTATTGTAATGTTATAGAGTAACGTTACTGTTATGTTATAGAGTAACGTTACTGTAATGTCATAGAGTAACGTTACTGTAATGTCATAGAGTAACGTTACTGTAATGTCATAGAGTAACGTTACTGTAATGTTATAGAGTAACGTTATTTTAAACGTTATAACAACGTTGATCGGAGTCCACAAATGACGTCAACATAACGTTAATCTATAACGTAAGTACAACATAAAGTTAACGTTATTCCAACGTTATATAAACGTTAATTTGTTTGCTGGGTGAGTTGTACCTAAAGTAGTGGGTTGTTTGATTATGGGTATATGTGTAATTGATTTATGGAAACTAATGCTTTTCTAGAGTTTTTCTCCTCATAGGTTTTTATCTCTAGTTTTTAATGCAGGGTTTCCTCAGCTTTGATATATGATATATGATATAGATTTTTATATTGTATTAATATGTTTTTTAGTTTCTAGTAAATATCTAGAACTTTGTCTTGGCGGTTTTACCCCCATCTTTGACGGTTTTTTAGTTTCTAGTAAATATCTAGAACTTTGTCTTGAAAATGGCGGCGGTTTTACCCCCATCTTTGACGGTTTTTTAGTTTCTAGTAAATATCTAGAACTTTGTCTTGAAAATGTTTTTTATATGATTCATATAATATCTGGTTATTATGTGTAGTTATTTTTTGTGTAGTTTACTGCAATTTTAATTATGTGTAGTTTTGTAGTTTAGTGCATTTTTAATTATGTCATTTAATAATAAATGACCATTTTCAATTTCAACAATTGTTTTCTTATTGAGTTATACCGTCAAACAAAGCACAACACTATGGGATGGGGCCATACATATATATATGTCATTCATTCCATATATTCAACAATAAGAAAAAATAAATATACTTGTAAGATATATATATAAAAAGATGCATGTCTTTTTGATATCAGATCTACCCATTGGTATATATTTTTTTATAATATCCCCCCAGACCCCCTTTGCCTCACTTTATTCAGACCCGGACTACGGCTGTGTCCTCGCGGGTAATAGTTGACCCCATGCTATGCCTGTGAATACATATACATGTATAAACAAACGGAAAAAAAACCCCACCCACATATTTATATATATGTATAATTGCCTCCAATGACAATAATCAATGTATGCAATTTGTTTGCCTCTATTGTGGGCCATTGATTGGAATAATAAATATTCTTATTCTTATTCGGTTCCGTTCAAAAAGACCACATACTACGATAAAAAATGAAATATAAACATATATAGACAGGCGGTAATAAAGCAGGACCAGTGATCAATGCTTTTCTATGCTTATATTATATCCATTCTTCAACCATATGATACACTTCAACTATACATTACTCATTGCCTCTCCTCGGGTCGTGCTGCCGTACACGGCCTATTTATTTATTTATTTATATATTTTTTGTAACATATATCATTAAAATAGTTAGAATTGTCTTGTTTAAAAACATATATCTCCATTCTGTATTGTTGTAACTGTTGATATAATTATGAATGTATATTTGTTATTGCCCCTTGAGGGACCCTAATTGGAATAAAAATATTGTATTGTATTGTAACCAATAAATAAATAATAGTGCAAAATAAATAATAATATATCACAGACACAATTATATATATATATATATATATATGTCATTCATATATACAATCGATATATATAAAAAGATGTCTTTTTGATATCAGATCTACCCATTGATATACATTTTTTTATAATCATTGACATTGATATACTAGGGGCGGATCCAGGATTTCAAGTTAGGGGGGGGGGGGGCACTTAACAAAAATTGCGCCGAGCGGAGGGTGGTGCGAAAATTTTTGGGGTATTTCGTGTGAAAAATCACGATTTTACGCCAAAAAATCATATTTATTCCAATTTTAGGGGGACGCGCGTCCGGTGCGCCCCCTGGATACAGTGGCGTAGGAGCCGGGTGAATTGCCTCCCCCCCCCACACACACACTTTTTTAGGCAAAAATTTAGAAAAAGCTGAATATAATTTAGCGTGGAAGCCAAACATGTTCAGTACAAGGATGTATAGTAGGTTTTGAAGCCAACATCACCAAAAAGTAGATAACTGTGAACGAATTAATCTAAATTTATCAAATAATCCAGTTAATCCACCCACATAATGTCGTAATCTTTTAAGAATAAGAATAATAATTTTTATTGTCCAATAGAGGGCCCACAAGGGGCAAAGTCATTACAGTGATTCATAAACAATAACATTAAAAAATAAAAATATACTGTTTCAATATAGGCCATATGGGTCTATTTCACAACCAGAACTAGAAGGGAAAACAATTATTATAAATGTAATATATGTTTTTATTCCAGGTTCATGTTGCTCAACATTTTTAAGGATTAAGAAAATATACAGCAATATGATAATAGATAGAAATATTAGCATAAATTATTAATTAACATTATCTTTATCAATAAACACCCTTTATGACGCCTCTTCAAAATTCCAGAATAAACATGACGCACCTGTGCGTATTAATTTTAAGGTTTTATTACAGTCATAGAAATCCGATATAGTATAAAATCCCTTTATTTCTTGTGTGTACAACTCAGTTTATAAATATAAAAATAAATCTAAATATGTCAGTAATACGAAAATTATTAGATATTTTGATGATAATTATTATTTATTCATTAATATGAACGAAAGAGAATATAAATCAGATGATTGAATGACGTAAGCAATAATCTCGAGACCAACCCTACATTATAAGTAGTTCTTACACTGCGTCATATCTGACATTAGTGCGTCTGTTGTGAAAGAGAAAAGTTGATGGAGAAAGATGGCATTGTGAATAAGAAAAGAACCCCAACAAAGAACTGTTATATAGCTTTAAGAAGTAGAGGACGTGAATCGCATATATATGTTGTGCTTAATTTCTATAATTTAAGATATTTATTTATCCATTTACACAAAATATTGGACTGTAAACGGAAATAATTTTTGAAAAATTCAAGATGGCGCCCGCTGAAATTTCTTGTCATGATTCTTCTGTTCTCGTAAGATTAATCCATCGTGTACGATCTAAGCAAAGGACAATAAATGGTAAAAACTTTCAATTTCGCGTCAAAGCTGTATTACAATCGACGGAGAGGAAATTATTACTGGATTTAGAAAATGCGAGTAAAAGACTTTTGACGAAATGGACAAAAGAAAATGGCGGAGAAAATGAATACGTGGCCGTTGGTAAAACAGAGTCAGGTTGTAACGATGATGATATTTTATCCTTAAATGATTTTTTTGAAAAGCTCTAATTGTTAATTTAATTTTGTTTTGAATTTTTTTTATAATTGTTTACCAACGATACCACTTTTCGTGTTCGATTCGCGTTTTTATTCTATTTTTATACATTGTTATGTTTTGAGTATGTCTTTTGAATAAAATTTGTTATATAATTTATTTATTGTTGCAGAGTTTTATCATTAACATTGTATGTTTATTTGCTAGCTTACTACATGACTTTCATGACAACCCAAGACAGTCCTCCAAGCTCAAAGATTCCCTTTGAAGTTGACAGCGAAATTACTGAGTTTTTTCTGCTGACGCTACATACTTTGGTCCATGGGAAAGTAAAATATTGGTGGTATAAAATTATATTGAATGACTGGCAAAGGAAGTTGTGTCTGTAGATTGTGACAGTCTGTGTGAATGCCCCTTGAAAGACTAGTTGTTCCTATACATGCTGCATAATTAAAAGACGATTGCTGGTTGTTTAGGTTTCAACGTCAGTATTGGTAGTGTATTAGGAGAAATCAGGTTGTTGGGAAGTATTATTGTTTAAAAAAAACGAGTCGTAAAACTTTTATTTGAAATAATAAGTGATAATAACTTGACATTGTAACTGAATCATTAAATAATTTTTGAAGGCCAGGAATCCGATATTATTTCCATTGGTTATGGGGCAAAATCGTCGGTCAATGAGAATATTCCTATTGAACGACTATCTATTGTACCCCAATGGATATAATTTCAGACTTCTTGGATTTTAAGTGATCTAGCAATTTTTTTGAAAAAATTAAAATTTATTTAAAAGATTATTTCATAAATTTTTTCAATAAATTGATTTGATCATGGGTAGATTTTTATGGATAGATTTTGTTTCAGCAAAATTTGTATCATTGCTAAAGAGAACAGAATGCCTGGAAAAGTACCAGTTGAACAATATGTCCAAATTGAAATAACCATGATGCTACATTCAAAAAGATAGTACAGGAAGTTCTAAAAGTGTCGTACCTGCAGGGGCATCAATTAATGACCAAAATTTCAAGTGAAAACATTTAAAAGGTGTCCTAGCTGTGGAGTTAAACAGGTATTCCAAAAATGTTGTGCCTTGACCCTTGCATGTAATCATTTTTGTTGAAATTTATTATTTCTGAATTCAATTTCTGTGGAAAAATAACTAATTGAATACTTAGATGTTTCAGATTTATCCTTGTAAGTGAATTCAAGTGATTCTGATTGATAAAATTATGCATATAATTAAACAATCTTGAACAATGTTGATGGTCAAATTGGAAATTGTCAAATGCTGAGTTTAATTTAACAAGTGTTCGTAAAAGTATATTAAATATGTCTTGTACAGTTGTAGAAAGAGGCCATACTTTATAATAGATTAACAAACTTTGAGTAGTAGGTCATTTATTGGACAACCGGTTCCAGAATATCTGAAAGCAAAGAAATGCTGCGGGGAGTCGAGTAGGTACAAATGTAATTGCTGCCAGTTCTTGCAGGTAACTTGTGACCCATTTTTTAGTTGATAAACATGGACAACCCCATTTCATTTGAACTTAATGATTCTGGATTTTTTTTTATCAAAATTAACTTTTTTTTAAATATCTTAATTTGTGCTAAGCCAACAAGTGAAAATAAAATAAATGTAATTTTTCAGTTTGTCGAGTTAAATTTCCAAAACCTTGAGGTCTAAGTCAACTTGAAGGTGAAAATTAAATAATAGATGTGCAAACCTTCACTTTCATGTCATATACACATGTTCTAAGTAGGACATTTAAGAGAATGATATTGGGGACTTAAATCTTCTATTGATATTGAAAATTTCAGTGTACAGATTAATCCTCGGTTGAAGTTGGATTCAGTGGTATGATTTTGTACAAGTAGAGGAATATGATTGTTCTTGGGAAATTATATCTACATGACTATTATATGATCTGCAAGCTCTTGGAAGGTTTCAAATTGATGTTGAAGGCTTACACTGAACAAGTATGAGTTGATGCAAAGGTAACCCACAATGTTGAGTTAAAATTATTTTTAGAATGGCTTGACATAAATATACATTGTACAAATAATGTATTTGTTTTGTTAAATGTTGGGTGTTTGAAAAAAAAAATTGTTAACTAAAAAGTCCTGTCTGGATTGTCACATATTTAGGTGTGATGTATCTAGGGGGTCTGAATAGAAAAAAATTGGATAAATGAAACAAAATCCTGCACTTTGAGCACAATTGAATAGTATAAATTGAACCTTGGGGGGTATAAAAACAAATTGTAAAATGTTTACTTTTATTTTATAAGTTTTTATACAACAGACAACTAACTCTGCTAGCATAATGTTGAAACCTATATTAATACTATTTGAAAAAAAACTTTGAAATTTTAAGTGTTGCACAGTTAGTGATGTCAATTGGGGCTTGCTTATCTAGGGTGTAATGGAATAAAACAACTTGGTTCTAAAAAGAAAAAAAAATGTTGGGAGTAGTAAAAAAGCCTGGGATTTATATTGAATTGAAGGATTAAGTAGACAAGATAAATAAGTTGAAAAGTTTTTTTTTTTTTTTTATCATATTGTGGATTGTAATTTTTTCTTGTTGATTTCATTTTCATGCAAACTGCTCGTGGGGATGTTCAGTGCAACATACCAGAATACTAACTACATCTCCAAATGCTGCATCTCTGCTATACTTCTTCCCAAATATGTGTATGCTGTCTCAAGTTGATCCAAAAACACCACCAGATTAACTGATGGGTATGAAAAACCTCCAGCTGTCTTGTACTCCTTTGTCTTGAATGTCCATAAATAAGATGGATGATGAAAATTGGAGTGTTCCCTCCAGAGGTCTTGTACTCGTTGAATATTTTACAAGTACTGTGATGGTAAAGGTAGTAGAAGAATGAAATTTATAGATGGACCTGGTTTAAATGATTGAAAGACTGCCCAAAAATTTGTAGCTGGACTAGGTTTAAATGATTGAAAGACTGTCTTGGGCTTGGGTAAGAAAGTAATGCTAGAAGTGTGTTATCCGAACTAAACAACTACACTGGATAAAATAAATCTAGCACACGACACAATGAAAACATACAATGGACTGAAAGCTAAACCTTACAAAAGTAGATTCCTCTGCTATTCAACAATTTTTTTTGCTTGTAACGTTAATGGTCAGTTTTATATTTGTGAAAAACTCTCGACATGGAATCATTCAACAAAACCGATAATCGCCTCGTCTTGACTGAACTGTATGAAGTTGGAAATCTAGGTCCTGGTTTGAGACGAACACAAAAATGTGACCTGTTGATTGTGAATTATCGTGGATTGGGAGATTATTTGTCTTAATTTTGCTAATTTTTGTTATGTCTGACCACCCACCTTACAAGAAGTAAAGAAATCGTTGAATTGCAGAGGGTATCGTCCATAAATACTTTGAACAAATGCAGGATCACAAGCTCTGAACAAATTCATGGATTTTTTAAAGGTTTTATATAAATAATGTAGAGTAAGGGAGACAACTCTTGTATTATCTACCCTTGCTCTACATGTGGTTTCAGATATTAAAACTGGTATATTACTTATCTTGCTGACCAATTTGAGAACTATTCTTGGCTTGTACCAGTTTTTTAATACCCCCAAATATGGTGGATTGGTAGAAAATATAACCCTGAAATGACGCTGTATGGCACATTTGATTTAAATCGTGGTGCACAATAAAACGTTTAAAAAGGCAATTTAATTAAAATTAGATCTTTAAATGCTTTTTTTATCTGACTCCTGAATAAAGATGCAGCACAATCTCAGAAGGGGACTTGTACCAGTGGCCTTGTCTCGTCCAATGTCGGACATTTTTAAATGGTCAACAATGTGTACGAATCGAGATGATCTAATAGGTCGTCTGATTTTATATAAAAGATGCTGAAAGTGACACTTGTGGGATAGTGCTAGATCTTGATTCAGAAAGGGGGTAATGATTTAAAGGTATAATTTTAATTATATTGATTTTAGAGTTAACATATCAGTATGATGAAATCTATTGATCATTTTAAAAGTGTTGGAAGGATGGGATAGGAAGATTTATACAATGTAATAATTATCTGTCAATGTAGAACAAACATGAAAAAAACAACACGTTGATGGAAAGAAAGTTTACCACATGAGGTCGACAATTGCCTCGCACTTTAACTTATTGAAAAACAAGTTTTATCTGATGGTTATATAACTGCTAAATTGTGTTTATAAAATGGTATGCCAGTGTCAATATAATTGGTGTATTGTATACAAATTTTGATTTTGAAAGGTTGTCGAACTAAAAGTGCAGGTGAAAACAGTAAAAGAAGTCAAAAGTTAAATGGAGTTGTTGACAGTGCTGTGTATTACATAAGATTGAAAACTATTCAGATTTCCCTTGGTTTTTGATATTTTTATGGTAAATTTTAATGTATAATACCTATTATTTCTTTTATTATGTTTAATTTTCCATCTTCAATTCCTGCCAAAGAACATGTTAGAATTGAATACTTTGTTGAACCATGTCTCGTACAAGTATAGTGGTTATATGGTGATAGAAATGACCTGCCCATTATTATAACAAACTTGGAGCATCTTTAACCAGAAAACAAAGTAAAAATAGCCATTTGACGTGTTGTACAGGCTGACCAACAAATGATTGGGGTTTCAGAGAACTGAACCAGACCGTTAAAGGGGCTTTCAACATACAGGTAGATTTACTGTGCATAGTATCAGGTTTAGATCTGTCTGTTTTCATTTGCAATCTAATGAAAATTACATGTTTGCATCTTCTTTTTTTTTAAACAAATTCTTTGGCAATACACAACGACCAGCAACATCTTTGTGGGGACATGTTGTATAACCTTTCATTTGTCTTTGTCCATCCAATCGTGGAAGACTATTAAATATATCCACCAATTGAACTCTTGGTGTGTATTCAGTTTTAATACAATGTTGTTGGATGTTTAGTGTATCGCCAAAGAAAAAAATACAACAAACATCTAATTTTAATTATATTGATTCATTTGTTATTTAAGATTTATTAGATGAACATCTTAGTAAAACTTTCTTTGAAAGAAGAGCAATTCATACACGTGTTCGTTGCGTCAAGAAATGTTAATGTGATATAATTCAGTCGAGAATTTTGAAGTTGAATGAAAATTGTTGTCGGTTGTTTTCTCCCTAGTCTATTGTATCCAGTTTGCTGAAGTTTTTGTCCTGTATATAGTAAGCTTGCCAAACAAGTTTTGAATGAAAATATTTACCATATTGTGGTTCATTTTCAATATTTATTTGGCTAAATTGTTGTCAAATGGGGCATTGCATTTAGCAAATTGGTTACAGACGGGCAGAATAAACTAGAATGTTTAAAAGGCTAGGATGGTGAACATTATTTTTATACCCCTGCAAACAAAGTTTTGGGGGTATATAGGAATCGCCCTGTCTGTCCGTCCATGTACCTTGTAAGCTTCTCCTAAGCCGCTTATTGGATTTTTATGAAACTTTACACATTTGTAGTACACTACCTGCAGATGTGCATGAAGGAATATGGTTGCTGTCCAAAATTTAAAAGGGGAGATAATTCAACTTGTACTTTCACGAAAAGGGGGGGTCGGCATGTACCTTGTAAGCGCAACTCCTACTAAACTACTAATTGAATTTTTATGAAATTTTACACAGTTGTAGTACACAACCTGCATATGTGCATGAAGGAATACCGTTGCTGTCTAAAATTTAGAAGAGGAGATAATTCAACTTGTACTTTCACGAAAAGGGGGGTCGTGTACCTTGTAAGCGCAACTCCTCCCAAACGGCTTATTGGAGTTTTACACAGTTGTAGTACACTACCTGCAGATGTGCATGAAGGAATATGATTGCTGTCCAAAATTTAAAAGGGGAGATAATTCAACTTGTACTTTCACGAAAAGGGGGGGCATGTACCTTGTAACCTGCAGATGTGCATGAAGGAATACCGTTGCTCTCTAAAATTCCAAAGTTTGACCATCATAGTGTTGCAAGCGGGGGGTATCACTCAGTGAGGTCAATTACAGTTCTAGTTTTGGTCTTGTGTTCGTATCGAAACAAGTTACAAATGATAAGATTAATTGGAATGTATTTTATGAGGTAACAGTTACATAAGGATAGAGTGAAACAACAAAAATTTTAGCAAAAAAAATGGAGGTATTTTTGATTAATGCATGCAAAGACTTGTCCTCTTTAGAAACTTTGGGAATTGTTGATTTTTATCTCCTAAATTTTGATCTAGGTGTACAGAGGTAGCTGAAAGTAGTGAGTTTACAATATGTTGAAAAGCAGGATTTTTACCAATTGGGATTTGATTTGCTATAAAAACAACGTCACAGATTTTGTGAGGATTATTGCGGTTATGGTGATTTTCATTGAGAAGAGGACATTTTGACTGACTGACTCTCATTTCTGTTGCTTTTCTCTGTTAAAAAAAATCTGTATAATGGATTGTTGGAATTGATGCTGTTTGCATCCTACAATGCTGGGTCAAGCAAATACAATTCAAGACATATAAACAAAATAAAAAATTATCAGTAAAATTCCTGTGGGAACTTTTCACATGTATGAATCCTATTTTCTCAATTCTCAGGATTGTTTTAAATACAGACACAGGCAGTAAATTAACAAATATAGCTATCTTGCATGTCTAAACAAAAGCAACCAAACAAAATAATCACTGAATCAAAACATCAACACTTGACAAAGATAATATTCACCAACCAATGTGGAAGATGGGAAGAGAGATGAGATGGAAGTGATGCTACTATCAACAAGGTTATGAACGAGATGACTGTCGACCAACATTAAAGAAAAACAAGTATGTATTTTCTGTTTCATGTATTGTTTCTCTTTGCACATTCTTGTATTTTTGTTTCACCATTTCCTGAAGACCAACTACAAAAAGAGACGGAGACGGTGATTAACCAACGAACCAGCCAGTTGAGAAAATGGTGATCCAATACTTCAGATGGAGATGTAAGCTCCTTGACGACAGAATAATTCAAGATGAATTCAGTAAAGACGGTTGGAAATGGTGAAATATGGGAGATGGATGCTACGACTTGTATGGTGAAATGATCCAACTACCAAGATGGATGTGTTATGACCAACAGCTGACAGTGGTGAAACAAAAATGTAAAGAATTTGTAAAGGTAACAATTCAGTGAAACTGTTTGGGGTTATTTTCAAGAAAATTCAAGGTATTTATTTTCAATTTTCTGTTTGATGTCTTGTTTTTCTTTGCACATTCTTGTATTTTTGTTTCACCATTTCCTGACAACCAACCACAAAAAAAAAGGGAAGACGGTGATGAACCAACGAATCAGCCAATTGATATAATGGTGAACCAATACTTCAGATGAAGATGTGAGCTACTTGACAACAGACCAATTCAGTAAAGACCGTTGGAAATGGTGAAAGATGCGAGATGGATACTACGACTTGTATGGTGAAATGATCCAACAACCAAGATGGATGTGTTATGACCAACAGCTGACAGTGGTGAAACAAAAATATAAAGAATTTGTAAAGGTAACAATTCAGTGAAACTGACTGGCAATATGATCAAGAAAAAAGAAGGTATTTATTTTAAACTTTCTGTTTCATTTATTGTTTATCTTTGCACATTTTTGAATTTTTGTTTCACCATTTCCTGACGACCAACCACAAAAAGAAGTGATGACGGTGATGAACCAACCAGTTGACAAAATGGTGAACCAATACTTCAGATGGAGATGTGAGCTACTTGACAACAGACCAATTCAGTAAAGACGGTTGGAAATGGTGAAAGATGCGAGATGGATACTACGACTTGTATGGTGAAATGATCCAACAACCAAGATGGATGTGTTATGACCAACAGCTGACAGTGGTGAAACAAAAATGTAAAGAATTTGTAAAGGTAGCAATTCAGTGAAACTGACTGGGGTTATTTTCAAGAAAATTCAAGGTATTTATTTTCTGTTTAATGTATTGTCTTTCTTGGCACATTCTTGTATTTTTGTTTCATCATTTGCTGAAGACCAACCACAAAATGAAATGAATACGGTGATGAAGCAGAGAACCAACCTATTGATAAAATGGTGATCCAATACTTCAGATGGAGATGTGAGCTACATGACAACAGACCAATTCAGTAAAGACGTTTGGAAATGGTGAAAGATGTGAGATGTATACTATGACTTGTATGGTGAAATGATCCAACAACCAAGATGAGTGTGTGATATGACCAACAGCTGACAGTGGTGAAACAAAAATGTAAAGAATTTGTAAAGGTAACAATTCAGTGAAACTGACTGGCAATATAATATGATCAAGAAAAAAGAAGGTTTTTATTTTAAATTTTCTGTTTCATGTATTGTTTTTCTTTGCACATTCTTGGATTTTTGTTTCACCATTTCCTGACGACCAACCAATTCAAGGTGAATTCAGTAAATACAATTGAAAATGGTGGAAGATGTGAGATGGATACTACGACTTGTATGGTGAAATGATCCAACTACCAAGATGAGTGTGTGATATGACCAACAGCTGACAGTGGTGAAACAAAAATGTAAAGAATTTGTAAAGGTAACCATTCAGTGAAACTGACTGGTGATATGTTCAACACAAATTCAAGGTATTTATTTTCTGTTTGATGTATTGTCTTTCTTGGCACATTCTTGTATTTTTGTTTCACCATTTGCTGAAGACCAACCACAAAATGAAATGAATACGGTGATGGACCAGAGAACCAACCTATTGATAAAATGGTGATCCAATACTTCAGATGGAGATGTGAGCTACTTGACAACAGACCAATTCAAGGTGAATTTAGTAAAGACGGTTGGAAATGGTGAAAGATGTGAGATGTATACTACGACTTGTATGGTGAAATGATCTAACTACCAAGATGAGTGTGTGATATGACCAACAGTGGTGAAACAAAAATGTAAAGAATTTGTAAAGGTAACATTTTAGTGAAACTGACTGGCAATATAATATGATCAAGAAAAAAGAAGGTATTTATTTTCAATTTTCTGTTTGATGTATTGTTTTTCTTTGCACATTCTTGTATTTTTGTTTCACCATTTCCTGACAACCAACCACAAAAAGAGACGAAGATGGTGATGAGCCAACGAACCAGCCAGTTGACAAAATGGTGAACCAATATTTCAGATGGAGATGTGAGCTACTTGACAACGGACCAATTCAAGGTGAATTCAGTAAATACAATTGGAAATGGTGAAAGATGTGAGATGGATACTACGACTTGAATGGTGAAATGATCCAACTACCAAGATGGATGTGTTATGACCAACAGCTGACAGTGGTGAAACAAAAATATAAAGAATTTGTAAAGGTAACAATTCAGTGAAACTGACTGGCAATATGATCAAGAAAAAAGAAGGTATTTATTTTAAATTTTCTGTTTCATTTATTGTTTATCTTTGTACATTTTTGAATTTTTGTTTCACCATTTCCTGACGACCAACCACAAAAAGAAGTGAGGACGGTGATGAACCAACGAACCAGCCAGTTGACAAAATGGTGAACCAATACTTCAGATGGAGATGTGAGCTACTTGACAACAGACCAATTCAAGGTGAATTCAATAAATACAATTGGAAATGGTGAAAGATGTGAGATGGATACTACGACTTGAATGGTGAAATGATCCAACTACCAAGATGGATGTGTTATGACCAACAGCTGACAGTGGTGAAACAAAAATGTAAAGAATTTGTAAAGGTAGCAATTCAGTGAAACTGTCGGGTTATTTTCAAGAAAATTCAAGGTATTTATTTTCAATTTTCTGTTTGGTGTATTGTTTTTCTTTGCACATTCTTGTTTTTTTGTTTCACCATTTCCTGACGACCAACCACAAAAAAAAAGCGAAGACGGTGATAAACCAACGAATCAGCCAGTTGGTGAACCAATACTTCAGATGTGAGCTACTTGACAACAGACCAATTCACGGTGAATTCAGTAAAGACGGTTGGAAATGGTGAAAGATGTGAGATGGATACTACAACTTGTATGGTGAAATGATCCAACTACCAAGATGGATGTGTTATGACCAACAGCTGACAGTGGTGAAACAAAAATATAAAGAATTTGTAAAGGTAGCAATTCAGTGAAACTGACTGGCAATATGATCAAGAAAAAAGAAGGTATTTATTTTAAATTTTCTGTTTCATTTATTGTTTATCTTTGCACATTCTTGTATTTTTGTTTCACCATTTCCTGACAACCAACCACAAAAAGAGACGAAGATGGTGATGAGCCAACGAACCAGCCAGTTGACAAAATGGTGAACCAATACTTCAGATGGAGATGTGAGCTACTTGACAACGGACCAATTCAAGGTGAATTCAGTAAATACAATTGGAAATGGTGAAAGATGTGAGATGGATACTACGACTTGTATGGTGAAATGATCCAACTACCAAGATGGATGTGTTATGATCAACAGCTGACAGTGGTGAAACAAAAATGTAAAGAATTTGTAAAGGTAGCAATTCAGTGAAACTGTCGGGTTATTTTCAAGAAAACTCAAGGTATTTATTTTCAATTTTCTGTTTGGTGTATTGTTTTTCTTTGCACATTCTTGTTTTTTTGTTTCACCATTTCCTGACGACCAACCACAAAAAAAAAGCGAAGACGGTGATAAACCAACGAATCAGCCAGTTGAGCTAATGGTGAACCAATACTTCAGATGTGAGCTACTTGACAACAGACCAATTCAAGGTGAATTCAGTAAAGACGGTTGGAACTGGTGAAAGATGTGAGATGGATACTACGACTTGTATGGTGAAATGATCCAACTACCAAGATGGATGGGTGTGTGATATAAACAACAGCTGACAGTGGTGAAACAAAAATGTAAAGAATTTGTAAAGGTAACAATTCAGTGATACTGTGGGGTTATTTTCAAGAAAATTCAAGGTATTTATTTTCAATTTTCTGTGTCTTTTTGTTTATCTTTGCACATTTTTGAATTTTTGTTTCACTATTTCCTGACGACCAACCACAAAAAGAAGTGAGGACGGTGATGAATCAACGAACCAGCCAGTTGATAAAATGGTGATCCAATACTTCAGATGGAGATGTGAGCTATTTGACAACAGACCAATGAAGGTGAATTCAGTAATGGGAATTGGAAATGGTGAAAGAAGTGAGATGGATACTACAACTTGAATGGTGAAATGATCCAACTACCAAGATGGATGTGTTATGACCAACAGCTGACAGTGGTGAAACAAAAATGTAAAGAATTTGTAAAGGTAGCAATTTAGTGAATCTGACGTGACATGTTCAAGAAAAAAGAAGGTATTTATTTTAAATTTTCTGTTTCATTTATTTATTTTTCTTTGCACATTCTTGTATTTTTGTTTCACCATTTCCTGACGACCAACAAGGAAATGAAGACGGTGATGAACCAATGAACCTGCCAGTTGATAAAATGATGATCCAATACTTCAGATGGAGATGTGAGCTACTTGACAATGGACCAATTCAAGATGAATTCAGTAAAGACAGTTGGAAATGGTGAAAGATATGAGATGGATACTACGACTTGTATGGTGAAATGATCCAACTACCAAGATGGATGGGTGTGTGATATAACCAACAGCTGACAGTGGTGAAACAAAAATGTAAAGAATTTGTAAAGGTAACAATTCAGTGAAACTGTCTGGGGTTATTTTCAAGAAAATTCAAGGTATTTGTTTTCAATTTTCTGTTTCATGTATTGTTTTTCTTTGCACATTCTTGTATTTTTGTTTCACTATTTCCTGACGACCAACCACAAAAGGAGTGAAGATGGTGATGAACCAATGAACCAGCCAATTGAAAAAATGGTGATCCAGTGCTTCAGATGGAGATGTGAGCTACTTGAGAACAGTCCAATCCAAGGTGAATTCAGTGAAGATAATTGGAAATGGTGAAAGATATGAGATGGATGGGTGTGTGATATAAACAACAGCTGTCAGTGGTGAAACAAAAATGTAAAGAATTTGTAAAGGTAGCAATTCAGTGAATCTGATGTGACATGTTCAAGAAAAAAGAAGGTATTTATTTTAAATTTTCTGTTTCATTTATTTGTTTTTCTTTGCACATTCTTGTATTTTTGTTTCACCATTTCCTGACGACCAACAACAGAAGGAAGCGAAGGCGGTGATAAACCAACGAACCTGCCAGTTGATAAAATGATGATCCAATACTTCAGATGGAGATGTGAGCTACTTGACAATGGACCAATTCAAGATGAATTCAGTAAAGACAGTTAGAGATGGTGAAAGATATGAGATGGATACTACGACTTGAATGGTGAAATGATCCAACTACCAAGATGGATGTGTTATGACCAACAGCTGACAGTGGTGAAACAAAAATATAAAGAATTTGTAAAGGTAACAATTCAGTGAAACTGACTGGCAATATGATCAAGAAAAAAGAAGGTATTTATTTTAAATTTTCTGTTTCATTTATTGTTTATCTTTGTACATTTTTGAATTTTTGTTTCACCATTTCCTGACGACCAACCACAAAAAGAAGTGAGGACGGTGATGAACCAACGAACCAGCCAGTTGACAAAATGGTGAACCAATACTTCAGATGGAGATGTGAGCTACTTGACAACAGACCAATTCAAGGTGAATTCAATAAATACAATTGGAAATGGTGAAAGATGTGAGATGGATACTACGACTTGAATGGTGAAATGATCCAACTACCAAGATGGATGTGTTATGACCAACAGCTGACAGTGGTGAAACAAAAATGTAAAGAATTTGTAAAGGTAGCAATTCAGTGAATCTGACGTGACATGTTCAAGAAAAAAGAAGGTATTTATTTTAAATTTTCTCTTTCATTTATTGTTTATCTTTGCACATTTTTGAATTTTTGTTTCACCATTTCCTGACAACCAACCACAAAAAAAAAGCGAAGACGGTGATGAACCAACGAATCAGCCAATTGATATAATGGTGAACCAATACTTCAGATGAAGATGTGAGCTACTTGACAACGGACCAATTCAAGGTGAATTCAGTAAAGACGGTTGGAAATGGTGAAAGATGCGAGATGGATACTACGACTTGTATGGTGAAATGATCCAACAACCAAGATGGATGTGTTATGACCAACAGCTGACAGTGGTGAAACCAAAATGTAAAGAATTTGTAAAGGTAGCAATTCAGTGAAACTGTCGGGTTATTTTCAAGAAAATTCAAGGTATTTATTTTCAATTTTCTGTTTGGTGTATTGTTTTTCTTTGCACATTCTTGTTTTTTTGTTTCACCATTTCCTGACGACCAACCACAAAAAAAAAGCGAAGACGGTGATAAACCAACGAATCAGCCAGTTGGTGAACCAATACTTCAGATGTGAGCTACTTGACAACAGACCAATTCACGGTGAATTCAGTAAAGACGGTTGGAAATGGTGAAAGATGTGAGATGGATACTACAACTTGTATGGTGAAATGATCCAACTACCAAGATGGATGTGTTATGACCAACAGCTGACAGTGGTGAAACAAAAATATAAAGAATTTGTAAAGGTAGCAATTCAGTGAAACTGACTGGCAATATGATCAAGAAAAAAGAAGGTATTTATTTTAAATTTTCTGTTTCATTTATTGTTTATCTTTGCACATTCTTGTATTTTTGTTTCACCATTTCCTGACAACCAACCACAAAAAGAGACGAAGATGGTGATGAGCCAACGAACCAGCCAGTTGACAAAATGGTGAACCAATACTTCAGATGGAGATGTGAGCTACTTGACAACGGACCAATTCAAGGTGAATTCAGTAAATACAATTGGAAATGGTGAAAGATGTGAGATGGATACTACGACTTGTATGGTGAAATGATCCAACTACCAAGATGGATGTGTTATGATCAACAGCTGACAGTGGTGAAACAAAAATGTAAAGAATTTGTAAAGGTAGCAATTCAGTGAAACTGTCGGGTTATTTTCAAGAAAACTCAAGGTATTTATTTTCAATTTTCTGTTTGGTGTATTGTTTTTCTTTGCACATTCTTGTTTTTTTGTTTCACCATTTCCTGACGACCAACCACAAAAAAAAAGCGAAGACGGTGATAAACCAACGAATCAGCCAGTTGAGCTAATGGTGAACCAATACTTCAGATGTGAGCTACTTGACAACAGACCAATTCAAGGTGAATTCAGTAAAGACGGTTGGAAATGGTGAAAGATGTGAGATGGATACTACGACTTGTATGGTGAAATGATCCAACTACCAAGATGGATGGGTGTGTGATATAAACAACAGCTGACAGTGGTGAAACAAAAATGTAAAGAATTTGTAAAGGTAACAATTCAGTGATACTGTGGGGTTATTTTCAAGAAAATTCAAGGTATTTATTTTCAATTTTCTGTGTCTTTTTGTTTATCTTTGCACATTTTTGAATTTTTGTTTCACTATTTCCTGACGACCAACCACAAAAAGAAGTGAGGACGGTGATGAATCAACGAACCAGCCAGTTGATAAAATGGTGATCCAATACTTCAGATGGAGATGTGAGCTATTTGACAACAGACCAATGAAGGTGAATTCAGTAATGGGAATTGGAAATGGTGAAAGAAGTGAGATGGATACTACAACTTGAATGGTGAAATGATCCAACTACCAAGATGGATGTGTTATGACCAACAGCTGACAGTGGTGAAACAAAAATGTAAAGAATTTGTAAAGGTAGCAATTTAGTGAATCTGACGTGACATGTTCAAGAAAAAAGAAGGTATTTATTTTAAATTTTCTGTTTCATTTATTTATTTTTCTTTGCACATTCTTGTATTTTTGTTTCACCATTTCCTGACGACCAACAAGGAAATGAAGACGGTGATGAACCAATGAACCTGCCAGTTGATAAAATGATGATCCAATACTTCAGATGGAGATGTGAGCTACTTGACAATGGACCAATTCAAGATGAATTCAGTAAAGACAGTTGGAAATGGTGAAAGATATGAGATGGATACTACGACTTGTATGGTGAAATGATCCAACTACCAAGATGGATGGGTGTGTGATATAACCAACAGCTGACAGTGGTGAAACAAAAATGTAAAGAATTTGTAAAGGTAACAATTCAGTGAAACTGTCTGGGGTTATTTTCAAGAAAATTCAAGGTATTTGTTTTCAATTTTCTGTTTCATGTATTGTTTTTCTTTGCACATTCTTGTATTTTTGTTTCACTATTTCCTGACGACCAACCACAAAAGGAGTGAAGATGGTGATGAACCAATGAACCAGCCAATTGAAAAAATGGTGATCCAGTGCTTCAGATGGAGATGTGAGCTACTTGAGAACAGTCCAATCCAAGGTGAATTCAGTGAAGATAATTGGAAATGGTGAAAGATATGAGATGGATGGGTGTGTGATATAAACAACAGCTGTCAGTGGTGAAACAAAAATGTAAAGAATTTGTAAAGGTAGCAATTCAGTGAATCTGATGTGACATGTTCAAGAAAAAAGAAGGTATTTATTTTAAATTTTCTGTTTCATTTATTTGTTTTTCTTTGCACATTCTTGTATTTTTGTTTCACCATTTCCTGACGACCAACAACAGAAGGAAGTGAAGGCGGTGATAAACCAACGAACCTGCCAGTTGATAAAATGATGATCCAATACTTCAGATGGAGATGTGAGCTACTTGACAATGGACCAATTCAAGATGAATTCAGTAAAGACAGTTGGAAATGGTGAAAGATATGAGATGGATACTACGACTTGTATGGTGAAATGATCCAACTACCAAGATGGATGGGTGTGTGATATAACCAACAGCTGACAGTGGTGAAACAAAAATGTAAAGAATTTGTAAAGGTAGCAATTCAGTGAAACTGTCTGGGGTTATTTTCAAGAAAATTCAAGGTATTTGTTTTCAATTTTCTGTTTCATGTATTGTTTTTCTTTGCACATTCTTGTATTTTTGTTTCACTATTTCCTGACGACCAACCACAAAAGGAGTGAAGATGGTGATGAACCAATGAACCAGCCAATTGAAAAAATGGTGATCCAGTGCTTCAGATGGAGATGTGAGCTACTTGAGAACAGTCCAATCCAAGGTGAATTCAGTGAAGATAATTGGAAATGGTGAAAGATATGAGATGGATGGGTGTGTGATATAAACAACAGCTGTCAGTGGTGAAACAAAAATGTAAAGAATTTGTAAAGGTAGCAATTCAGTGAATCTGATGTGACATGTTCAAGAAAAAAGAAGGTATTTATTTTAAATTTTCTGTTTCATTTATTTGTTTTTCTTTGCACATTCTTGTATTTTTGTTTCACCATTTCCTGACGACCAACAACAGAAGGAAGCGAAGGCGGTGATAAACCAACGAACCTGCCAGTTGATAAAATGATGATCCAATACTTCAGATGGAGATGTGAGCTACTTGACAATGGACCAATTCAAGATGAATTCAGTAAAGACAGTTGGAAATGGTGAAAGATATGAGATGGATACTACGACTTGTATGGTGAAATGATCCAACTACCAAGATGGATGTGTTATGACCAAATGCTGACAGTGGTGAAACAAAAATGTAAAGAATTTGTAAAGGTAACAATTCAACTAAACTGACATGATATGTTCAAGAAAAATTCAAGGTATTTATTTTCTGTTTGATGTATTGTTTTTCTTTGCACATTCTTGTATTTTTGTTTCACCAATGACTACTTGATAACCGACCAATCCTAGATGAATTCAGTAAAAAGATTTTCAAATGGTGAAAGATGTAAGATGGAGATTTTTGTTTCACTATTTCCTGACGACCAACCACAAAAAGAAATGAAGACGGTGATGAACCTGCCAGTTGAGAAAATAATGAACCAATACTTCAGATGGTGAAAGAAAAATGTGAAGAATTTGTAAAGGTAACAATTCAGTGAAACTGTCAGGTTATTTTCAAGAAAATTCAAGGTATTTATTTTCCATTTTCTGTTTCATGTATTGTTTTTCTTTGCACAATCTTGTTTTTTTTTTCACTATTTCCTGACGAACAACCACAAAAGGAGTGAAGATGGTGATGAACTAACAAACCAGTCAATTGATAAAATGGTGATCCAATGCTTCAGTTGGAGATGTGAGCTACTTGATAACAGACCAATTCAAGGTGAATTCAGTAAAGATGGTTGGAAATGGTGGAAGATATGAGATGGATACTACGACTTGTATGGTGAAGTGATCCAACTACCAAGATGGATGGGTGTGTGATATGACCAATAGCTGACAGTGGTGAAACAAAAATGTGAAGAATTGGTAAAGGTAGCAATTCAGTGAAATTGTCTTGGGTTATTTTCAAAAAAATTCAATGTATTTGTTCAATTTTCTGTTTCGTGTATTTTTCTTTGCACATTCTTTGTTTCACCATTTCCTGACGACCAACCACAAAAAGAAATGAAGACGGTGATGAACCAATGAACCAGCCAGTTGATAAAATGATGAACCAATACTTCAGATGTAGATGTAAGCTACTTGAGAACAGTCCAATCCAAGGTGAATTCAGTGAAGATAATTGGAAATGGTGAAAGATATGAGATGGATACTATGATGTGACGATCTAAGTTCCAGGATGGGTGTGTGAGATAACCAGTAGCTGCCGGGGATGAAACAAAAATGTGAAGAATTTGTAACGGTAACAATTGTATGAAACAGAAGGACGTTCAAGGTATTAAAGATATATATTTTCTATTTACTGTTTCATATATTGTTTTTCTTTGTACATTCTTGTATTGTATTTTTGTTTCACCATTTCCTTGGATGTGATGTGATGATCAGCCACTGGCAACCAGAAAGAAATCAAGATGAATAAACCAAGCAACAAATTGAGGTAATGGTGAACCAATACTACAGATGGAGATGCAAGCTGCTTGACAGATGATATGTTCAACACAAATTAAAGGTATTTCGGACAGGGTGGACTACACAGATGGATATGGTGGACTACACAGGTGGACTACTGAGATGGACATGGTGGACTACACAGATGGACATGGTGGACTACACAGATGGATATGGTGGACTACACAGATGGACATGGTGGACTACTGAGATGGACATGGTGGACTACACAGATGGACATGGTGGATTACACAGATGGACATGGTGGACTACACAGATGGATATGGTGGACTACACAGATGGACATGGTGGACTACACAGATAGATATGGTGGACTACACAGATGGACATGGTGGACTACACAGATGGACATGGTGGACTACACAGATGGATATGGTGGACTACACAGATGAATATGGTGGACTACACAGATGGACATGGTAGACTACACAGATGGACATGGTAGACTACACAGATGGACATGGTGGATTACAAAGATGGATATGGTGGACTACACAGATGGATTTGGTCACAGATAGACATCTTGGACTACACAGTTGGAGATGGTGGAATACACAGATGGACATGGTGGACTACAGAGATGAATATGGTGGACTACACAGATGGATATGGTGGACTACACAGATGGATATGGTGGACTACACAGATGGACATGGTGGACTACACAGATGGACATGGTGGACTACACAGATCGACATGGTGGACTACACAGATGGACATGGTGGACTACACAGATGGATTTAGTGGACTACACAGATAGACATGTTGGACTACACAGTTGGATATGGTGGACTACTGAGATGGACATGGTGGACTACACAGATCGACATGGTGGACTGCTGAGATGGACATGGTGGACTATGGAGATGGATATGGTGGACTACACAGATGGAGATGGTGGACTACAGAGATGGATATGGTGGATTACACAGATGGACATGGTGGACTACACAGATGGATATGGTGGACTACACAGGTCGACATGGTGGAATACACAGATGGACATGGTGGACTACACAGATCGACATGGTGGACTACACAGATGGACATGGTGGACTACACAGATGGAGATAGTGGACTACACAGATGGACATGGTGGACTACAGAGATGAATATGGTGGACTACACAGATGGATATGGTGGACTACACAGATGGATATGGTGGACTACACAGATGGATATGGTGGACTACACAGATGGATATGGTGGACTACACAGATAGACATCTTGGACTACACAGTTGAAGATGGTGGAATACACAGATGGACATGGTGGACTACAGAAATGAATATGGTGGACTACACAGATGGATATGGTGGACTACACAGATGGATATGGTGGACTACACAGATGGACATGGTGGACTACACAGATGGACATGGTGGACTACACAGATGGACATGGTGGACTACACAGATGGATTTAGTGGACTACACAGATAGACAAGTTGGACTACACAGTTGGATATGGTGGACTACTGAGATGGACATGGTGGACTACACAGATCGACATGGTGGACTGCTGAGATGGACATGGTGGACTACGGAGATGGATATGGTGGACTACACAGATGGAGATGGTGGACTACAGAGATGGATATGGTGGATTACACAGATGGAAATGGTGGACTACACAGATGGATATGGTGGACTACACAGGTCGACATGGTGGAATACACAGATGGACATGGTGGACTACACAGATCGACATGGTGGACTACACAGATGGACATGGTGGACTACACAGATGGAGATAGTGGACTACACAAATGGACATGGTGGACTACACAGATGGACATGGTGGACTACACAAATGAACATGGTGGACTACACAAATGAACATGGTGGACTACACCGATGGACATTGTGGACTACACCGATGGACTAAACAGATGGACATGGTGGACTACTGCGATGGATATGGTGGACTACACAGATGGACATGGTGGATTACACAGATGGACATGGTGGACTACACAGATGAACATGGTGGACTACACAGATCGACTACACAGATGGAGATGGACATGGTGGATTACACAGATGGACATGGTGGACTACACAGATGGACATGGTGGACTGCTGAGATGGACATGGTGGACTACTGAGATGGACATGGTGGACTACACAGATGGACATGGTGGACTACACAGATGGATATGATGGTTTACACAGATGGATATGGTGGACTACACAGATAGACATGATGGTTTACACAGATGGATATGGTGGACTACTGAGATGCACATGGTGAACTACACAGATGGACATGATGGTTTACACAGATGAATATGGTGGACTACACAGATGGATATGTTGGACTACACAGATGGATATGTTGGACTACACAGTTGGATATGGTGGACTACTGAGATGGACATGGTGGACTACACAGATCGACATTGTGGACTGCTGAGATGGATATGGTGGACTACACAGATGGACATGGTGGACTACACAGATGGACATGGTGGACTACACAGATGGACATGGTGGACTAGAGATGGATATGGTGGACTACAGAGATGGATATGGTGGATTACACAGATGGAGATGGTGAACTACACAGATGGAGATGGTGGACTACACAGATGGACATGGTGGACTACACAGATGAACATGGTGGACTACACAAATGAACATGGTGGACTACACAAATGGACATGGTGGACTACACAGATCGACATGGTGGACTACACAGATCGACATGGTGGACTACACTGATGGACATTGTGGATTACACAGATGGACATGGTGGACTACAGAGATGAATATAGTGGACTACACAGATGGACATGGTGGACTACTGAGATGGATATGGTGGACTACACAGATGGACATGGTGGATTACAGACGGACATGGTGGACTACACAGATGGACATGGTGGACTACACAGATGGACATGATGGACTACACAGATGAACATGTTGGACTACACAGTTGGATATGGTGGACTACTGAGGTGGACATGGTGGACTACACAGATCGACATGGTGGACTGCTGAGATGGATATGGTGGACTACACAGATGGACATGGTGGACTACACAGATGGACATGGTGGACTAGAGATGGATATGGTGGACTAGAGATGGATATGGTGGACTACAGAGATGGATATGGTGGATTACACAGATGGACATTGTGGACTACACAGATGGATATGGTGGACTACACAGATGGACATGGTGGACTACACAGATTGACATGGTGGACTACACATATGGACATGGTGGACTGCACTGATGAGCATGGTGGACTACACAGATGGACATGGTGGACTACACAGATGGAGATGGTGGACTACACAGATGGACATGGTGGACTACACAGATTGACATGGTTGACTACACATATGGACATGGTGGACTGCACAGATGAACATAGTGGACTACACAGATGGACATGGTGGACTACACAGATGAACATGGTGGACTACACAAATGAACATGGTGGACTACACAGATGAACATGGTGGACTACACAAATGGACATGGTGGACTACACTGATGGACATTGTGGACTACACAGATGGACATGGTGGACTACTGAGATGGACTTGATGGACTAAACAGATGGACATGGTGGACTACTGAGATGGATATGGTGGACTACACAGATGGACATGGTGGATTACACAGATGGACATGGTGGACTGCACAGATGAACATGGTGGACTACACAGATAGACATGTTGGACTACACAGTTGGATATGATGGACTACTGAGATGGACATGGTGGACTACACAGATCGACATGGTGGACTGCTGAGATGAACATGGTGGACTACTGAGATGGATATGGGGGACTACACAGATGGACATGGTGGACTACACAGATGGACATGGTGGACTACACAGATGGACATGGTTGACTACACAGATGGACATGGTGGACTACACAGTTGGATATGATGGACTACTGAGATGGACATGGTGGACTACACAGATCAACATGGTGGACTACACAGATCGACATGGTTGACTGCTGAGATGGACATGGTGGACTACTGAGATGGATATGGTGGACTACACAGATGGACATGGTGGACTACACAGATGGACATGGTGGACTACTGAGATGGATATGGTGGACTACACAGATGGACATGGTGGACTACACAGATGGACATGGTGGACTACACCGATGGAGATGGTGGACTACACAGATGAACTTGGTGGACTACACAGATGGACATGGTGGACTGCACAGATGATCATGGTGGACTACACAGATGGAGATGGTGGACTACACAGATGAACTTGGTGGACTACACAGATGGACATGGTGGATTACAGATGGACATGGTGGACTACACAGATGAACTTGGTGGACTACACAGATGGACATGGTGGATTACAGATGGACATGGTGGACTGCACAGATGGAGATGATGGACTACACAGATGGAGATGGTGAACTACACAGATGAACATGGTGGACTACACAGATGAACATGTTGAACTACACAGTTGGATATGGTGGACTACTGAGATGGACATGGTGGACTACACAGATGGACATGGTGGACTAGAGATGGATATGGTGGACTACAGAGATCGACATGGTGGACTACACAAATGAACATGGTGGACTACACAAATGGACATGGTGGACTACACAGATGGACATGGTGGATTACACAGATGAACATGGTGGACTACACAAATGAACATGGTGGACTACACAAATGAACATGGTGGACTACACAAATGGACATGGTGGACTACACTGATGGACATTGTGGACTACACAGATGGACATGGTGGACTACTGAGATGGACTTGATGGACTAAACAGATGGACATGGTGGACTACTGAGATGGATATGGTGGACTACACAGATGGACATGGTGGATTACACAGATGGACATGGTGGACTGCACAGATGAACATGGTGGACTACACTGATAGACATGTTGGACTACACAGTTGGATATGATGGACATGGTGGACTACACAGATCGACATGGTGGACTGCTGAGATGGACATGGTGGACTACTGAGATGGATATGGTGGACTACACAGATGGACATGGTGGACTACACAGATGGACATGGTGGACTACACAGATGGACATGGTGGACTACACAGATGGACATGGTGGACTACACAGATGAACATATTGGACTACACAGTTGGATATGATGGACTACTGAGATGGACATGGTGGACTACACAGATCAACATGGTGGACTACACAGATCGACATGGTGGACTGCTGAGATGGACATGGTGGACTACTGAGATGGATATGGTGGACTACACAGATGGACATGGTGGATTACACAGATGGACATGGTGGACTGCACAGATGAACATGGTGGACTACACAGATAGACATGTTGGACTACACAGTTGGATATGATGGACATGGTGGACTACACAGATCGACATGGTGGACTGCTGAGATGGACATGGTGGACTACTGAGATGGATATGGTGGACTACACAGATGGACATGGTGGACTACACAGATGGACATGGTGGACTACACAGATGGACATGGTGGACTACACAGATGGACATGGTGGACTACACAGATGAACATGTTGGACTACACAGTTGGATATGATGGACTACTGAGATGGACATGGTGGACTACACAGATCAACATGGTGGACTACACAGATCGACATGGTGGACTGCTGAGATGGACATGGTGGACTACTGAGATGGATATGGTGGACTACACAGATGTACATGGTGGACTACACAGATGGACATGGTGGACTACTGAGATGGATATGGTGGACTACACAGATGGACATGGTGGACTACACAGATGGACATGGTGGACTACATAGATGGACATGGTGGACTACACAGATGAACATGGTGGACTTCACAGATGGAGATGGTGGACTACACAGATGAACTTGGTGGACTACACAGATGGACATGGTGGATTACAGATGGACATGGTGGACTACACAGATGAACTTGGTGGACTACACAGATGGACATGGTGGATTACAGATGGACATGGTGGACTGCACAGATGGAGATGGTGGACTACACAGATGGACATGGTGGACTACACAGATGGACATGGTGGAATACACAGATGGACATGGTGGACTACACAATGACATTGTGGACTGCTGAGATGGACATGGTGGACTACTGAGATGGATATGGTGGACTACACAGATGGACATGGTGGACTACACCGATGGACATGGTGGACTACACAGATGGACATGGTGGACTACACAGATGGATATGGTGGACTGCTGAGATGGACATGGTGGACTACACAGATGGACATGGTGGACTACTGAGATGAATATGGTGGACTAAACAGATCGACATGGTGGACTACACAGATGGATATGGTGGACTACATAGATGGACATGGTGGACTACACAGATGGATATGGTGGACTACACAGATGGACATGGTGGACTACAGAGATGGATATGGTGGACTACACAGATCGACATGGTGGACTACACAGATGGATATGGTGGACTACACAGATGAACATGATGGATTACACAGTTGTATATGGTGGACTACTGAGATGGACATGGTGGATTATACAGATGGATATGGTGGACTACACAGATGGATTTGGTGAACTACACAGATAGACATGTTGGACTACACAGTTGTATATGGTGGACTACTGAGATGGACATGGTGGAATACACAGATGGATATGGTGGACTACACAGATGGATTTGGTGAACTACACAGATAGACATGTTGGACTACACAGTTGTATATGGTGGACTACTGAGATGGACATGGTGGATTACACAGATCAACATGGTGGGCTACACAGATGGACATGGTGGACTACACAGATGGACATGGTGGACTATTGAGATGGATATGGTAGAATACACAGATGGACATGGTGGAATACACAGATGGACATGGTGGACTACACAGATGAACATGGTGGAATACACAGATGGACATGGTGGACTACACAGATGGAGATGGTGGACTACACAGATGAACTTGGTGGACTACACAGATGGACATGGTGGATTACAGATGAACATGGTGGACTGCACAGATGAACATGGTGGACTACACAGATGGAGATGGTGGACTACTGAGATGGACATGGTGGACTACACAGATGGAGATGGTGGACTACACAGATGGACATGGTGGACTATAGAGATGAATATGGTGGACTAAACAGATCGACATGGTGGACTACACAGATGGATATGGTGGACTACACATATGGACATGGTGAATTCACAGATGGATATGGTGGACTACACATATGGTCATGGTGAATTACACAGATGGATATGGTGGACTGCTGAGATGGACATGGTGGACTACTGAGATGGATATGGTGGACTACACAGATGGACATGGTGGACTACACAGATCGACATGGTGGACTACACAGATGGACATGGTTGACTACACAAATGAACATGGTGGACTACACAAATGGACATGGTGGACTACACAGATGGACATGGTGGACTACTGAGATGGACATGATGGACTAAGCAAATGGACATGGTGGACTACTGAGATGGATATGGTTGACTACACAAATGAACATGGTGGACTACACAAATGGACATGGTGGACTACACAGATGGACATGGTGGACTACTGAGATGGACATGATGGACTAAGCAAATGGACATGGTGGACTACTGAGATGGATATGGTGGACTACACAGATGGACATGGTGGACTACACAGATGGACATGGTGGATTACACAGATGGATATGGTGGACTACACAGATGGACATGGTGGACTACACAGATGGACATGGTGGACTACACAGATGGACATGGTGGACTACACAGATGGACATGGTGGACTACACAGATGAACATGGTGGATTACACAGATGGATATGGTGGACTACACAGATGGACATGGTGGACTACACAGATCGACATGGTGGACTACACAGATGGACATGGTGGACTACACAGATCGACATGGTGGACTACACAGATCGACATGGTGGACTACACAGATCGACATGGTGGACTACACAAATGAACATGGTGGACTACACCGATGGACATGGTGGACTACACAGATGGACATGGTGGACTACTGAGATGGACATGATGGACTAAACAGATGGACATGGTGGACTACACAAATGGACATGGTGGATTACACAGATGGACATGGTGGACTACACAGATGGACATGGTGGACTACACACAGAAGGAGATGGTGGACTACAAAGATGGAGATGGTGGACTACACAGATGGACATGGTGGACTACACAGATGGACATGGTGGAATACACAGATGGACATGGTGGACTACACAGATCGACATGGTGGACTGCTGAGATGGACATGGTGGACTGCTGAGATGAATATAGTGGACTACACAGATCGACATGGTGGACTACACAGATGGATATGGTGGACTACACATATGGACATGGTGAACTACACAGATGGATATGGTGGACTGCTGAGATGGACATGGTGGACTACTGAGATGGATATGGTGGACTACACAGATGGACATGGAGGACTACACAGATGGACATGGACTACACAGATGGATATGGTGGACTACACATATGGACATGGTGAACTACACACATGGATATGGTGGACTACACAGATGGATTTGGTGGACTACACAGATAGACATGTTGGACTACACAGTTGGATATGGTGGACTACTGAGATGAACATGGTGGACTACACAGATCGACATGGTGGACTGATGAGATGGACATGGTAGACTACTGAGATGGATATGGTGGACTACAAAGATGGACATGGTAGACTACACAGATGGACATGGTGGACTACAGAGATGGATATGGTGGACTACAGAGATGGATATGGTGGACTACAGAGATGGATATGGTGGATGACACAGATGGAGATGGTGGACTACACAGATCGACATGGTGGACTGCTGAGATGGACATGGTAGACTACTGAGATGGATATGGTGGACTACAAATATGGACATGGTAGACTACACAGATGGACATGGTGGACTACAGAGATGGATATGGTGGACTACCGAGATGGATATGGTGGACTACAGAGATGGATATGGTGGATTACACAGATGGAGATGGTGGACTACACAGATGAACATGGTGGACTATACAAATGGACATTGTGGACTACACAGATGGACATGGTGGATTACAGATGGACATGGTGGACTACTGAGATGGACATGATGGACTAAACAGGTGGACTACTGAGATGGATATGTTGGACTACACAGATGGACATGGTGGATTACACAGAAGGACAAGGTGGACTACACAGATGAACATGGTGGACTACACAGATAGACATGTTGGACTACACAGTTGGATATGGTGGACTACTGAGATGGACATGGAGGACTACACAGAAGGACATGGTGGACTACACACAGATGGAGATGGTGGACTACACAGATGGACATGGTGGATTACACAGATGGACATGGTGGAATACACAGATGGACATGGTGGAATGCATAGATCGACATGGTGGACTACACAGATGGACATGGTGGACTGCACAGATGAACATGGTGGACTACACAGATGGAGATGGTGGACTACACAGGAGGATTTGGTGGACTACACAGATAAGATACGTTGGACTACACAGTTGGATATTATGGACTACTGAGATGGACATGGTGGACTACACAGATGGACATGGTGGACTACTGAGATGGACATGGTGGACTACTGAGATGGATATGGTGGACTACACAGATGGACATGGTGGACTACACAGATGAACATGATGGATTACACAGATGAACATGGTGGACTACACAGATGGATTTGGTGGACTACACAGATAGATATGTTGGACTACACAGATCGACATGGTGGACTGCTGAGATGGACATGGTGGACTACTGAGATGGATATGGTGGACTACACAGATGGACATTGTGGAGTACACAGATGGAGATGGTGGACTACACAGATGGATATGGTGGATTACACAGATGGACATGGTGGACTACAGATGGACATGGTGGATTACACAGATGGATATGGTGGACTACACAGATAGACATGTTGGACTACACAGATCAACATAGTGGACTACACAGATCGACATGGTGGAATACACAGATGGACATGGTGGACTACACAGACCGACATGGTGGACTACACAGATGGACATGGTGGACTGCACAGATGAACATGGTGGACTACACAGATGGATTTGGTGGATTACACAGGTAAGACATGTTGGATATGGTGGACTACTGAAATGGACATGGTGGACTACACAGATCGACATGGTGGACTGCTGAGATGGACATGGTGGACTACTGAGATGGATTTGGTGGATTACACAGATGAACATGGTGGACTACACAGATGGACATGGAGGACTACACAGATGGACATGGTGGACTACACAGATGGACATGGTGGATAACACAGATCGACATGGTGGACTGCTGAGATGGACATGGTGGACTACTGAGATGGATATGGTGGACTACACAGATGGACATGGTGGACTACACAGATGGACATGGTGGATTACACAGATGGATATGATGGACTACACAGATGGACATGGTGGACTACACAGATGGACATGGTGGACTACACAGATGGACATGGTGGACTACACAGATGGACATGGTGGACTACACAGATGGACATGGTGGATTACACAGATGGATATGGTGGACTACACAGATGGACATGGTGGACTACACAGATGGACATGGTGGACTACACAGATGGACATGATGGACTACACAGATGGACATGGTGGACTACACAGATCGACATGGTGGACTACACAGATCGACATGGTGGACTACACAAATGAACATGGTGGACTACACAAATGGACATGGTGGACTACACCGATGGACATGGTGGACTACACAGATGGACATGGTGGACTACACAGATGGACATGGTGGAATGCATAGATCGACATGGTGGACTACACAGATGGACATGGTGGACTGCACAGATGAACATGGTGGACTACACAGATGGAGATGGTGGACTACACAGGACGATTTGGTGGACTACACAGATAAGATACGTTGGACTACACAGTTGGATATTATGGACTACTGAGATGGACATGGTGGACTACACAGATGGACATGGTGGACTACTGAGATGGATATGGTGGACTACACAGATGGACATGATGGATTACACAGATGAACATGGTGGACTACACAGATGGATTTGGTGGACTACACAGATAGATATGTTGGACTACACAATTGGATATGGTGGACTACTGAGATGGACATGGTGGACTACACAGATCGACATGGTGGACTGCTGAGATGGACATGGTGGACTACTGAGATGGATATGGTGGACTACACAGATGGACATTGTGGAGTACACAGATGGAGATGGTGGACTACACAGATGGATATGGTGGATTACACAGATGGACATGGTGGACTACAGATGGACATGGTGGATTACACAGATGGATATGGTGGACTACACAGATAGACATGTTGGACTACACAGATCAACATAGTGGACTACACAGATCGACATGGTGGAATACACAGATGGACATGGTGGACTACACAGACCGACATGGTGGACTACACAGACCGACATGGTGGACTACACAGATGGACATGGTGGACTACACAGATGGATTTGGTGGATTACACAGATAAGACATGTTGGATATGGTGGACTACTGAAATGGACATGGTGGACTACACAGATCGACATTGTGGACTGCTGAGATGGACATGGTGGACTACTGAGATGGATTTGGTGGATTACACAGATGAACATGGTGGACTACACAGATGGACATGGAGGACTACACAGATGGACATGGTGGACTACACAGATGGACATGGTGGATAACACAGATCGACATGGTGGACTGCTGAGATGGACATGGTGGACTACTGAGATGGATATGGTGGACTACACAGATGGACATGGTGGACTACACAGATGGACATGGTGGATTACACAGATGGATATGGTGGACTACACAGATGGACATGGTGGACTACACAGATGGACATGGTGGACTACACAGATGGACATGGTGGACTACACAGATGGACATGGTGGATTACACAGATGGATATGGTGGACTACACAGATGGACATGGTGGACTACACAGATCGACATGGTGGACTACACAGATGGACATGGTGGACTACACAGATGGACATGGTGGACTACACAGATCGACATGGTGGACTACACAGATCGACATGGTGGACTACACAAATGAACATGGTGGACTACACAAATGGACATGGTGGACTACACCGATGGACATGGTGGACTACACAGATGGACATGGTGGACTACTGAGATGGACATGATGGACTAAACAGATGGACATGGTGGACTACACAAATGGACATGGTGGATTACACAGATGGACATGGTGGACTACACAGATGGACTACACTGATAGACATGTTGGACTACACAATTGGATAAGGTGGACTACTGAGATGGACATGGTGGACTACACAGATCGACATGGTGGACTGCTGAGATGGACATGGTGGACTACTGAGATGGATATGGTGGACTACACAGATGGACATTGTGGAGTACACAGATGGAGATGGTGGACTACACAGATGGATATGGTGGATTACACAGATGGACATGGTGGACTACAGATGGACATGGTGGATTACACAGATGGATATGGTGGACTACACAGATAGACATGTTGGACTACACAGATCGACATGGTGGAATACACAGATGGACATGGTGGACTACACAGACCGACATGGTGGACTACACAGACCGACATGGTGGACTACACAGATGGACATGGTGGACTACACAGATGGATTTGGTGGATTACACAGATAAGACATGTTGGATATGGTGGACTACTGAAATGGACATGGTGGACTACACAGATCGACATGGTGGACTGCTGAGATGAACATGGTGGACTACTGAGATGGATTTGATGGATTACACAGATGAACATGGTGGACTACACAGATGGACATGGAGGACTACACAGATGGACATGGTGGACTACACAGATGGACATGGTGGATAACACAGATCGACATGGTGGACTGCTGAGATGGATATGGTGGACTACACAGATGGACATGGTGGACTACACAGATGGACATGGTGGATTACACAGATGGATATGGTGGACTACACAGATGGACATGGTGGACTACACAGATGGACATGGTGGACTACACAGATGGACATGGTGGACTACACAGATGGACATGGTGGATTACACAGATGGATATGATGGACTACACAGATGGACATGGTGGACTACACAGATGGACATGGTGGACTACACAGATGGACATGGTGGACTACACAGATGGACATGGTGGACTACACAGATCGACATGGTGGACTACACAGATCGACATGGTGGACTACACAAATGAACATGGTGGACTACACAAATGGACATGGTGGACAACACCGATGGACATGGTGGACTACACAGATGGACATGGTGGACTACTGAGATGGACATGATGGACTAAACAGATGGACATGGTGGACTACACAAATGGACATGGTGGATTACACAGATGGACATGGTGGACTACACAGATGGACATGGTGGACTACACACAGATGGAGATGGTGGACTACAAAGATGGAGATGGTGGACTACACAGATGGACATGGTGGACTACACAGATGGACATGGTGGAATACACAGATGGACATGGTGGACTGCAGAGATGAATATGGTGGACTACACAGATCGACATGGTGGACTACACAGATGGATATGGTGGACTACACAGATGGACATGGTGGACTACACAGATGGACATGGTGGACTACACACAGATGGACATGGTGGACTACACAGATGGACATGGTGGACTACACAGATGGATATGATGGACTACACAGATGGACATGGTGGACTACACAGATGAACATGGTGGACTACACAGATGAACTTGGTGGACTACACAGATGGACATGGTGGAATACACAGATGGACATGGTGGATTACACAGATCGACATGGTGGACTGCTGAGATGGACATGGTGGACTGTTGAGATGAATATAGTGGACTACACAGATCGACATGGTGGACTACACAGATGGATATGGTGGACTACACATATGGACATGGTGAACTACATAGATGGATATGGTTGACTGCTGAGATGGACATGGTGGACTACTGAGATGGACATGGAGGACTACACAGATGGACATGGACTACACAGATGGATATGGTGGACTACACATATGGACATGGTGAACTACACAGATGGATATGGTGGACTACACAGATGGATTTGGTGGACTACACAGATAGACATGTTGGACTACACAGTTGGATATGGTGGACTACTGAGATGAACATGGTGGACTACACAGATCGACATGGTGGACTGCTGAGATGGACATGGTAGACTACTGAGATGGATATGGTGGACTACAAAGATGGACATGGAGGACTGCTGAGATGGACATGGTAGACTACTGAGATGGATATGGTGGACTACAAAGATGGACATGGTAGACTACACAGATGGACATGGTGGACTACAGAGATGGATATGGTGGACTACAGAGATGGATATGGTGGACTACAGAGATGGATATGGTGGATTACACAGATGGAGATTGTGGACTACACAGATCGACATGGTGGACTGCTGAGATGGACATGGTAGACTACTGAGATGGATATGGTGGACTACAAAGATGGACATGGTAGACTACACAGATGGACATGGTGGACTACAGAGATGGATATGGTGGACTACAGAGATGGATATGGTGGATTACACAGATGGAGATGGTGGACTACACAGATGAACATGGTGGACTATACAAATGGACATTGTGGACTACACAGATGGACATGGTGGATTACAGATGGACATGGTGGACTGCACAGATGAACATGGTGGACTACTGAGATGGACATGATGGACTAAACAGATGGACATGGTGGACTACTGAGATGGATATGTTGGACTACACAGATGGACATGGTGGATTACACAGATGGACAAGGTGGACTACACAGATGAACATGGTGGACTACACAGATAAACATGTTGGACTACACAGTTGGATATGGTGGACTACTGAGATGGACATGGTGGACTACACAGATGGACATGGTGGACTACACACAGATGGAGATGGTGGACTACACAGATGGACATGGTGGATTACACAGATGGACATGGTGGAATACACAGATGGACATGGTGGAATGCATAGATCGACATGGTGGACTACACAGATGGACATGGTGGACTGCACAGATGAACATGGTGGACTACACAGGAGGATTTGGTGGACTACACAGATAAGACACGTTGGACTACACAGTTGGATATTATGGACTACTGAGATGGACATGGTGGACTACACAGATCGACATGGTGGACTACTGAGATGGACATGGTGGACTACTGAGATGGATATGGTGGACTACACAGATGGACATGGTGGACTACACAGATGGACATGATGGATTACACAGATGAACATGGTGGACTACACAGATGGATTTGGTGGACTACACAGATAGATATGTTGGACTACACAATTGGATATGGTGGACTACTGAGATGGACATGGTGGACTACACAGATCGACATGGTGGACTGCTGAGATGGACATGGTGGACTACTGAGATGGATATGGTGGACTACACAGATGGACATTGTGGAGTACACAGATGGACATGGTGGACTACACAGATGGATATGGTGGATTACACAGATGGACATGGTGGACTACACAGATGGATATGGTGGATTACACAGATGGACATGGTGGACTACAGATGGACATGGTGGATTACACAGATGGATATGGTGGACTACACAGATAGACATGTTGGACTACACAGATCAACATAGTGGACTACACAGATGGACATGGTGGAATACACAGATGGACATGGTGGACTACACAGACCGACATGGTGGACTACACAGATGGACATGGTGGACTGCACAGATGAACATGGTGGACTACACAGATGGATTTGGTGGATTACACAGATAAGACATGTTGGATATGGTGGACTACTGAAATGGACATGGTGGACTACACAGATCGACATGGTGGACTGCTGAGATGGACATGGTGGACTACTGAGATGGATTTGGTGGATTACACAGATGAACATGGTGGACTACACAGATGGACATGGAGGACTACACAGATGGACATGGTGGACTACACAGATGGACATGGTGGATAACACAGATCGACATGGTGGACTGCTGAGATGGACATGGTGGACTACTGAGATGGATATGGTGGACTACACAGATGGACATGGTGGACTACAAAGATGGATATGGTGGATTACACAGATGGACATGGTGGACTACACAGATGGACATGGTGGACTACACAGATTGATATGGTGGATTACACAGATGGACATAGATAGAGATGAATGGACTACACTGATGGACATGGTGGACTACTGAGATGGACATGGTGGACTACATTGATGGACATGGACTACACTTGTGGACATGATGGACTAATGAGATGACATAGTGGACTACACAGATAGACATGGTGGACTACACAGATGGACATGGTGGATTACACAGATGGAGATGATGGACTACAGAGATGGATATTGTGGACTACACAGATGGACATGGTGGACTACATAGATGGACATGGTGGACTACACAGATGGATATGGTGGACTACAGAGATGGATATTGTGGACTACACAGATGGACATGGTGGACTACATAGGTGGACATGGTGGACTACATAGATGGACATGATGGACTACACAGATGGGCATGGTGGACTACACAGATGGACATGGTGGACTAGAGGTGGAGTTGGTGGACTACAAATATGGACATGATGGACTACAGAAGTGGAATTGGTGGACTACAGAGATGGACATGGTGGACTACAAATATGGACATGATGGACTACAGAGGTGGAGTTGGTGGACTACAGAGATGGACATGGTGGACTACAAATATGGACATGATGGACTACAGAGATGGACATGGTGGACTACAAACATGGACATGATGGACTACAGCGGTGGAGTTGGTGGACTACAGAGATGGACATGGTGGACTACACAGAATTGATTGATTTTCATCACCCACATCCAGAAAGGTAAATAATTACTCAAGTGTCTGGTATAACACACATTAACTTTAGTACATATATCACCTCTTAGAACTGGTTATAGGGAAGAGATTGAAGATACCAAAGTGGTAATTAGAATCCATTAATCGAAGGACAGACAAGAGAAATGGTCGAAAATAAAAAGGACAAAAAGACAAACAATGATCTACAAAACATTACACAAATGTGAAGATCGAGTAATATGAACCCCACTAGAAACCTCAGGTGCTCCGGAAGGGTAAGCAGTTCCTGCTCCTCTAGTGGCACCCATCATGCTAATCTAGTTACATCAATTAATAGATAGCATAAGTTGAAAGGAGCGATTATCTTTATGTTAAATGTGTTGCTCTCTTAAAATTAAGTATTTTTTTTATTAATATAGTGGCTGTCAAGATTGTATTTGGGTTGAATTTACAACTACCTGTGCAATCAGTGACTAGTTGCAGGTCTGTGGTTTCCTCCAGGTGCTCCAATTTCCTCTAATAAGAATGCCTACTTATAACTGAAATATTGTTGAAAGTGGTGTTAACAACCATAGCCCTAACATTGATTTTGATACAATTTTGCACATTTAGCCCCATATATGAATGGTCTTTGGTCATTGACACCTTTTGTTTATTTGTTTTTTTTAAGTCTTATTTGTATGCATTTTTTCCCATTGAATTCCTTGGTAATAATTTTATCTGAAGTGTTCATACAGATTTGTTGTAGCTTTTAAAGTTTGAGATATGAGAGGAACAGAAGGGACCAATGCTCAACATTCTGAATTATTATTTTAATGGGTTAACAGTTTTAATGTAGGACCCTATGCGAAAATATATATGAAATAATTTTGCCTAAATTGTAGACTTGATTGAATACAATCTGTTTATGAATAGCTAGATGAGTAATGCAGGCTCAGGTGAGCCTCTGGTTTTATTATCTATTTCCTCTATAATATTCTATAATTTTATATTGTCAGGTTTGGAAGATTAAATATAAAGATGAAATGCTTTATTTGGAACAAACACCATTATCCAGTAGCAGAACATTTTTTGTGATAGACTGAACACTTTGTTTATATAGAATGTTGGTTTATGTTTGTTAGATTTAAATATGCTACAAATTAAAATATAAATGATGACTAGTTTTCTTTCTAAATTAATGTCTTGTTTCCACATGTAGCTGATTTTTAGCTATCATCTGTTAAGAAAAGTTTGAAGATACCAAAGAGGTATTCAGTAGCCATAAATAGAAGGACAGACAATACAATGGCCAAAAGTTTGAAGATACCAAAGGAGGTAATCAGAAGTAGTAAATAGAAGGACACACGATACAATGGCCAAAAGTTTGAAGATACCAAAGGAGGTAATTAGAAGTAGTAAATAGAAGAACAGACGATACAATGGCCAAAAGTTTGAAGATACCAAAGAGGCAATCAGAAGTAGTAAATAGAAGGACAGACGATACAATGGCCAAAAGTTTGAAGATATCAAAGGAGGTAATCAGAAGTAGTAAATAGAAGGACAGACGATACAATGGCCAAAAGTTTGAAGATATCAAAGGAGGCAATCAGAAGTAGTAAATAGAAGGACAGATGATACAATGGCCAAAAGTTTGAAGATACCAAAGAGGTAATCAGAAGTAGTAAATAGGACAGATGATACAATGGCCAAAAGTTTGAAGATACCAAAGAGGCAATCAGAAGTAGTAAATAGAAGAACACACGATACAATGGCCAAAAGTTTGAAGATACCAAAGAGGCAATCAGAAGTAGTAAATAGAAGGACACACGATACAATGGCCAAAAGTTTGAAGATACCAAAGAGGTAATCAGAAGTAGTAAATAGGACAGATGATACAATGACCAAAAGTTTGAAGATACCAAAGAGGCAATCAGAAGTAGTAAATAGAAGAACACACGATACAATGGCCAAAAGTTTGAAGATACCAAAGAGGCAATCAGAAGTAGTAAATAGAAGGACACACGATACAATGGCCAAAAGTTTGAAGATACCAAAGAGGTAATCAGAAGTAGTAAATAGAAGGACAGACGATACAATGACCAAAAGTTTGAAGATATCAAAGAGGTAATCAGAAGTAGTAAATAGAAGGACAGACGATACAATGACCAAAAGTTTGAAGATATCAAAGAGGTAATCAGAAGTAGTAAATAGAAGGACAGACGATACAATGACCAAAAGTTTGAAGATATCAAAGAGGTAATCAGAAGTAGTAAATAGAAGGACACACGATACAATGGCCAAAAGTTTGAAGATACCAAAGAGGTAATCAGAAGTAGTAAATAGAAGGACAGACGATACAATGACCAAAAGTTTGAAGATATCAAAGAGGTAATCAGAAGTAGTAAATAGAAGGACAGACGATACAATGACCAAAAGAAAAAGGACAAAACAACAAACTACACAGAAAACTAGATATTGAGCAACACGAACCCCATTAAAAACCTAGGTTGAGCTAGGGCTGAATTCTGGGAAACAACTCTGCAATTTAAAATGGATGTTTTTTCGTTGATCAGAAATCCCAAGATGGCAACCACCATAAGAATCTGCATACAGTAGATTGTGGGCTCAAGCACCACTAAGGTAAAGTAATTGGTATTTGTTGCTCCTCCTCTAAGCACACAGCATTAAGGAGTAGGGAATCAGAATATGATGTCTGAGTGGAGTGATGTTTCAGTGAACTAGCACTATAAATATCCAACTAAGCATGTTGATCTAGTACAAAGTGGACATCATCATCTCATCAAATGTAACTTGTTCTCCCCATGATGTAGTTGAAGCATTACTCATTTGGGATTAAAAGGTAATTACCACTCACTCCACAACAGGACACCAATGGGCCTTATGTGAAAATATTTTTTCTCAAATTAAACTTTGGTTCACCTCAAACTGTCATTAATCATTAGATGTTCCCTTACAATGTCCTCGTTTTTCCTATGGATTAGAAATACAAGATGGCAGAACATGCATAGGATCTTGCTAAAAATAATACGTGGAGGAATACAGGTTCAGGAGACCGACCCCTCTAGCTAGCTAGCTGACAAGAACCAAGCGATCATGTGAGCTATTGCCATCACTGTGTTGGCAGTTCTTGCCTTTAACATTTCACATTTTGATAATCTCATGAACTGCTGTACCAAATTGAAATGATGTTTGTTGAGTCTTCTTAAGAGATTCCCCAATTAGTCTTGATCCATCTAAAAACATGGCCACCATTGGCAGTTATTGTCTCTGGTGATATGAGCTTCCCAACATATTCATCATTTTGACTTAATCCAGTGAAAAAAACAACAACATTATTTACATTGCGAATTCTTGTTTCTTGTTGGCTAAAACTTAAAAAAAATATTTTCTATAGTTCCAAATGATTCAAGTACAAAAAATGTATGTGACATCCTTCACAAAGATTCCTCATGTTGGCTTGATCAAACAAATACCATGGACAGTTCTGATCAGCTAACATTTTAAAAATCTCCTTAGGAACACTAGTCTAAATGATTTAGTTCAAATGGTGTTATGTGAATTTTACTACAGAGATTCATAATTTTGACTTGCTCCAGTACAAAAAACATTGTTTAGGGACCAACCATTTAACTTGAAGAGGGGGGGGGGGGGGGTTATGGTTTTTTGCTTCGTTCAGAATTTTTTTGGTCGTTCCCTTACGCATTGGAATGTTTGTATCTGATTGGTTGAAACATTAAAAAATCTTCTTGGAAGATACAGGTCCAAATGATTTGTTGTATAGAACAAATGGTCATGTGTGAAGTATTCCATAAACATTCCTCATTTAATCTTGTGAGCCTCTACTCTTTTTTTTACTAGAACAATTATTTTTATATTTTTCTTTTGTTGTGTCAGAAGGTCACATGGTTTTTTTTTTGCCATCATGGAACAACTGTTGTCCTTGTTCAATTCATCATCAACTCTTCACATTTAACTTCATCCTCGGGGAACCTTTTTATGTTTTGTATATCCGCCTGTGGTTTAAAAGCACTCGATTGGGAAACATGTCAAATAATCACTGAAACTACTCAAAGATTTTGTTTTTATGAGGAACATAATGCAAGGTCTCGACCATCCTTGGACCTAATATCATGTAACCAAAGGAAGTATATATAAAAGCATAGGTTCAAGCCCCCTGTCGGGTCAAACCGAAGACTATGAAATTGGTATTTGTTGCTTCTCTGCTAAACATGCAGCAGAATTCCAAGATGGCCACCATCACAGAATAAAGTTTTAACATGGGACCCTATAATAGGAAGATTAATATCTGATTTTTTTCTCTCCAGAAACTACAAACCTGACTCAGCCCATGATCCTTTAAAATATCATTGTTGTTTGAATCAGAAATCAAATATTGCCACTACCGCAGAATAATATGTCTTTGAATGGATGGGAAATCCAAGATCCACACCATCTTAGGACAAAATTATAACAGGATCCCATTGGAAAATACTTCTCAGGAACTATAAACTTCATTGAATCTGAACGGAACAAGAACAATTGTTGTATTCTCCTTTCAGAGGTGTATGCGTGGATCGGAATGGATGTGTGCGGGCGTGTGTGTAAGTGGGGTGGGGTGGGGGGATTAATGGACCAGATTAAAATCGAATGTACACAAATCATCAGTGCAAGTTATACAAGATTCTCTACCAAAAATAAAGTTCTTCTGCTGATTGGAAATTTTCTGTCTTTTTAAAAAATTTTTTTATCCGGGACCGTAATTGATATCGTGATACATATTACATGCAATTGACATTGAGAACTTCACGAACTACAAACAAAAATAAAAACAGGAACGAGTTCAGGTCTGTCCTGAGAGTTGTCTGTTTTCTCTACATAGATGTATGTTACACCTGTTATGATTTACGTTGGAAATTTGATCAAGAAATTTATTCAGTAAGAACAGACATTTGATCAAGGAATTGGTTTAGACCAGGAATTTGACCAAAGAATTGGTTGAAACCAAGAATTTGATAAAGAAATTCAAGTTGACAAACAAAGAGGTTACGAGCCAATGACTTGAGAGTTAGAATCTGTTGTATTTAACTTTTCTTTTGTGTATGTTGTTTTGAAATCGTAAACAAATATTTTCGTGTCCTCGCGTTAGACAAATAAAACATAGGCCCAATTATATAGAGTAGATATATAACTAGCTCACAAATGATTTGAAAATGGCACTATCTTATTCAGAAAACGTAAAAGGACTTAATAACAGGATAATATTATAAGGCAACAAGCAACAATGGTAGAATAAATTTAAATAATATGATCAAAGGGGAATAACTCTAGGAGAAATATACAGATTTCAGTGAGTCTTTTTCGTCGAACAGTTTGTACGGATTTTTTGCATGCTTCCTTATTACCAAATGGAGATTAACAGTTTGATCGGACCATTATTGTCCTCTTTGAATATGTCAAGGCCGTAACTTCCATAGAGGCAATTTATTGCCTCACTTGCCTCACTGAAAATTCCTTCAATTTTTTTAAATAAATAATTTACAAAGGTGTCTTGTGTATCCTTTAATGTTGATTTTGCCTAAGTAGTATCAAGTTGTTCCAATCGTGTAATAGTCAGCCTATTCCATATGTTATTGTACGTCGAAGTTCACTCAGCATTACATGTTTACATTGACGACACTTTTTGTACGAAATTGATATTTGGCTGAAAACAGGGTCTTGTCGAAAGAGAAAAGCAGGACAGTCCGAATGAGGTTTGTGCAAGTTTGAAGATACCAAAGGAGGTAATCAGAAGTAGTAAATAGAAGGACAGACGATACAATGGCCAAAAGTTTGAAGATATCAAAGGAGGTAATCAGAAGTAGTAAATAGAAGGACACACGATACAATGGCCAAAAGTTTGAAGATACCAAAGAGGTAATCAGAAGTAGTAAATAGAAGGACAGACGATACAATGGCTAAAAGTTTGAAGATACCAAAAGAGGTAATCAGAAGTAGTAAATAGAAGGACAGACGATACAATGGCCAAAAGTTTGAAGATACCAAAGAGGTAATCAGAAGTAGTAAATAGAAGGACAGACGATACAATGGCCAAAAGTTTGAAGATACCAAAGAGTTAATCAGAAGTAGTAAATAGAAGGACAGACGATACAATGACCAAAAGTTTGAAGATATCAAAGGAGGTAATCAGAAGTAGTAAATAGAAGGACAGACGATACAATGACCAAAAGTTTGAAGATATCAAAGAGGTAATCAGAAGTAGTAAATAGAAGGACACACGATACAATGGCCAAAAGTTTGAAGATACCAAAGGAGGTAATCAGAAGTAGTAAATAGAAGGACAGACGATACAATGGTCAAAAGTTTGAAGATACCAAAGGAGGTAATCAGAAGTAGTAAATAGAAGGACAGACGATACAAAGGCCAAAAGTTTGAAAATACCAAAGAGGTAATCAGAAGTAGTAAATAGAAGGACACACGATACAATGGCCAAAAGTTTGAAGATACCAAAGAGGTAATCAGAAGTAGTAAATAGAAGGACAGATGATACAATGGCCAAAAGTTTGAAGATACCAAAGGAGGTAATCAGAAGTAGTAAATAGAAGGACAGATGATACAATGGCCAAAAGTTTGAAGATACCAAAGGAGGTAATCAGAAGTAGTAAATAGAAGGACACACGATACAATGGCCAAAAGTTTGAAGATACCAAAGGAGGTAAATAGAAGTAGTAAATAGAAGGACAGATGATACAATGGCCAAAAGTTTGAAGATACCAAAGGAGGTAATCAGAAGTAGTAAATAGAAGGACAGACAATACAATGGCCACAAGTTTGAAGATACCAAAGAGGTAATCAGAAGTAGTAAATAGAAGGACAGATGATACAATGGCCAAAAGTTTGAAGATACCAAAGAGGTAATCAGAAGTAGTAAATAGAAGGACAGATGATACAATGGCCAAAAGTTTGAAGATACCAAAGAGGTAATCAGAAGTAGTAAATAGAAGGACAGACGATACAATGGCCACAAGTTTGAAGATACCAAAGAGGTAATCAGAAGTAGTAAATAGAAGGACACACGATACAATGGCCAAAAGTTTGAAGATACCAAAGAGGTAATCAGAAGTAGTAAATAGAAGGACAGACGATACAATGGCCACAAGTTTGAAGATACCAAAGAGGTAATCAGAAGTAGTAAATAGAAGGACAGATGATACAATGGCCAAAAGTTTGAAGATACCAAAGAGGTAATCAGAAGTAGTAAATAGAAGGACAGATGATACAATGGCCAAAAGTTTGAAGATACCAAAGAGGTAATCAGAAGTAGTAAATAGAAGGACAGATGATACAATGGCCAAAAGTTTGAAGATACCAAAGGAGGTAATCAGAAGTAGTAAATAGAAGGACAGATGATACAATGGCCAAAAGTTTGAAGATACCAAAGGAGGTAATCAGAAGTAGTAAATAGAAGGACACACGATACAATGGCCAAAAGTTTGAAGATACCAAAGGAGGTAATCAGAAGTAGTAAATAGAAGGACAGATGATACAATGGCCAAAAGTTTGAAGATACCAAAGGAGGTAATCAGAAGTAGTAAATAGAAGGACAGACAATACAATGACCAAAAGTTTGAAGATACCAAAGAGGTAATCAGAAGTAGTAAATAGAAGGACAGACGATACAATGGCCAAAAGTTTGAAGATACCAAAGGAGGTAATCAGAAGTAGTAAATAGAAGGACAGACAATACAATGGCCAAAAGTTTGAAGATACCAAAGGAGGTAATCAGAAGTAGTAAATAGAAGGACAGACGATACAATGGCCAAAAGTTTGAAGATACCAAAGGAGGTAATCAGAAGTAGTAAATAGAAGGACAGACAATACAATGACCAAAAGTTTGAAGATACCAAAGAGGTAATCAGAAGTAGTAAATAGAAGGACAGACGATACAATGGCCAAAAGTTTGAAGATACCAAAGAGGTAATCAGAAGTAGTAAATAGAAGGACAGACGATACAATGACCAAAAGTTTGAAGATATCAAAGGAGGTAATCAGAAGTAGTAAATAGAAGGACAGACAATACAATGGCCAAAAGTTTGAAGATACCAAAGGAGGTAATCAGAAGTAGTAAATAGAAGGACAGACGATACAAAGGCCAAAAGTTTGAAGATACCAAAGGAGGTAATCAGAAGTAGTAAATAGAAGGACAGACGATACAATGACCAAAAGTTTGAAGATACCAAAGAGGTAATCAGAAGTAATAAATAGAAGGACAGACGATACAATGGCCAAAAGTTTGAAGATACCAAAGGAGGTAATCAGAAGTAGTAAATAGAAGGACAGACGATACAATGGCCAAAAGTTTGAAGATATCAAAGGAGGTAATCAGAAGTAGTAAATAGAAGGACAGACAATACAATGACCAAAAGTTTGAAGATACCAAAGAGGTAATCAGAAGTAGTAAATAGAAGGACAGACGATACAATGGCCAAAAGTTTGAAGATACCAAAGAGGTAATCAGAAGTAGTAAATAGAAGGACACACGATACAATGGCCAAAAGTTTGAAGACACCAAAGGAGGTAATCAGAAGTAGTAAATAGAAGGACACGCGATACAATGGCCAAAAGTTTGAAGATACCAAAAGAGGTAATCAGAAGTAGTAAATAGAAGGACAGACGATACAATGACCACAAGTTTGACGATACCAAAGAGGTAATCAGAAGTAGTAAATAGAAGGACAGACGATACAATGGCCAAAAGTTTGAAGATACCAAAGGAGGTAATCAGAAGTAGTAAATAGAAGGACAGACGATACAATGGCCAAAAGTTTGAAGATACCAAAGAGGTAATCAGAAGTAGTAAATAGAAGGAGAGACGATACAATGACCAAAAGTTTGAAGATACCAAAGAGGTAATCAGAAGTAGTAAATAGAAGGACAGACGATACAATGGCCAAAAGTTTGAAGATATCAAAGAGGTAATCAGAAGTAGTAAATAGAAGGACACACGATACAATGGCCAAAATTTTGAAGATACCAAAGGAGGTAATCAGAAGTAGTAAATAGAAGGACAGACGATACAATGGCCAAAAGTTTGAAGATACCAAAGGAGGTAATCAGAAGTAGTAAATAGAAGGACAGACGATACAAAGGCCAAAAGTTTGAAGATACCAAAGAGGTAATCAGAAGTAGTAAATAGAAGGACACACGATACAATGGCCAAAAGTTTGAAGATACCAAAGGAGGTAATCAGAAGTAGTAAATAGAAGGACAGACGATACAATGGCCACAAGTTTGAAGATACCAAAGAGGTAATCAGAAGTAGTAAATAGAAGGACAGATGATACAATGGCCAAAAGTTTGAAGATACCAAAGAGATAATCAGAAGTAGTAAATAGAAGGACAGACGATACAATGACCAACAGTTTGAAGATACCAAAGGAGGTAATCAGAAGTAGTAAATAGAAGGACAGATGATACAATGGCCAAAAGTTTGAAGATACCAAAGGAAGTAATCAGAAGTAATAAATAGAAGGACACACGATACAATGGCCAAAAGTTTGAAGATACCAAAGGAGGTAATCAGAAGTAGTAAATAGAAGGACAGACAATACAATGACCAAAAGTTTGAAGATACCAAAGAGGTAATCAGAAGTAGTAAATAGAAGGACAGACGATACAATGGCCAAAAGTTTGAAGATACCAAAGGAAGTAATCAGAAGTAGTAAATAGAAGGACACACGATACAATGGCCAAAAGTTTGAAGATACCAAAGAGGTAATCAGAAGTAGTAAATAGAAGGACAGACGATACAATGGCCAAAAGTTTGAAGATACCAAAGGAGGTAATCAGAAGTAGTAAATAGAAGGACAGACGATACAATGGCCAAAAGTTTGAAGATACCAAAGGAGGTAATCAGAAGTAGTAAATAGAAGGACAGACAATACAATGACCAACAGTTTGAAGATACCAAAGAGGTAATCAGAAGTAGTAAATAGAAGGACAGACAATACAATGACCAAAGTTTGAAGATACCAAAGAGGTAATCAGAAGTAGTAAATAGAAGGACAGACGATACAATGGCCAAAAGTTTGAAGATACCAAAGGAGGTAATCAGAAGTAGTAAATAGAAGGACAGACGATACAATGGCCAACAGTTTGAAGATACCAAAGAAGGTAATCAGAAGTAGTAAATAGAAGGACAGACGATACAATGGCCAAAAGTTTGAAGATACCAAAGGAGGTAATCAGAAGTAGTAAATAGAAGGACAGATGATACAATGGCCAAAAGTTTGAAGATACCAAAGGAGGTAATCAGAAGTAGTAAATAGAAGGACAGACGATACAATGGCCAAAAGTTTGAAGATATCAAAGAGGTAATCAGAAGTAGTAAATAGAAGGACAGACGATACATTGGCCAAAAGTTTGAAGATACCAAAGGAGGTAATCAGAAGTAGTAAATAGAAGGACAGACGATACAATGGCCAAACGTTTGAAGATACCAAAGAGGTAATCAGAAGTAGTAAATAGAAGGACAGACGATACAATGACCAAAAGTTTGAAGATACCAAAGAGGTAATCAGAAGTAGTAAATAGAAGGACAGAAGATACAATGGCCAAAAGTTTGAAGATACCAAAGGAGGTAATCAGAAGTAGTAAATAGAAGGACAGACGATACAATGGCCAAAAGTTTGAAGATAGCCAAGGAGGTAATCAGAAGTAGTAAATAGAAGGACAGACGATACAATGGCCAAAAGTTTGAAGATACCAAAGGAGGTAACCAGAAGTAGTAAATAGAAGGACAGATGATACAATGGCCAAAAGTTTGAAGATACCAAAGGAGGTAATCAGAAGTAGTAAATAGAAGGACAGACAATACAATCACCAAAGTTTGAAGATACCAAAGAGGTAATCAGAAGTAGTAAATAGAAGGACAGACGATACAATGGCCAAAAGTTTGAAGATACCAAAAGAGGTAATCAGAAGTAGTAAATAGAAGGACAGACGATACAATGACCAAAAGTTTGAAGATACCAAAGAGGTAATCAGAAGTAGTAAATAGAAGGACAGACGATACAATGGCCAAAAGTTTGAAGATACCAAAGGAGGTAATCAGAAGTAGTAAATAGAAGGACAGACAATACAATGACCAAAAGTTTGAAGATACCAAAGAGGCAATCAGAAGTAGTAAATAGAAGGAAAGACAATACAATGACCAAAAGTTTGAAGATACCAAAGAGGTAATCAGAAGTAGTAAATAGAAGGACAAACGATACAATGGCCAAAAGTTTGAAGATACCAAAGGAGGTAATCAGAAGTAGTAAATAGAAGGACAGACGATACAATGGCCAAAAGTTTGAAGATACCAAAGGAGGTAATCAGAAGTAGTAAATAGAAGGACAGGCGATATAATGGCCAAAAGTTTGAAGATACCAAAGGAGGTAATCAGAAGTAGTAAATAGAAGGACATATGATACAATGGCCAAAAGTTTGAAGATACCAAAGGAGGTAATCAGAAGTAGTAAATAGAAGGACAGACGATACAATGACCAAAAGTTTGAAGATATCAAAGGAGGTAATCAGAAGTAGTAAATAGAAGGACAGACGATACAATGGCCAAAAGTTTGAAGATACCAAAGGAGGTAATCAGAAGTAGTAAATAGAAGGACAGACGATACAATGGCCAAAAGTTTGAAGATACCAAAGGAGGTAATCAGAAGTAGTAAATAGAAGGACAGACGATACGATGGCCAAAAGTTTGAAGATACCAAAGGAGGTAATCAGAAGTAGTAAATAGAAGGACAGATGATACAATGGCCAAAAGTTTGAAGATACCAAAGGAGGTAATCAGAAGTAGTAAATAGAAAGACAGACGGTACAATGGCCAAAAGTTTGAAGATATCAAAGGAGGTAATCAGAAGTAGTAAATAGAAGGACAGACGATACAATGGCCAAAAGTTTGAAGATACCAAAGGAGGTAATCAGAAGTAGTAAATAGAAGGACAGACGATACAATGGCCAAAAGTTTGAAGATACCAAAGGAGGTAATCAGAAGTAGTAAATAGAAGGACAGACGATACAATGGCCAAAAGTTTGAAGATACCAAAGGAGGTAATCAGAAGTAGTAAATAGAAGGACAGACGATACAATGGCCAAAAGTTTGAAGATACCAAAGGAGGTAATCAGAAGTAGTAAATAGAAGGACAGACGATACAATGGCCAACAGTTTGAAGATACCAAAGGAGGTAATCAGAAGTAGTAAATAGAAGGACAGACAATACAATGACCAAAAGTTTGAAGATACCAAAGAGGTAATCAGAAGTAGTAAATAGAAGGACAGACGATACAATGGCCAAAAGTTTGAAGATACCAAAGAGGTAATCAGAAGTAGTAAATAGAAGGACAGACGATACAATGACCAAAAGTTTGAAGATATCAAAGGAGGTAATCAGAAGTAGTAAATAGAAGGACAGACAATACAATGGCCAAAAGTTTGAAGATACCAAAGGAGGTAATCAGAAGTAGTAAATAGAAGGACAGACGATACAAAGGCCAAAAGTTTGAAGATACCAAAGGAGGTAATCAGAAGTAGTAAATAGAAGGACAGACGATACAATGACCAAAAGTTTGAAGATACCAAAGAGGTAATCAGAAGTAATAAATAGAAGGACAGACGATACAATGGCCAAAAGTTTGAAGATACCAAAGGAGGTAATCAGAAGTAGTAAATAGAAGGACAGACGATACAATGGCCAAAAGTTTGAAGATACCAAAGGAGGTAATCAGAAGTAGTAAATAGAAGGACAGACAATACAATGACCAAAAGTTTGAAGATACCAAAGAGGTAATCAGAAGTAGTAAATAGAAGGACAGACGATACAATGGCCAAAAGTTTGAAGATACCAAAGAGGTAATCAGAAGTAGTAAATAGAAGGACAGACGATACAATGACCAAAAGTTTGAAGATATCAAAGGAGGTAATCAGAAGTAGTAAATAGAAGGACAGACAATACAATGGCCAAAAGTTTGAAGATACCAAAGGAGGTAATCAGAAGTAGTAAATAGAAGGACAGACGATACAAAGGCCAAAAGTTTGAAGATACCAAAGGAGGTAATCAGAAGTAGTAAATAGAAGGACAGACGATACAATGACCAAAAGTTTGAAGATACCAAAGAGGTAATCAGAAGTAATAAATAGAAGGACAGACGATACAATGGCCAAAAGTTTGAAGATACCAAAGGAGGTAATCAGAAGTAGTAAATAGAAGGACAGACGATACAATGGCCAAAAGTTTGAAGATATCAAAGGAGGTAATCAAAAGTAGTAAATAGAAGGACAGACAATACAATGACCAAAAGTTTGAAGATACCAAAGAGGTAATCAGAAGTAGTAAATAGAAGGACAGACGATACAATGGCCAAAAGTTTGAAGATACCAAAGAGGTAATCAGAAGTAGTAAATAGAAGGACACACGATACAATGGCCAAAAGTTTGAAGACACCAAAGGAGGTAATCAGAAGTAGTAAATAGAAGGACACGCGATACAATGGCCAAAAGTTTGAAGATACCAAAAGAGGTAATCAGAAGTAGTAAATAGAAGGACAGACGATACAATGACCACAAGTTTGACGATACCAAAGAGGTAATCAGAAGTAGTAAATAGAAGGACAGACGATACAATGGCCAAAAGTTTGAAGATACCAAAGGAGGTAATCAGAAGTAGTAAATAGAAGGACAGACGATACAATGGCCAAAAGTTTGAAGATACCAAAGAGGTAATCAGAAGTAGTAAATAGAAGGAGAGACGATACAATGACCAAAAGTTTGAAGATACCAAAGAGGTAATCAGAAGTAGTAAATAGAAGGACAGACGATACAATGGCCAAAAGTTTGAAGATATCAAAGAGGTAATCAGAAGTAGTAAATAGAAGGACACACGATACAATGGCCAAAATTTTGAAGATACCAAAGGAGGTAATCAGAAGTAGTAAATAGAAGGACAGACGATACAATGGCCAAAAGTTTGAAGATACCAAAGGAGGTAATCAGAAGTAGTAAATAGAAGGACAGACGATACAAAGGCCAAAAGTTTGAAGATACCAAAGAGGTAATCAGAAGTAGTAAATAGAAGGACACACGATACAATGGCCAAAAGTTTGAAGATACCAAAGGAGGTAATCAGAAGTAGTAAATAGAAGGACAGACGATACAATGGCCACAAGTTTGAAGATACCAAAGAGGTAATCAGAAGTAGTAAATAGAAGGACAGATGATACAATGGCCAAAAGTTTGAAGATACCAAAGAGATAATCAGAAGTAGTAAATAGAAGGACAGACGATACAATGACCAACAGTTTGAAGATACCAAAGGAGGTAATCAGAAGTAGTAAATAGAAGGACAGATGATACAATGGCCAAAAGTTTGAAGATACCAAAGGAAGTAATCAGAAGTAATAAATAGAAGGACACACGATACAATGGCCAAAAGTTTGAAGATACCAAAGGAGGTAATCAGAAGTAGTAAATAGAAGGACAGACAATACAATGACCAAAAGTTTGAAGATACCAAAGAGGTAATCAGAAGTAGTAAATAGAAGGACAGACGATACAATGGCCAAAAGTTTGAAGATACCAAAGGAAGTAATCAGAAGTAGTAAATAGAAGGACACACGATACAATGGCCAAAAGTTTGAAGATACCAAAGAGGTAATCAGAAGTAGTAAATAGAAGGACAGACGATACAATGGCCAAAAGTTTGAAGATACCAAAGGAGGTAATCAGAAGTAGTAAATAGAAGGACAGACGATACAATGGCCAAAAGTTTGAAGATACCAAAGGAGGTAATCAGAAGTAGTAAATAGAAGGACAGACAATACAATGACCAACAGTTTGAAGATACCAAAGAGGTAATCAGAAGTAGTAAATAGAAGGACAGACAATACAATGACCAAAGTTTGAAGATACCAAAGAGGTAATCAGAAGTAGTAAATAGAAGGACAGACGATACAATGGCCAAAAGTTTGAAGATACCAAAGGAGGTAATCAGAAGTAGTAAATAGAAGGACAGACGATACAATGGCCAACAGTTTGAAGATACCAAAGAAGGTAATCAGAAGTAGTAAATAGAAGGACAGACGATACAATGGCCAAAAGTTTGAAGATACCAAAGGAGGTAATCAGAAGTAGTAAATAGAAGGACAGATGATACAATGGCCAAAAGTTTGAAGATACCAAAGGAGGTAATCAGAAGTAGTAAATAGAAGGACAGACGATACAATGGCCAAAAGTTTGAAGATATCAAAGAGGTAATCAGAAGTAGTAAATAGAAGGACAGACGATACATTGGCCAAAAGTTTGAAGATACCAAAGGAGGTAATCAGAAGTAGTAAATAGAAGGACAGACGATACAATGGCCAAACGTTTGAAGATACCAAAGAGGTAATCAGAAGTAGTAAATAGAAGGACAGACGATACAATGACCAAAAGTTTGAAGATACCAAAGAGGTAATCAGAAGTAGTAAATAGAAGGACAGACGATACAATGGCCAAAAGTTTGAAGATACCAAAGGAGGTAATCAGAAGTAGTAAATAGAAGGACAGACGATACAATGGCCAAAAGTTTCAAGATAGCCAAGGAGGTAATCAGAAGTAGTAAATAGAAGGACAGACGATAAAATGGCCAAAAGTTTGAAGATACCAAAGGAGGTAATCAGAAGTAGTAAATAGAAGGACAGATGATACAATGGCCAAAAGTTTGAAGATACCAAAGGAGGTAATCAGAAGTAGTAAATAGAAGGACAGACAATACAATGACCAAAGTTTGAAGATACCAAAGAGGTAATCAGAAGTAGTAAATAGAAGGACAGACGATACAATGGCCAAAAGTTTGAAGATACCAAAGGAGGTAATCAGAAGTAGTAAATAGAAGGACAGACGATACAATGACCAAAAGTTTGAAGATACCAAAGAGACAATCAGAAGTATTAAATAGAAGGACAGACGATACAATGGCCAAAAGTTTGAAGATACCAAAGGAGGTAATCAGAAGTAGTAAATAGAAGGACAGACAATACAATGACCAAAAGTTTGAAGATACCAAAGAGGCAATCAGAAGTAGTAAATAGAAGGACAGACAATACAATGACCAAAAGTTTGAAGATACCAAAGAGGTAATCAGAAGTAGTAAATAGAAGGACAAACGATACAATGGCCAAAAGTTTGAAGATACCAAAGGAGGTAATCAGAAGTAGTAAATAGAAGGACAGACGATACAATGGCCAAAAGTTTGAAGATACCAAAGGAGGTAATCAGAAGTAGTAAATAGAAGGACAGGCGATATAATGGCCAAAAGTTTGAAGATACCAAAGGAGGTAATCAGAAGTAGTAAATAGAAGGACAGATGATACAATGGCCAAAAGTTTGAAGATACCAAAGGAGGTAATCAGAAGTAGTAAATAGAAGGACAGACGATACAATGACCAAAAGTTTGAAGATATCAAAGGAGGTAATCAGAAGTAGTAAATAGAAGGACAGACGATACAATGGCCAAAAGTTTGAAGATACCAAAGGAGGTAATCAGAAGTAGTAAATAGAAGGACAGACGATACAATGGCCAAAAGTTTGAAGATACCAAAGGAGGTAATCAGAAGTAGTAAATAGAAGGACAGACGATACAATGGCCAAAAGTTTGAAGATACCAAAGGAGGTAATCAGAAGTAGTAAATAGAAGGACAGATGATACAATGGCCAAAAGTTTGAAGATACCAAAGGAGGTAATCAGAAGTAGTAAATAGAAAGACAGACGGTACAATGGCCAAAAGTTTGAAGATATCAAAGGAGGTAATCAGAAGTAGTAAATAGAAGGACAGACGATACAATGGCCAAAAGTTTGAAGATACCAAAGGAGGTAATCAGAAGTAGTAAATAGAAGGACAGACGATACAATGGCCAAAAGTTTGAAGATACCAAAGGAGGTAATCAGAAGTAGTAAATAGAAGGACAGACGATACAATGGCCAAAAGTTTGAAGATACCAAAGGAGGTAATCAGAAGTAGTAAATAGAAGGACAGACGATACAATGGCCAAAAGTTTGAAGATACCAAAGGAGGTAATCAGAAGTAGTAAATAGAAGGACAGACGATACAATGGCCAACAGTTTGAAGATACCAAAGGAGGTAATCAGAAGTAGTAAATAGAAGGACAGACAATACAATGACCAAAAGTTTGAAGATACCAAAGAGGTAATCAGAAGTAGTAAATAGAAGGACAGACGATACAATGGCCAAAAGTTTGAAGATACCAAAGAGGTAATCAGAAGTAGTAAATAGAAGGACAGACGATACAATGACCAAAAGTTTGAAGATATCAAAGGAGGTAATCAGAAGTAGTAAATAGAAGGACAGACAATACAATGGCCAAAAGTTTGAAGATACCAAAGGAGGTAATCAGAAGTAGTAAATAGAAGGACAGACGATACAAAGGCCAAAAGTTTGAAGATACCAAAGGAGGTAATCAGAAGTAGTAAATAGAAGGACAGACGATACAATGACCAAAAGTTTGAAGATACCAAAGAGGTAATCAGAAGTAATAAATAGAAGGACAGACGATACAATGGCCAAAAGTTTGAAGATACCAAAGGAGGTAATCAGAAGTAGTAAATAGAAGGACAGACGATACAATGGCCAAAAGTTTGAAGATATCAAAGGAGGTAATCAGAAGTAGTAAATAGAAGGACAGACAATACAATGACCAAAGGTTTGAAGATACCAAAGAGGTAATCAGAAGTAGTAAATAGAAGGACAGACGATACAATGGCCAAAAGTTTGAAGATACCAAAGAGGTAATCAGAAGTAGTAAATAGAAGGACACACGATACAATGGCCAAAAGTTTGAAGACACCAAAGGAGGTAATCAGAAGTAGTAAATAGAAGGACACGCGATACAATGGCCAAAAGTTGGAAGATACCAAAAGAGGTAATCAGAAGTAGTAAATAGAAGGACAGACGATACAATGACCACAAGTTTGAAGATACCAAAGAGGTAATCAGAAGTAGTAAATAGAAGGACAGACGATACAATGGCCAAAAGTTTGAAGATACCAAAGGAGGTAATCAGAAGTAGTAAATAGAAGGACAGACGATACAATGGCCAAAAGTTTGAAGATACCAAAGAGGTAATCAGAAGTAGTAAATAGAAGGACAGACGATACAATGACCAAAAGTTTGAAGATACCAAAGAGGTAATCAGAAGTAGTAAATAGAAGGACAGACGATACAATGGCCAAAAGTTTGAAGATATCAAAGAGGTAATCAGAAGTAGTAAATAGAAGGTCACACGATACAATGGCCAAAAGTTTGAAGATACCAAAGGAGGTAATCAGAAGTAGTAAATAGAAGGACAGACGATACAAAGGCCAAAAGTTTGAAGATACCAAAGAGGTAATCAGAAGTAGTAAATAGAAGGACACACGATACAATGGCCAAAAGTTTGAAGATACCAAGGGAGGTAATCAGAAGTAGTAAATAGAAGGACAGACGATACAATGGCCACAAGTTTGAAGATACCAAAGAGGTAATCAGAAGTAGTAAATAGAAGGACAGATGATACAATGGCCAAAAGTTTGAAGATACCAAAGAGGTAATCAGAAGTAGTAAATAGAAGGACAGACGATACAATGACCAACAGTTTGAAGATACCAAAGGAGGTAATCAGAAGTAGTAAATAGAAGGACAGTTGATACAATGGCCAAAAGTTTGAAGATACCAAAGGAGGTAATCAGAAGTAATAAATAGAAGGACACACGATACAATGGCCAAAAGTTTGAAGATACCAAAGGAGGTAATCAGAAGTAGTAAATAGAAGGACAGACAATACAATGACCAAAAGTTTGAAGATACCAAAGAGGTAATCAGAAGTAGTAAATAGAAGGACAGACGATACAATGGCCAAAAGTTTGAAGATACCAAAGGAGGTAATCAGAAGTAGTAAATAGAAGGACAGACGATACAATGGCCAAAAGTTTGAAGATACCAAAGGAGGTAATCAGAAGTAGTAAATAGAAGGACAGACGATACAATGGCCAAAAGTTTGAAGATACCAAAGGAGGTAATCAGAAGTAGTAAATAGAAGGACAGACAATACAATGACCAACAGTTTGAAGATACCAAAGAGGTAATCAGAAGTAGTAAATAGAAGGACAGACAATATAATGACCAAAGTTTGAAGATACCAAAGAGGTAATCAGAAGTAGTAAATAGAAGGACAGACGATACAATGGCCAAAAGTTTGAAGATACCAAAGGAGGTAATCAGAAGTAGTAAATAGAAGGACAGACGATACAATGGCCAACAGTTTGAAGATACCAAAGGATGTAATCAGAAGTAGTAAATAGAAGGACAGACGATACAATGGCCAAAAGTTTGAAGATACCAAAGGAGGTAATCAGAAGTAGTAAATAGAAGGACAGATGATACAATGGCCAAAAGTTTGAAGATACCAAAGGAGGTAATCAGAAGTAGTAAATAGAAGGACAGACGATACAATGGCCAAAAGTTTGAAGATATCAAAGAGGTAATCAGAAGTAGTAAATAGAAGGACAGACGATACATTGGCCAAAAGTTTGAAGATACCAAAGGAGGTAATCAGAAGTAGTAAATAGAAGGACAGACGATACAATGGCCAAACGTTTGAAGATACCAAAGAGGTAATCAGAAGTAGTAAATAGAAGGACAGACGATACAATGACCAAAAGTTTGAAGATACCAAAGAGGTAATCAGAAGTAGTAAATAGAAGGACAGACGATACAATGGCCAAAAGTTTGAAGATAGCCAAGGAGGTAATCAGAAGTAGTAAATAGAAGGACAGACGATACAATGGCCAAAAGTTTGAAGATACCAAAGGAGGTAATCAGAAGTAGTAAATAGAAGGACAGATGATACAATGGCCAAAAGTTTGAAGATACCAAAGGAGGTAATCAGAAGTAGTAAATAGAAGGACAGACAATACAATGACCAAAGTTTGAAGATACCAAAGAGGTAATCAGAAGTAGTAAATAGAAGGACAGACGATACAATGGCCAAAAGTTTGAAGATACCAAAGAGGTAATCAGAAGTAGTAAATAGAAGGACAGATGATACATTGGCCAAAAGTTTGAAGATACCAAAGGAGGTAATCAGAAGTAGTAAATAGAAGGACAGACAATACAATGACCAAAAGTTTGAAGATACCAAAGAGGTAATCAGAAGTAGTAAATAGAAGGACAGACGATACAATGGCCAAAAGTTTGAAGATACCAAAGGAGGTAATCAGAAGTAGTAAATAGAAGGACAGACGAAACAATGGCCAAAGGTTTGAAGATACCAAAGAGGGTAATCAGAAGTAGTAAATAGAAGGACAGACGATACAATGGCCAAAAGTTTGAAGATACCAAAGGAGGTAATCAGAAGTAGTAAATAGGACAGACGATACAATGGCCAAAAGTTTGAAGATACCAAAGGAGGTAATCAGAAGTAGTAAATAGAAGGACAGATGATACAATGGCCAAAAGTTTGAAGATACCAAAGGAGGTAATCAGAAGTAGTAAATAGAAGGACAGACGATACAATGGCCAAAAGTTTGAAGATACCAAAGAGGTAATCAGAAGTAGTAAATAGAAGGACACACGATACAATGGCCAAAAGTTTGAAGATACCAAAGGAGGTAATCAGAAGTAGTAAATAGAAGGACAGACGATACAATGGCCAAAAGTTTGAATATACCAAAGGAGGTAATCAGAAGTAGTAAATAGAAGGACAGACAATACAATGACCAAAAGTTTGAAGATACCAAAGAGGCAATCAGAAGTAGTAAATAGAAGGACAGACAATACAATGACCAAAAGTTTGAAGATACCAAAGAGGTAATCAGAAGTAGTAAATAGAAGGACAAACGATACAATGGCCAAAAGTTTGAAGATACCAAAGGAGGTAATCAGAAGTAGTAAATAGAAGGACAGACGATACAATGGCCAAAAGTTTGAAGATACCAAAGGAGGTAATCAGAAGTAGTAAATAGAAGGACAGGCGATATAATGGCCAAAAGTTTGAAGATACCAAAGGAGGTAATCAGAAGTAGTAAATAGAAGGACAGATGATACAATGGCCAAAAGTTTGAAGATACCAAAGGAGGTAATCAGAAGTAGTAAATAGAAGGACAGACGATACAATGACCAAAAGTTTGAAGATATCAAAGGAGGTAATCAGAAGTAGTAAATAGAAGGACAGACGATACAATGGCCAAAAGTTTGAAGATACCAAAGGAGGTAATCAGAAGTAGTAAATAGAAGGACAGACGATACAATGGCCAAAAGTTTGAAGATACCAAAGGAGGTAATCAGAAGTAGTAAATAGAAGGACAGACGATACAATGGCCAAAAGTTTGAAGATACCAAAGGAGGTAATCAGAAGTAGTAAATAGAAGGACAGACGATACAATGGCCAAAAGTTTGAAGATACCAAAGGAGGTAATCAGAAGTAGTAAATAGAAGGACAGATGATACAATGGCCAAAAGTTTGAAGATACCAAAGGAGGTAATCAGAAGTAGTAAATAGAAGGACAGACGAAACAATGGCCAAAGGTTTGAAGATACCAAAGGGGGTAATCAGAAGTAGTAAATAGAAGGACAGACGATACAATGGCCAAAAGTTTGAAGATACCAAAGGAGGTAATCAGAAGTAGTAAATAGGACAGACGATACAATGGCCAAAAGTTTGAAGATACCAAAGGAGGTAATCAGAAGTAGTAAATAGAAGGACAGATGATACAATGGCCAAAAGTTTGAAGATACCAAAGGAGGTAATCAGAAGTAGTAAATAGAAGGACAGACGATACAATGGCCAAAAGTTTGAAGATACCAAAGAGGTAATCAGAAGTAGTAAATAGAAGGACACACGATACAATGGCCAAAAGTTTGAAGATACCAAAGAAGGTAATCAGAAGTAGTAAATAGAAGGACAGACGATACAATGGCCAAAAGTTTGAAGATACCAAAGGAGGTAATCAGAAGTAGTAAATAGAAGGACAGACAATACAATGACCAAAAGTTTGAAGATACCAAAGAGGCAATCAGAAGTAGTAAATAGAAGGACAGACAATACAATGACCAAAAGTTTGAAGATACCAAAGAGGTAATCAGAAGTAGTAAATAGAAGGACAAACGATACAATGGCCAAAAGTTTGAAGATACCAAAGGAGGTAATCAGAAGTAGTAAATAGGACAGACGATACAATGACCAAAAGTTTGAAGATACCAAAGAGGTAATCAGAAGTAGTAAATAGAAGGACAGACGATACAATGGCCAAAAGTTTGAAGATACCAAAGAGGTAATCAGAAGTAGTAAATAGAAGGACAGACGATACAATGGCCAAAAGTTTGAAGATACCAAAGGAGGTAATCAGAAGTAGTAAATAGAAGGACAGGCGATATAATGGCCAAAAGTTTGAAGATACCAAAGGAGGTAATCAGAAGTAGTAAATAGAAGGACAGATGATACAATGGCCAAAAGTTTGAAGATACCAAAGGAGGTAATCAGAAGTAGTAAATAGAAGGACAGACGATACAATGACCAAAAGTTTGAAGATATCAAAGGAGGTAATCAGAAGTAGTAAATAGAAGGACAGACGATACAATGGCCAAAAGTTTGAAGATACCAAAGGAGGTAATCAGAAGTAGTAAATAGAAGGACAGACGATACAATGGCCAAAAGTTTGAAGATACCAAAGGAGGTAATCAGAAGTAGTAAATAGAAGGACAGACGATACAATGGCCAAAAGTTTGAAGATACCAAAGGAGGTAATCAGAAGTAGTAAATAGAAGGACAGACGATACAATGACCAAAAGTTTGAAGATATCAAAGGAGGTAATCAGAAGTAGTAAATAGAAGGACAGACGATACAATGGCCAAAAGTTTGAAGATACCAAAGGAGGTAATCAGAAGTAGTAAATAGAAGGACAGACGATACAATGGCCAAAAGTTTGAAGATACCAAAGGAGGTAATCAGAAGTAGTAAATAGAAGGACAGACGATACAATGGCCAAAAGTTTGAAGATACCAAAGGAGGTAATCAGAAGTAGTAAATAGAAGGACAGATGATACAATGGCCAAAAGTTTGAAGATACCAAAGGAGGTAATCAGAAGTAGTAAATAGAAGGACAGACGATACAATGGCTAAAAGTTTGAAGATAGCCAAGGAGGTAATCAGAAGTAGTAAATAGAAGGACAGATGATACAATGGCCAAAAGTTTGAAGATACCAAAGGAGGTAATCAGAAGTAGTAAATAGAAGGACAGACGATACAATGGCTAAAAGTTTGAAGATACCAAAGGAGGTAATCAGAAGTAGTAAATAGAAGGACAGACGATACAATGGCCAAAAGTTTGAAGATACCAAAGGAGGTAATCAGAAGTAGTAAATAGAAGGACAGATGATACAATGGCCAAAAGTTTGAAGATACCAAAGGAGGTAATCAGAAGTAGTAAATAGAAGGACAGACGATACAATGGCCAAAAGTTTGAAGATATCAAAGGAGGTAATCAGAAGTAGTAAATAGAAGGACAGACGATACAATGGCCAAAAGTTTGAAGATACCAAAGGAGGTAATCAGAAGTAGTAAATAGAAGGACAGACGATACAATGGCCAAAAGTTTGAAGATACCAAAGGAGGTAATCAGGAGTAGTAAATAGAAGGACAGACGATACAATGGCCAAAAGTTTGAAGATACCAAAGGAGGTAATCAGAAGTAGTAAATAGAAGGACAGATGATGCAATGGCCAAAAGTTTGAAGATACCAAAGGAGGTAATCAGAAGTAGTAAATAGAAGGACAGACGATACAATGGCCAAAGGTTTGAAGATACCAAAGAGGTAATCAGAAGTAGTAAATAGAAGGACAGACGATACAATGGCCAAAAGTTTGAAGATACCAAAGGAGGTAATCAGAAGTAGTAAATAGAAGGACAGACGATACAATGGCCAAAAGTTTGAAGATACCAAAGGAGGTAATCAGAAGTAGTAAATAGAAGGACAGAAAATACAATGACCAAAAGTTTGAAGATACCAAAGAGGTAATCAGAAGTAGTAAATAGAAGGACAGACAATACAATGACCAAAAGTTTGAAGATACCAAAGAGGTAATCAGAAGTAGTAAATAGAAGGACAGACGATACAATGGCCAAAAGTTTGAAGATACCAAAGGAGGTAATCAGAAGTAGTAAATAGAAGGACAGACGAAACAATGGCCAAAAGTTTGAAGATACCAAAGGAGGTAATCAGAAGTAGTAAATAGAAGGACAGACAATACAATGACCAAAAGTTTGAAGATACCAAAGAGGTAATCAGAAGTAGTAAATAGAAGGACAGATGATACAATGGCCGAATGTTTGAAGATACTAAAGGAGGTAATCAGAAGTAGTAAATAGAAGGACAGACGAAACAATGGCCAAAGGTTTGAAGATACCAAAGAGGGTAATCAGAAGTAGTAAATAGAAGGACAGACGATACAATGGCCAAAAGTTTGAAGATACCAAAGGAGGTAATCAGAAGTAGTAAATAGGACAGACGATACAATGGCCAAAAGTTTGAAGATACCAAAGGAGGTAATCAGAAGTAGTAAATAGAAGGACAGATGATACAATGGCCAAAAGTTTGAAGATACCAAAGGAGGTAATCAGAAGTAGTAAATAGAAGGACAGACGATACAATGGCCAAAAGTTTGAAGATACCAAAGAGGTAATCAGAAGTAGTAAATAGAAGGACACACGATACAATGGCCAAAAGTTTGAAGATACCAAAGGAGGTAATCAGAAGTAGTAAATAGAAGGACAGACGATACAATGGCCAAAAGTTTGAATATACCAAAGGAGGTAATCAGAAGTAGTAAATAGAAGGACAGACAATACAATGACCAAAAGTTTGAAGATACCAAAGAGGCAATCAGAAGTAGTAAATAGAAGGACAGACAATACAATGACCAAAAGTTTGAAGATACCAAAGAGGTAATCAGAAGTAGTAAATAGAAGGACAAACGATACAATGGCCAAAAGTTTGAAGATACCAAAGGAGGTAATCAGAAGTAGTAAATAGAAGGACAGACGATACAATGGCCAAAAGTTTGAAGATACCAAAGGAGGTAATCAGAAGTAGTAAATAGAAGGACAGGCGATATAATGGCCAAAAGTTTGAAGATACCAAAGGAGGTAATCAGAAGTAGTAAATAGAAGGACAGATGATACAATGGCCAAAAGTTTGAAGATACCAAAGGAGGTAATCAGAAGTAGTAAATAGAAGGACAGACGATACAATGACCAAAAGTTTGAAGATATCAAAGGAGGTAATCAGAAGTAGTAAATAGAAGGACAGACGATACAATGGCCAAAAGTTTGAAGATACCAAAGGAGGTAATCAGAAGTAGTAAATAGAAGGACAGACGATACAATGGCCAAAAGTTTGAAGATACCAAAGGAGGTAATCAGAAGTAGTAAATAGAAGGACAGACGATACAATGGCCAAAAGTTTGAAGATACCAAAGGAGGTAATCAGAAGTAGTAAATAGAAGGACAGATGATACAATGGCCAAAAGTTTGAAGATACCAAAGGAGGTAATCAGAAGTAGTAAATAGAAGGACAGACGAAACAATGGCCAAAGGTTTGAAGATACCAAAGGGGGGAATCAGAAGTAGTAAATAGAAGGACAGACGATACAATGGCCAAAAGTTTGAAGATACCAAAGGAGGTAATCAGAAGTAGTAAATAGGACAGACGATACAATGGCCAAAAGTTTGAAGATACCAAAGGAGGTAATCAGAAGTAGTAAATAGAAGGACAGATGATACAATGGCCAAAAGTTTGAAGATACCAAAGGAGGTAATCAGAAGTAGTAAATAGAAGGACAGACGATACAATGGCCAAAAGTTTGAAGATACCAAAGAGGTAATCAGAAGTAGTAAATAGAAGGACACACGATACAATGGCCAAAAGTTTGAAGATACCAAAGAAGGTAATCAGAAGTAGTAAATAGAAGGACAGACGATACAATGGCCAAAAGTTTGAAGATACCAAAGGAGGTAATCAGAAGTAGTAAATAGAAGGACAGACAATACAATGACCAAAAGTTTGAAGATACCAAAGAGGCAATCAGAAGTAGTAAATAGAAGGACAGACAATACAATGACCAAAAGTTTGAAGATACCAAAGAGGTAATCAGAAGTAGTAAATAGAAGGACAAACGATACAATGGCCAAAAGTTTGAAGATACCAAAGGAGGTAATCAGAAGTAGTAAATAGGACAGACGATACAATGACCAAAAGTTTGAAGATACCAAAGAGGTAATCAGAAGTAGTAAATAGAAGGACAGACGATACAATGGCCAAAAGTTTGAAGATACCAAAGAGGTAATCAGAAGTAGTAAATAGAAGGACAGACGATACAATGGCCAAAAGTTTGAAGATACCAAAGGAGGTAATCAGAAGTAGTAAATAGAAGGACAGGCGATATAATGGCCAAAAGTTTGAAGATACCAAAGGAGGTAATCAGAAGTAGTAAATAGAAGGACAGATGATACAATGGCCAAAAGTTTGAAGATACCAAAGGAGGTAATCAGAAGTAGTAAATAGAAGGACAGACGATACAATGACCAAAAGTTTGAAGATATCAAAGGAGGTAATCAGAAGTAGTAAATAGAAGGACAGACGATACAATGGCCAAAAGTTTGAAGATACCAAAGGAGGTAATCAGAAGTAGTAAATAGAAGGACAGACGATACAATGGCCAAAAGTTTGAAGATACCAAAGGAGGTAATCAGAAGTAGTAAATAGAAGGACAGACGATACAATGGCCAAAAGTTTGAAGATACCAAAGGAGGTAATCAGAAGTAGTAAATAGAAGGACAGACGATACAATGACCAAAAGTTTGAAGATATCAAAGGAGGTAATCAGAAGTAGTAAATAGAAGGACAGACGATACAATGGCCAAAAGTTTGAAGATACCAAAGGAGGTAATCAGAAGTAGTAAATAGAAGGACAGACGATACAATGGCCAAAAGTTTGAAGATACCAAAGGAGGTAATCAGAAGTAGTAAATAGAAGGACAGACGATACAATGGCCAAAAGTTTGAAGATACCAAAGGAGGTAATCAGAAGTAGTAAATAGAAGGACAGATGATACAATGGCCAAAAGTTTGAAGATACCAAAGGAGGTAATCAGAAGTAGTAAATAGAAGGACAGACGATACAATGGCTAAAAGTTTGAAGATAGCCAAGGAGGTAATCAGAAGTAGTAAATAGAAGGACAGATGATACAATGGCCAAAAGTTTGAAGATACCAAAGGAGGTAATCAGAAGTAGTAAATAGAAGGACAGACGATACAATGGCTAAAAGTTTGAAGATACCAAAGGAGGTAATCAGAAGTAGTAAATAGAAGGACAGACGATACAATGGCCAAAAGTTTGAAGATACCAAAGGAGGTAATCAGAAGTAGTAAATAGAAGGACAGATGATACAATGGCCAAAAGTTTGAAGATACCAAAGGAGGTAATCAGAAGTAGTAAATAGAAGGACAGACGATACAATGGCCAAAAGTTTGAAGATATCAAAGGAGGTAATCAGAAGTAGTAAATAGAAGGACAGACGATACAATGGCCAAAAGTTTGAAGATACCAAAGGAGGTAATCAGAAGTAGTAAATAGAAGGACAGACGATACAATGGCCAAAAGTTTGAAGATACCAAAGGAGGTAATCAGGAGTAGTAAATAGAAGGACAGACGATACAATGGCCAAAAGTTTGAAGATACCAAAGGAGGTAATCAGAAGTAGTAAATAGAAGGACAGATGATGCAATGGCCAAAAGTTTGAAGATACCAAAGGAGGTAATCAGAAGTAGTAAATAGAAGGACAGACAATACAATGACCAAAAGTTTGAAGATACCAAAGAGGTAATCAGAAGTAGTAAATAGAAGGACAGATGATACAATGGCCGAATGTTTGAAGATACTAAAGGAGGTAATCAGAAGTAGTAAATAGAAGGACAGACGAAACAATGGCCAAAGGTTTGAAGATACCAAAGAGGGTAATCAGAAGTAGTAAATAGAAGGACAGACGATACAATGGCCAAAAGTTTGAAGATACCAAAGGAGGTAATCAGAAGTAGTAAATAGGACAGACGATACAATGGCCAAAAGTTTGAAGATACCAAAGGAGGTAATCAGAAGTAGTAAATAGAAGGACAGATGATACAATGGCCAAAAGTTTGAAGATACCAAAGGAGGTAATCAGAAGTAGTAAATAGAAGGACAGACGATACAATGGCCAAAAGTTTGAAGATACCAAAGAGGTAATCAGAAGTAGTAAATAGAAGGACACACGATACAATGGCCAAAAGTTTGAAGATACCAAAGGAGGTAATCAGAAGTAGTAAATAGAAGGACAGACGATACAATGGCCAAAAGTTTGAATATACCAAAGGAGGTAATCAGAAGTAGTAAATAGAAGGACAGACAATACAATGACCAAAAGTTTGAAGATACCAAAGAGGCAATCAGAAGTAGTAAATAGAAGGACAGACAATACAATGACCAAAAGTTTGAAGATACCAAAGAGGTAATCAGAAGTAGTAAATAGAAGGACAAACGATACAATGGCCAAAAGTTTGAAGATACCAAAGGAGGTAATCAGAAGTAGTAAATAGAAGGACAGACGATACAATGGCCAAAAGTTTGAAGATACCAAAGGAGGTAATCAGAAGTAGTAAATAGAAGGACAGGCGATATAATGGCCAAAAGTTTGAAGATACCAAAGGAGGTAATCAGAAGTAGTAAATAGAAGGACAGATGATACAATGGCCAAAAGTTTGAAGATACCAAAGGAGGTAATCAGAAGTAGTAAATAGAAGGACAGACGATACAATGACCAAAAGTTTGAAGATATCAAAGGAGGTAATCAGAAGTAGTAAATAGAAGGACAGACGATACAATGGCCAAAAGTTTGAAGATACCAAAGGAGGTAATCAGAAGTAGTAAATAGAAGGACAGACGATACAATGGCCAAAAGTTTGAAGATACCAAAGGAGGTAATCAGAAGTAGTAAATAGAAGGACAGACGATACAATGGCCAAAAGTTTGAAGATACCAAAGGAGGTAATCAGAAGTAGTAAATAGAAGGACAGATGATACAATGGCCAAAAGTTTGAAGATACCAAAGGAGGTAATCAGAAGTAGTAAATAGAAGGACAGACGAAACAATGGCCAAAGGTTTGAAGATACCAAAGGGGGTAATCAGAAGTAGTAAATAGAAGGACAGACGATACAATGGCCAAAAGTTTGAAGATACCAAAGGAGGTAATCAGAAGTAGTAAATAGGACAGACGATACAATGGCCAAAAGTTTGAAGATACCAAAGGAGGTAATCAGAAGTAGTAAATAGAAGGACAGATGATACAATGGCCAAAAGTTTGAAGATACCAAAGGAGGTAATCAGAAGTAGTAAATAGAAGGACAGACGATACAATGGCCAAAAGTTTGAAGATACCAAAGAGGTAATCAGAAGTAGTAAATAGAAGGACACACGATACAATGGCCAAAAGTTTGAAGATACCAAAGAAGGTAATCAGAAGTAGTAAATAGAAGGACAGACGATACAATGGCCAAAAGTTTGAAGATACCAAAGGAGGTAATCAGAAGTAGTAAATAGAAGGACAGACAATACAATGACCAAAAGTTTGAAGATACCAAAGAGGCAATCAGAAGTAGTAAATAGAAGGACAGACAATACAATGACCAAAAGTTTGAAGATACCAAAGAGGTAATCAGAAGTAGTAAATAGAAGGACAAACGATACAATGGCCAAAAGTTTGAAGATACCAAAGGAGGTAATCAGAAGTAGTAAATAGGACAGACGATACAATGACCAAAAGTTTGAAGATACCAAAGAGGTAATCAGAAGTAGTAAATAGAAGGACAGACGATACAATGGCCAAAAGTTTGAAGATACCAAAGAGGTAATCAGAAGTAGTAAATAGAAGGACAGACGATACAATGGCCAAAAGTTTGAAGATACCAAAGGAGGTAATCAGAAGTAGTAAATAGAAGGACAGGCGATATAATGGCCAAAAGTTTGAAGATACCAAAGGAGGTAATCAGAAGTAGTAAATAGAAGGACAGATGATACAATGGCCAAAAGTTTGAAGATACCAAAGGAGGTAATCAGAAGTAGTAAATAGAAGGACAGACGATACAATGACCAAAAGTTTGAAGATATCAAAGGAGGTAATCAGAAGTAGTAAATAGAAGGACAGACGATACAATGGCCAAAAGTTTGAAGATACCAAAGGAGGTAATCAGAAGTAGTAAATAGAAGGACAGACGATACAATGGCCAAAAGTTTGAAGATACCAAAGGAGGTAATCAGAAGTAGTAAATAGAAGGACAGACGATACAATGGCCAAAAGTTTGAAGATACCAAAGGAGGTAATCAGAAGTAGTAAATAGAAGGACAGACGATACAATGACCAAAAGTTTGAAGATATCAAAGGAGGTAATCAGAAGTAGTAAATAGAAGGACAGACGATACAATGGCCAAAAGTTTGAAGATACCAAAGGAGGTAATCAGAAGTAGTAAATAGAAGGACAGACGATACAATGGCCAAAAGTTTGAAGATACCAAAGGAGGTAATCAGAAGTAGTAAATAGAAGGACAGACGATACAATGGCCAAAAGTTTGAAGATACCAAAGGAGGTAATCAGAAGTAGTAAATAGAAGGACAGATGATACAATGGCCAAAAGTTTGAAGATACCAAAGGAGGTAATCAGAAGTAGTAAATAGAAGGACAGACGATACAATGGCTAAAAGTTTGAAGATAGCCAAGGAGGTAATCAGAAGTAGTAAATAGAAGGACAGATGATACAATGGCCAAAAGTTTGAAGATACCAAAGGAGGTAATCAGAAGTAGTAAATAGAAGGACAGACGATACAATGGCTAAAAGTTTGAAGATACCAAAGGAGGTAATCAGAAGTAGTAAATAGAAGGACAGACGATACAATGGCCAAAAGTTTGAAGATACCAAAGGAGGTAATCAGAAGTAGTAAATAGAAGGACAGATGATACAATGGCCAAAAGTTTGAAGATACCAAAGGAGGTAATCAGAAGTAGTAAATAGAAGGACAGACGATACAATGGCCAAAAGTTTGAAGATATCAAAGGAGGTAATCAGAAGTAGTAAATAGAAGGACAGACGATACAATGGCCAAAAGTTTGAAGATACCAAAGGAGGTAATCAGAAGTAGTAAATAGAAGGACAGACGATACAATGGCCAAAAGTTTGAAGATACCAAAGGAGGTAATCAGGAGTAGTAAATAGAAGGACAGACGATACAATGGCCAAAAGTTTGAAGATACCAAAGGAGGTAATCAGAAGTAGTAAATAGAAGGACAGATGATGCAATGGCCAAAAGTTTGAAGATACCAAAGGAGGTAATCAGAAGTAGTAAATAGAAGGACAGACGATACAATGGCCAAACGTTTGAAGATACCAAAGAGGTAATCAGAAGTAGTAAATAGAAGGACAGACGATACAATGGCCAAAAGTTTGAAGATACCAAAGGAGGTAATCAGAAGTAGTAAATAGAAGGACAGACGATACAATGGCCAAAAGTTTGAAGATACCAAAGGAGGTAATCAGAAGTAGTAAATAGAAGGACAGACAATACAATGACCAAAAGTTTGAAGATACCAAAGAGGTAATCAGAAGTAGTAAATAGAAGGACAGACAATACAATGACCAAAAGTTTGAAGATACCAAAGAGGTAATCAGAAGTAGTAAATAGAAGGACAGACGATACAATGGCCAAAAGTTTGAAGATACCAAAGGAGGTAATCAGAAGTAGTAAATAGAAGGACAGACGAAACAATGGCCAAAAGTTTGAAGATACCAAAGGAGGTAATCAGAAGTAGTAAATAGAAGGACAGACGATACAATGGCCAAAAGTTTGAAGATACCAAAGGAGGTAATCAGAAGTAGTAAATAGAAGGACAGATGATACAATGGCCGAATGTTTGAAGATACTAAAGGAGGTAATCAGAAGTAGTAAATAGAAGGACAGACGATACAATGGCCAAAAGATTGAAGATATCAAATGAGGTAATCAGAAGTAGTAAATAGAAGGACAGACGATACAATGGCCAAAGGTTTGAAGATACCAAAAGAGGTAATCAGAAGTAGTAAATAGAAGGACAGACGATACAATGGCCAAAAGTTTGAAGATATCAAAGGAGGTAATCAGAAGTAGTAAATAGAAGGACAGACGATACAATGGCCAAAAGTTTGAAGATACTAAAGGAAGTAATCAGAAGTAGTAAATAGAAGGACAGACGATACAATGGCCAAAAGTTTGAAGATACCAAAGAGGTAATCAGAAGTAGTAAATAGAAGGACAGACGATACAATGACCAAAAGTTTGAAGATATCAAAGGAGGTAATCAGAAGTAGTAAATAGAAGGACAGACGATACAATGGCCAAAAGTTTGAAGATACCAAAGGAGGTAATCAGAAGTAGTAAATAGAAGGACAGACGATACAATGGCCAAAAGTTTGAAGTTACCAAAGGAGGTAATCAGAAGTAGTAAATAGAAGGACAGACGATACAATGGCCAAAAGTTTGAAGATACCAAAGGAGGTAATCAGAAGTAGTAAATAGAAGGACAGATGATACAATGGCCAAAAGTTTGAAGATACCAAAGGAGGTAATCAGAAGTAGTAAATAGAAGGACAGACGATACAATGACCAAAAGTTTGAAGATATCAAAGGAGGTAATCAGAAGTAGTAAATAGAAGGACAGACGATACAATGGCCAAAAGTTTGAAGATACCAAAGGAGGTAATCAGAAGTAGTAAATAGAAGGACAGACGATACAATGGCCAAAAGTTTGAAGATACCAAAGGAGGTAATCAGAAGTAGTAAATAGAAGGACAGACGATACAATGGCCAAAAGTTTGAAGATACCAAAGGAGGTAATCAGAAGTAGTAAATAGAAGGACAGACGATACAATGGCCAAAAGTTTGAAGATACCAAAGGAGGTAATCAGAAGTAGTAAATAGAAGGACAGATGATACAATGGCCAAAAGTTTGAAGATACCAAAGGAGGTAATCAGAAGTAGTAAATAGAAGGACAGACGAAACAATGGCCAAAGGTTTGAAGATACCAAAGGGGGTAATCAGAAGTAGTAAATAGAAGGACAGACGATACAATGGCCAAAAGTTTGAAGATACCAAAGGAGGTAATCAGAAGTAGTAAATAGGACAGACGATACAATGGCCAAAAGTTTGAAGATACCAAAGGAGGTAATCAGAAGTAGTAAATAGAAGGACAGATGATACAATGGCCAAAAGTTTGAAGATACCAAAGGAGGTAATCAGAAGTAGTAAATAGAAGGACAGACGATACAATGGCCGAAAGTTTGAAGATACCAAAGAGGTAATCAGAAGTAGTAAATAGAAGGACACACGATACAATGGCCAAAAGTTTGAAGATACCAAAGGAGGTAATCAGAAGTAGTAAATAGAAGGACAGACGATACAATGGCCAAAAGTTTGAAGATACCAAAGGAGGTAATCAGAAGTAGTAAATAGAAGGACAGACAATACAATGACCAAAAGTTTGAAGATACCAAAGAGGCAATCAGAAGTAGTAAATAGAAGGACAGACAATACAATGACCAAAAGTTTGAAGATACCAAAGAGGTAATCAGAAGTAGTAAATAGAAGGACAAACGATACAATGGCCAAAAGTTTGAAGATACCAAAGGAGGTAATCAGAAGTAGTAAATAGGACAGACGATACAATGACCAAAAGTTTGAAGATACCAAAGAGGTAATCAGAAGTAGTAAATAGAAGGACAGACGATACAATGGCCAAAAGTTTGAAGATACCAAAGAGGTAATCAGAAGTAGTAAATAGAAGGACAGACGATACAATGGCCAAAAGTTTGAAGATACCAAAGGAGGTAATCAGAAGTAGTAAATAGAAGGACAGGCGATATAATGGCCAAAAGTTTGAAGATACCAAAGGAGGTAATCAGAAGTAGTAAATAGAAGGACAGATGATACAATGGCCAAAGGTTTGAAGATACCAAAGGAGGTAATCAGAAGTAGTAAATAGAAGGACAGACGATACAATGACCAAAAGTTTGAAGATATCAAAGGAGGTAATCAGAAGTAGTAAATAGAAGGACAGACGATACAATGGCCAAAAGTTTGAAGATACCAAAGGAGGTAATCAGAAGTAGTAAATAGAAGGACAGACGATACAATGGCCAAAAGTTTGAAGATACCAAAGGAGGTAATCAGAAGTAGTAAATAGAAGGACAGACGATACAATGGCCAAAAGTTTGAAGATACCAAAGGAGGTAATCAGAAGTAGTAAATAGAAGGACAGACGATACAATGACCAAAAGTTTGAAGATATCAAAGGAGGTAATCAGAAGTAGTAAATAGAAGGACAGACGATACAATGGCCAAAAGTTTGAAGATACCAAAGGAGGTAATCAGAAGTAGTAAATAGAAGGACAGACGATACAATGGCCAAAAGTTTGAAGATACCAAAGGAGGTAATCAGAAGTAGTAAATAGAAGGACAGACGATACAATGGCCAAAAGTTTGAAGATACCAAAGGAGGTAATCAGAAGTAGTAAATAGAAGGACAGATGATACAATGGCCAAAAGTTTGAAGATACCAAAGGAGGTAATCAGAAGTAGTAAATAGAAGGACAGACGATACAATGGCTAAAAGTTTGAAGATACCAAAGGAGGTAATCAGAAGTAGTAAATAGAAGGACAGATGATACAATGGCCAAAAGTTTGAAGATACCAAAGGAGGTAATCAGAAGTAGTAAATAGAAGGACAGACGATACAATGGCTAAAAGTTTGAAGATACCAAAGGAGGTAATCAGAAGTAGTAAATAGAAGGACAGACGATACAATGGCCAAAAGTTTGAAGATACCAAAGGAGGTAATCAGAAGTAGTAAATAGAAGGACAGATGATACAATGGCCAAAAGTTTGAAGATACCAAAGGAGGTAATCAGAAGTAGTAAATAGAAGGACAGACGATACAATGGCCAAAAGTTTGAAGATATCAAAGGAGGTAATCAGAAGTAGTAAATAGAAGGACAGACGATACAATGGCCAAAAGTTTGAAGATACCAAAGGAGGTAATCAGAAGTAGTAAATAGAAGGACAGACGATACAATGGCCAAAAGTTTGAAGATACCAAAGGAGGTAATCAGGAGTAGTAAATAGAAGGACAGACGATACAATGGCCAAAAGTTTGAAGATACCAAAGGAGGTAATCAGAAGTAGTAAATAGAAGGACAGATGATGCAATGGCCAAAAGTTTGAAGATACCAAAGGAGGTAATCAGAAGTAGTAAATAGAAGGACAGACGATACAATGGTCAAACGTTTGAAGATACCAAAGAGGTAATCAGAAGTAGTAAATAGAAGGACAGACGATACAATGGCCAAAAGTTTGAAGATACCAAAGGAGGTAATCAGAAGTAGTAAATAGAAGGACAGACGATACAATGGCCAAAAGTTTGAAGATACCAAAGGAGGTAATCAGAAGTAGTAAATAGAAGGACAGACAATACAATGACCAAAAGTTTGAAGATACCAAAGAGGTAATCAGAAGTAGTAAATAGAAGGACAGACAATACAATGACCAAAAGTTTGAAGATACCAAAGAGGTAATCAGAAGTAGTAAATAGAAGGACAGACGATACAATGGCCAAAAGTTTGAAGATACCAAAGGAGGTAATCAGAAGTAGTAAATAGAAGGACAGACGAAACAATGGCCAAAAGTTTGAAGATACCAAAGGAGGTAATCAGAAGTAGTAAATAGAAGGACAGACGATACAATGGCCAAAAGTTTGAAGATACCAAAGGAGGTAATCAGAAGTAGTAAATAGAAGGACAGATGATACAATGGCCGAATGTTTGAAGATACTAAAGGAGGTAATCAGAAGTAGTAAATAGAAGGACAGACGATACAATGGCCAAAAGATTGAAGATATCAAATGAGGTAATCAGAAGTAGTAAATAGAAGGACAGACGATACAATGGCCAAAAGTTTGAAGATACCAAAAGAGGTAATCAGAAGTAGTAAATAGAAGGACAGACGATACAATGGCCAAAAGTTTGAAGATATCAAAGGAGGTAATCAGAAGTAGTAAATAGAAGGACAGACGATACAATGGCCAAAAGTTTGAAGATACTAAAGGAAGTAATCAGAAGTAGTAAATAGAAGGACAGACGATACAATGGCCAAAAGTTTGAAGATACCAAAGAGGTAATCAGAAGTAGTAAATAGAAGGACAGACGATACAATGACCAAAAGTTTGAAGATATCAAAGGAGGTAATCAGAAGTAGTAAATAGAAGGACAGACGATACAATGGCCAAAAGTTTGAAGATACCAAAGGAGGTAATCAGAAGTAGTAAATAGAAGGACAGACGATACAATGGCCAAAAGTTTGAAGTTACCAAAGGAGGTAATCAGAAGTAGTAAATAGAAGGACAGACGATACAATGGCCAAAAGTTTGAAGATACCAAAGGAGGTAATCAGAAGTAGTAAATAGAAGGACAGATGATACAATGGCCAAAAGTTTGAAGATACCAAAGAGGTAATCAGAAGTAGTAAATAGAAGGACAGACGGTACAATAGCCAAAAGTTTGAAGATATCAAAGGAGGTAATCAGAAGTAGTAAATAGAAGGACAGACGATACAATGGCCAAAAGTTTGAAGATACCAAAGGAGGTAATCAGAAGTAGTAAATAGAAGGACAGACGATACAATGGCCAAAAGTTTGAAGATACCAAAGGAGGTAATCAGAAGTAGTAAATAGAAGGACAGACGATACAATGGCCAAAAGTTTGAAGATACCAAAGGAGGTAATCAGAAGTAGTAAATAGAAGGACAGACGATACAATGGCCAAAAGTTTGAAGATACCAAAGGAGGTAATCAGAAGTAGTAAATAGAAGGACAGACGATACAATGGCCAAAAGTTTGAAGATACCAAAGGAGGTAATCAGAAGTAGTAAATAGAAGGACAGACAATACAATGACCAAAAGTTTGAAGATACCAAAGAGGTAATCAGAAGTAGTAAATAGAAGGACAGACGATACAATGGCCAAAAGTTTGAAGATACCAAAGAGGTAATCAGAAGCAGTAAATAGAAGGACAGACGATACAATGACCAAAAGTTTGAAGATATCAAAGGAGGTAATCAGAAGTAGTAAATAGAAGGACAGACAATACAATGGCCAAAAGTTTGAAGATACCAAAGGAGGTAATCAGAAGTAGTAAATAGAAGGACAGACGATACAAAGGCCAAAAGTTTGAAGATACCAAAGGAGGTAATCAGAAGTAGTAAATAGAAGGACAGACGATACAATGGCCAAAAGTTTGAAGATACCAAAGGAGGTAATCAGAAGTAGTAAATAGAAGGACAGACGATACAATGGCCAAAAGTTTGAAGATACCAAAGGAGGTAATCAGAAGTAGTAAATAGAAGGACAGACGATACAATGGCCAAAAGTTTGAAGATACCAAAGGAGGTAATCAGAAGTAGTAAATAGAAGGACAGACGATACAATGGCCAAAAGTTTGAAGATACCAAGGAGGTAATCAGAAGTAGTAAATAGAAGGACAGACAATACAATGACCAAAAGTTTGAAGATACCAAAGAGGTAATCAGAAGTAGTAAATAGAAGGACAGACGATACAATGGCCAAATGTTTGAAGATACCAAAGAGGTAATCAGAAGTAGTAAATAGAAGGACAGACGATACAATGACCAAAAGTTTGAAGATATCAAAGGAGGTAATCAGAAGTAGTAAATAGAAGGACAGACAATACAATGGCCAAAAGTTTGAAGATACCAAAGGAGGTAATCAGAAGTAGTAAATAGAAGGACAGACGATACAAAGGCCAAAAGTTTGAAGATACCAAAGGAGGTAATCAGAAGTAGTAAATAGAAGGACAGACGATACAATGACCAAAAGTTTGAAGATACCAAAGAGGTAATCAGAAGTAATAAATAGAAGGACAGACGATACAATGGCCAAAAGTTTGAAGATACCAAAGGAGGTAATCAGAAGTAGTAAATAGAAGGACAGACGATACAATGGCCAAAAGTTTGAAGATATCAAAGGAGGTAATCAGAAGTAGTAAATAGAAGGACAGACAATACAATGACCAAAGGTTTGAAGATACCAAAAGAGGTAATCAGAAATAGTAAATAGAAGGACAGACGATACAATGACCACAAGTTTGAAGATACCAAAGAGGTAATCAGAAGTAGTAAATAGAAGGACAGACGATACAATGGCCAAAAGTTTGAAGATACCAAAGGAGGTAATCAGAAGTAGTAAATAGAAGGACAGACGATACAATGGCCAAAAGTTTGAAGATACCAAAGAGGTAATCAGAAGTAGTAAATAGAAGGACAGACGATACAATGACCAAAAGTTTGAAGATATCAAAGGTGGTAATCAGAAGTAGTAAATAGAAGGACAGACGATACAATGGCCAAAAGTTTGAAGATACCAAAGGAGGTAATCAGAAGTAGTAAATAGAAGGACAGACGATACAATGGCCAAAAGTTTGAAGATACCAAAGGAGGTAATCAGAAGTAGTAAATAGAAGGACAGACGATACAATGGCCAAAAGTTTGAAGATACCAAAGGAGGTAATCAGAAGTAGTAAATAGAAGGACAGATGATACAATGGCCAAAAGTTTGAAGATACCAAAGGAGGTAATCAGAAGTAGTAAATAGAAGGACAGACGATACAATGGCTAAAAGTTTGAAGATACCAAAGGAGGTAATCAGAAGTAGTAAATAGAAGGACAGATGATACAATGGCCAAAAGTTTGAAGATACCAAAGGAGGTAATCAGAAGTAGTAAATAGAAGGACAGACGATACAATGGCTAAAAGTTTGAAGATACCAAAGGAGGTAATCAGAAGTAGTAAATAGAAGGACAGACGATACAATGGCCAAAAGTTTGAAGATACCAAAGGAGGTAATCAGAAGTAGTAAATAGAAGGACAGACGATACAATGGCCAAAAGTTTGAAGATACCAAAGAGGTAATCAGAAGTAGTAAATAGAAGGACAGACGATACAATGACCAAAAGTTTGAAGATATCAAAGGAGGTAATCAGAAGTAGTAAATACAAGGACAGACGATACAATGGCCAAAAATTTGAAGATACCAAAGGAGGTAATCAGAAGTAGTAAATAGAAGGACAGACGATACAATGACCAAAAGTTTGAAGATACCAAAGGAGGTAATCAGAAGTAGTAAATAGAAGGACAGACGATACAATGGCCAAAAGTTTGAAGATACCAAAGGAGGTAATCAGAAGTAGTAAATAGAAGGACAGATGATACAATGGCCAAAAGTTTGAAGATACCAAAGGAGGTAATCAGAAGTAGTAAATAGAAGGACAGACGATACAATGGCTAAAAGTTTGAAGATACCAAAGGAGGTAATCAGAAGTAGTAAATAGAAGGACAGATGATACAATGGCCAAAAGTTTGAAGATACCAAAGGAGGTAATCAGAAGTAGTAAATAGAAGGACAGACGATACAATGGCTAAAAGTTTGAAGATACCAAAGGAGGTAATCAGAAGTAGTAAATAGAAGGACAGACGATACAATGGCCAAAAGTTTGAAGATACCAAAGGAGGTAATCAGAAGTAGTAAATAGAAGGACAGACAATACAATGACCAAAAGTTTGAAGATACCAAAGAGGTAATCAGAAGTAGTAAATAGAAGGACAGACGATACAATGGCCAAAAGTTTGAAGATACCAAAGGAGGTAATCAGAAGTAGTAAATAGAAGGACAGACGAAACAATGGCCAAAAGTTTGAAGATACCAAAGGAGGTAATCAGAAGTAGTAAATAGAAGGACAGACGATACAATGGCCAAAAGTTTGAAGATACCAAAGGAGGTAATCAGAAGTAGTAAATAGAAGGACAGATGATACAATGGCCGAATGTTTGAAGATACTAAAGGAGGTAATCAGAAGTAGTAAATAGAAGGACAGACGATACAATGGCCAAAAGATTGAAGATATCAAATGAGGTAATCAGAAGTAGTAAATAGAAGGACAGACGATACAATGGCCAAAAGTTTGAAGATACCAAAAGAGGTAATCAGAAGTAGTAAATAGAAGGACAGACGATACAATGGCCAAAAGTTTGAAGATATCAAAGGAGGTAATCAGAAGTAGTAAATAGAAGGACAGACGATACAATGGCCAAAAGTTTGAAGATACTAAAGGAAGTAATCAGAAGTAGTAAATAGAAGGACAGACGATACAATGGCCAAAAGTTTGAAGATACCAAAGAGGTAATCAGAAGTAGTAAATAGAAGGACAGACGATACAATGACCAAAAGTTTGAAGATATCAAAGGAGGTAATCAGAAGTAGTAAATAGAAGGACAGACGATACAATGGCCAAAAGTTTGAAGATACCAAAGGAGGTAATCAGAAGTAGTAAATAGAAGGACAGACGATACAATGGCCAAAAGTTTGAAGTTACCAAAGGAGGTAATCAGAAGTAGTAAATAGAAGGACAGACGATACAATGGCCAAAAGTTTGAAGATACCAAAGGAGGTAATCAGAAGTAGTAAATAGAAGGACAGATGATACAATGGCCAAAAGTTTGAAGATACCAAAGAGGTAATCAGAAGTAGTAAATAGAAGGACAGACGGTACAATAGCCAAAAGTTTGAAGATATCAAAGGAGGTAATCAGAAGTAGTAAATAGAAGGACAGACGATACAATGGCCAAAAGTTTGAAGATACCAAAGGAGGTAATCAGAAGTAGTAAATAGAAGGACAGACGATACAATGGCCAAAAGTTTGAAGATACCAAAGGAGGTAATCAGAAGTAGTAAATAGAAGGACAGACGATACAATGGCCAAAAGTTTGAAGATACCAAAGGAGGTAATCAGAAGTAGTAAATAGAAGGACAGACGATACAATGGCCAAAAGTTTGAAGATACCAAAGGAGGTAATCAGAAGTAGTAAATAGAAGGACAGACGATACAATGGCCAAAAGTTTGAAGATACCAAAGGAGGTAATCAGAAGTAGTAAATAGAAGGACAGACAATACAATGACCAAAAGTTTGAAGATACCAAAGAGGTAATCAGAAGTAGTAAATAGAAGGACAGACGATACAATGGCCAAAAGTTTGAAGATACCAAAGAGGTAATCAGAAGCAATAAATAGAAGGACAGACGATACAATGACCAAAAGTTTGAAGATATCAAAGGAGGTAATCAGAAGTAGTAAATAGAAGGACAGACAATACAATGGCCAAAAGTTTGAAGATACCAAAGGAGGTAATCAGAAGTAGTAAATAGAAGGACAGACGATACAAAGGCCAAAAGTTTGAAGATACCAAAGGAGGTAATCAGAAGTAGTAAATAGAAGGACAGACGATACAATGGCCAAAAGTTTGAAGATACCAAAGGAGGTAATCAGAAGTAGTAAATAGAAGGACAGACGATACAATGGCCAAAAGTTTGAAGATACCAAAGGAGGTAATCAGAAGTAGTAAATAGAAGGACAGACGATACAATGGCCAAAAGTTTGAAGATACCAAAGGAGGTAATCAGAAGTAGTAAATAGAAGGACAGACGATACAATGGCCAAAAGTTTGAAGATACCAAGGAGGTAATCAGAAGTAGTAAATAGAAGGACAGACAATACAATGACCAAAAGTTTGAAGATACCAAAGAGGTAATCAGAAGTAGTAAATAGAAGGACAGACGATACAATGGCCAAATGTTTGAAGATACCAAAGAGGTAATCAGAAGTAGTAAATAGAAGGACAGACGATACAATGACCAAAAGTTTGAAGATATCAAAGGAGGTAATCAGAAGTAGTAAATAGAAGGACAGACAATACAATGGCCAAAAGTTTGAAGATACCAAAGGAGGTAATCAGAAGTAGTAAATAGAAGGACAGACGATACAAAGGCCAAAAGTTTGAAGATACCAAAGGAGGTAATCAGAAGTAGTAAATAGAAGGACAGACGATACAATGACCAAAAGTTTGAAGATACCAAAGAGGTAATCAGAAGTAATAAATAGAAGGACAGACGATACAATGGCCAAAAGTTTGAAGATACCAAAGGAGGTAATCAGAAGTAGTAAATAGAAGGACAGACGATACAATGGCCAAAAGTTTGAAGATATCAAAGGAGGTAATCAGAAGTAGTAAATAGAAGGACAGACAATACAATGACCAAAGGTTTGAAGATACCAAAAGAGGTAATCAGAAATAGTAAATAGAAGGACAGACGATACAATGACCACAAGTTTGAAGATACCAAAGAGGTAATCAGAAGTAGTAAATAGAAGGACAGACGATACAATGGCCAAAAGTTTGAAGATACCAAAGGAGGTAATCAGAAGTAGTAAATAGAAGGACAGACGATACAATGGCCAAAAGTTTGAAGATACCAAAGAGGTAATCAGAAGTAGTAAATAGAAGGACAGACGATACAATGACCAAAAGTTTGAAGATATCAAAGGTGGTAATCAGAAGTAGTAAATAGAAGGACAGACGATACAATGGCCAAAAGTTTGAAGATACCAAAGGAGGTAATCAGAAGTAGTAAATAGAAGGACAGACGATACAATGGCCAAAAGTTTGAAGATACCAAAGGAGGTAATCAGAAGTAGTAAATAGAAGGACAGACGATACAATGGCCAAAAGTTTGAAGATACCAAAGGAGGTAATCAGAAGTAGTAAATAGAAGGACAGATGATACAATGGCCAAAAGTTTGAAGATACCAAAGGAGGTAATCAGAAGTAGTAAATAGAAGGACAGACGATACAATGGCTAAAAGTTTGAAGATACCAAAGGAGGTAATCAGAAGTAGTAAATAGAAGGACAGATGATACAATGGCCAAAAGTTTGAAGATACCAAAGGAGGTAATCAGAAGTAGTAAATAGAAGGACAGACGATACAATGGCTAAAAGTTTGAAGATACCAAAGGAGGTAATCAGAAGTAGTAAATAGAAGGACAGACGATACAATGGCCAAAAGTTTGAAGATACCAAAGGAGGTAATCAGAAGTAGTAAATAGAAGGACAGACGATACAATGGCCAAAAGTTTGAAGATACCAAAGAGGTAATCAGAAGTAGTAAATAGAAGGACAGACGATACAATGACCAAAAGTTTGAAGATATCAAAGGAGGTAATCAGAAGTAGTAAATACAAGGACAGACGATACAATGGCCAAAAATTTGAAGATACCAAAGGAGGTAATCAGAAGTAGTAAATAGAAGGACAGACGATACAATGACCAAAAGTTTGAAGATACCAAAGGAGGTAATCAGAAGTAGTAAATAGAAGGACAGACGATACAATGGCCAAAAGTTTGAAGATACCAAAGGAGGTAATCAGAAGTAGTAAATAGAAGGACAGATGATACAATGGCCAAAAGTTTGAAGATACCAAAGGAGGTAATCAGAAGTAGTAAATAGAAGGACAGACGATACAATGGCTAAAAGTTTGAAGATACCAAAGGAGGTAATCAGAAGTAGTAAATAGAAGGACAGATGATACAATGGCCAAAAGTTTGAAGATACCAAAGGAGGTAATCAGAAGTAGTAAATAGAAGGACAGACGATACAATGGCTAAAAGTTTGAAGATACCAAAGGAGGTAATCAGAAGTAGTAAATAGAAGGACAGACGATACAATGGCCAAAAGTTTGAAGATACCAAAGGAGGTAATCAGAAGTAGTAAATAGAAGGACAGATGATACAATGGCCAAAAGTTTGAAGATACCAAAGGAGGTAATCAGGAGTAGTAAATAGAAGGACAGACGATACAATGGCCAAAAGTTTGAAGATATCAAAGGAGGTAATCAGAAGTAGTAAATAGAAGGACAGACGATACAATGGCCAAAAGTTTGAAGATACCAAAGGAGGTAATCAGAAGTAGTAAATAGAAGGACAGACGATACAATGGCCAAAAGTTTGAAGATACCAAAGGAGGTAATCAGGAGTAGTAAATAGAAGGACAGACGATACAATGGCCCAAAGTTTGAAGATACCAAAGGAGGTAATCAGAAGTAGTAAATAGAAGGACAGATGATGCAATGGCCAAAAGTTTGAAGATACCAAAGGAGGTAATCAGAAGTAGTAAATAGAAGGACAGACGATACAATGGCCAAACGTTTGAAGATACCAAAGAGGTAATCAGAAGTAGTAAATAGAAGGACAGACGATACAATGGCCAAAAGTTTGAAGATACCAAAGGAGGTAATCAGAAGTAGTAAATAGAAGGACAGACGATACAATGGCCAAAAGTTTGAAGATACCAAAGGAGGTAATCAGAAGTAGTAAATATAAGGACAGACAATACAATGACCAAAAGTTTGAAGATACCAAAGAGGTAATCAGAAGTAGTAAATAGAAGGACAGACAATACAATGACCAAAAGTTTGAAGATACCAAAGAGGTAATCAGAAGTAGTAAATAGAAGGACAGACGATACAATGGCCAAAAGTTTGAAGATACCAAAGGAGGTAATCAGAAGTAGTAAATAGAAGGACAGACGAAACAATGGCCAAAAGTTTGAAGATACCAAAGGAGGTAATCAGAAGTAGTAAATAGAAGGACAGACGATACAATGGCCAAAAGTTTGAAGATACCAAAGGAGGTAATCAGAAGTAGTAAATAGAAGGACAGATGATACAATGGCCGAATGTTTGAAGATACCAAAGGAGGTAATCAGAAGTAGTAAATAGAAGGACAGACGATACAATGGCCAAAAGATTGAAGATATCAAATGAGGTAATCAGAAGTAGTAAATAGAAGGACAGACGATACAATGGCCAAAAGTTTGAAGATACCAAAGGAGGTAATCAGAAGTAGTAAATAGAAGGACAGACGATACAATGACCAAAAGTTTGAAGATACCAAAGAGGTAATCAGAAGTAGTAAATAGAAGGACAGACGATACAATGGCCAAAAGTTTGAAGATATCAAAGGAGGTAATCAGAAGTAATAAATAGAAGGACAGACGATACAATGGCCAAAAGTTTGAAGATACTAAAGGAAGTAATCAGAAGTAGTAAATAGAAGGACAGACGATACAATGGCCAAAAGTTTGAAGATACCAAAGAGGTAATCAGAAGTAGTAAATAGAAGGACAGACGATACAATGACCAAAAGTTTGAAGATATCAAAGGAGGTAATCAGAAGTAGTAAATAGAAGGACAGACGATACAATGGCCAAAAGTTTGAAGATACCAAAGGAGGTAATCAGAAGTAGTAAATAGAAGGACAGACGATACAATGGCCAAAAGTTTGAAGATACCAAAGGAGGTAATCAGAAGTAGTAAATAGAAGGACAGACGATACAATGGCCAAAAGTTTGAAGATACCAAAGGAGGTAATCAGAAGTAGTAAATAGAAGGACAGATGATACAATGGCCAAAAGTTTGAAGATACCAAAGAGGTAATCAGAAGTAGTAAATAGAAGGACAGACGGTACAATAGCCAAAAGTTTGAAGATATCAAAGGAGGTAATCAGAAGTAGTAAATAGAAGGACAGACGATACAATGGCCAAAAGTTTGAAGATACCAAAGGAGGTAATCAGAAGTAGTAAATAGAAGGACACACGATACAATGGCCAAAAGTTTGAAGATACCAAAGGAGGTAATCAGAAGTAGTAAATAGAAGGACAGACGATACAATGGCCAAAAGTTTGAAGATACCAAAGGAGGTAATCAGAAGTAGTAAATAGAAGGACAGACGATACAATGGCCAAAAGTTTGAAGATACCAAAGGAGGTAATCAGAAGTAGTAAATAGAAGGACAGACGATACAATGGCCAAAAGTTTGAAGATACCAAAGGAGGTAATCAGAAGTAGTAAATAGAAGGACAGACAATACAATGACCAAAAGTTTGAAGATACCAAAGAGGTAATCAGAAGTAGTAAATAGAAGGACAGACGATACAATGGCCAAAAGTTTGAAGATACCAAAGAGGTAATCAGAAGCAGTAAATAGAAGGACAGACGATACAATGACCAAAAGCTTGAAGATATCAAAGGAGGTAATCAGAAGTAGTAAATAGAAGGACAGACAATACAATGGCCAAAAGTTTGAAGATACCAAAGGAGGTAATCAGAAGTAGTAAATAGAAGGACAGACGATACAAAGGCCAAAAGTTTGAAGATACCAAAGGAGGTAATCAGAAGTAGTAAATAGAAGGACAGACGATACAATGACCAAAAGTTTGAAGATACCAAAGAGGTAATCAGAAGTAATAAATAGAAGGACAGACGATACAATGGCCAAAAGTTTGAAGATACCAAAGGAGGTAATCAGAAGTAGTAAATAGAAGGACAGACGATACAATGGCCAAAAGTTTGAAGATATCAAAGGAGGTAATCAGAAGTAGTAAATAGAAGGACAGACAATACAATGACCAAAGGTTTGAAGATACCAAAGAGGTAATCAGAAGTAGTAAATAGAAGGACAGACGATACAATGGTCAAAAGTTTGAAGATACCAAAGAGGTAATCAGAAGTAGTAAATAGAAGGACACACGATACAATGGCCAAAAGTTTGAAGACACCAAAGGAGGTAATCAGAAGTAGTAAATAGAAGGACAGACGATACAATGGCCAAAAGTTTGAAGATACCAAAGGAGGTAATCAGAAGTAGTAAATAGAAGGACAGACGATACAATGGCCAAAAGTTTGAAGATACCAAAGGAGGTAATCAGAAGTAGTAAATAGAAGGACAGACGATACAATGGCCAAAAGTTTGAAGATACCAAAGGAGGTAATCAGAAGTAGTAAATAGAAGGACAGACGATACAATGGCCAAAAGTTTGAAGATACCAAGGAGGTAATCAGAAGTAGTAAATAGAAGGACAGACAATACAATGACCAAAAGTTTGAAGATACCAAAGAGGTAATCAGAAGTAGTAAATAGAAGGACAGACGATACAATGGCCAAAAGTTTGAAGATACCAAAGAGGTAATCAGAAGTAGTAAATAGAAGGACAGACGATACAATGACCAAAAGTTTGAAGATATCAAAGGAGGTAATCAGAAGTAGTAAATAGAAGGACAGACAATACAATGGCCAAAAGTTTGAAGATACCAAAGGAGGTAATCAGAAGTAGTAAATAGAAGGACAGACGATACAAAGGCAAAAAGTTTGAAGATATCAAAGGAGGTAATCAGAAGTAGTAAATAGAAGGACAGACGATACAATGACCAAAAGTTTGAAGATACCAAAGAGGTAATCAGAAGTAATAAATAGAAGGACAGACGATACAATGGCCAAAAGTTTGAAGATACCAAAGGAGGTAATCAGAAGTAGTAAATAGAAGGACAGACGATACAATGGCCAAAAGTTTGAAGATATCAAAGGAGGTAATCAGAAGTAGTAAATAGAAGGACAGACAATACAATGACCAAAGGTTTGAAGATACCAAAGAGGTAATCAGAAGTAGTAAATAGAAGGACAGACGATACAATGGCCAAAAGTTTGAAGATACCAAAGAGGTAATCAGAAGTAGTAAATAGAAGGACACACGATACAATGGCCAAAAGTTTGAAGACACCAAAGGAGGTAATCAGAAGTAGTAAATAGAAGGACACGCGATACAATGGCCAAAAGTTTGAAGATACCAAAAGAGGTAATCAGAAATAGTAAATAGAAGGACAGACGATACAATGACCACAAGTTTGAAGATACCAAAGAGGTAATCAGAAGTAGTAAATAGAAGGACAGACGATACAATGGCCAAAAGTTTGAAGATACCAAAGGAGGTAATCAGAAGTAGTAAATAGAAGGACAGACGATACAATGGCCAAAAGTTTGAAGATACCAAAGAGGTAATCAGAAGTAGTAAATAGAAGGACAGACGATACAATGACCAAAAGTTTGAAGATACCAAAGAGGTAATCAGAAGTAGTAAATAGAAGGACAGACGATACAATGGCCAAAAGTTTGAAGATATCAAAGAGGTATTCAGAAGTAGTAAATAGAAGGACACACGATACAATGGCCAAAAGTTTGAAGATACCAAAGGAGGTAATCAGAAGTAGTCAATAGAGGGACAGACGATACAATGGCCAACAGTTTGAAGATACCAAAGGAGGTAATCAGAAGTAGTAAATAGAAGGACAGACGATACAAAGGCCAAAAGTTTGAAGATACCAAAGAGGTAATCAGAAGTAGTAAATAGAAGGACATACGATACAATGGCCAAAAGTTTGAAGATACCAAAGGAAGTAATCAGAAGTAGTAAATAGAAGGACAGACGATTCAATGGCCACAAGTTTGAAGATACCAAAGAGGTAATCAGAAGTGGTAAATAGAAGGACAGATGATACAATGGCCAAAAGTTTGAAGATACCAAAGAGGTAATCAGAAGTAGTAAATAGAAGGACAGACGATACAATGACCAACAGTTTGAAGATACCAAAGGAGGTAATCAGAAGTAGTAAATAGAAGGACAGTTGATACAATGGCCAAAAGTTTGAAGATACCAAAGGAGGTAATCAGAATAATAAATAGAAGGACACACGATACAATGGCCAAAAGTTTGAAGATACCAAAGGAGGTAATCAGAAGTAGTAAATAGAAGGACAGACAATACAATGACCAAAAGTTTGAAGATACCAAAGAGGTAATCAGAAGTAGTAAATAGAAGGACAGACGATACAATGGCCAAAAGTTTGAAGATACCAAAGGAGGTAATCAGAAGTAGTAAATAGAAGGACACACGATACAATGGCCAAAAGTTTGAAGATACCAAAGGAGGTAATCAGAAGTAGTAAATAGAAGGACAGACGATACAATGGCCAAAAGTTTGAAGATACCAAAGGAGGTAATCAGAAGTAGTAAATAGAAGGACAGACGATACAATGGCCAAAAGTTTGAAGATACCAAAGGAGGTAATCAGAAGTAGTAAATAGAAGGACACACAATACAATGACCAACAGTTTGAAGATACCAAAGAGGTAATCAGAAGTAGTAAATAGAAGGACAGACAATATAATGACCAAAGTTTGAAGATACCAAAGAGGTAATCAGAAGTAGTAAATAGAAGGACAGACGATACAATGGCCAAAAGTTTGAAGATACCAAAGGAGGTAATCAGAAGTAGTAAATAGAAGGACAGACGATACAATGGCCAACAGTTTGAAGATACCAAAGGAGGTAATCAGAAGTAGTAAATAGAAGGACAGACGATACAATGGCCAAAAGTTTGAAGATACCAAAGGAGGTAATCAGAAGTAGTAAATAGAAGGACAGATGATACAATGGCCAAAAGTTTGAAGATACCAAAGGAGGTAATCAGAAGTAGTAAATAGAAGGACAGACGATACAATGGCCAAAAGTTTGAAGATATCAAAGAGGTAATCAGAAGTAGTAAATAGAAGGACAGACGATACATTGGCCAAAAGTTTGAAGATACCAAAGGAGGTAATCAGAAGTAGTAAATAGAAGGACAGACGATACAATGGCCAAACGTTTGAAGATACCAAAGAGGTAATCAGAAGTAGTAAATAGAAGGACAGACGATACAATGACCAAAAGTTTGAAGATACCAAAGAGGTAATCAGAAGTAGTAAATAGAAGGACAGACGATACAATGGCCAAAAGTTTGAAGATACCAAAGGAGGTAATCAGAAGTAGTAAATAGAAGGACAGACGATACAATGGCCAAAAGTTTGAAGATAGCCAAGGAGGTAATCAGAAGTAGTAAATAGAAGGACAGACGATACAATGGCCAAAAGTTTGAAGATACCAAAGGAGGTAATCAGAAGTAGTAAATAGAAGGACAGATGATACAATGGCCAAAAGTTTGAAGATACCAAAGGAGGTAATCAGAAGTAGTAAATAGAAGGACAGACAATACAATGACCAAAGTTTGAAGATACCAAAGAGGTAATCAGAAGTAGTAAATAGAAGGACAGACGATACAATGGCCAAAAGTTTGAAGATACCAAAGGAGGTAATCAGAAGTAGTAAATAGAAGGACAGATGATACATTGGCCAAAAGTTTGAAGATACCAAAGGAGGTAATCAGAAGTAGTAAATAGAAGGACAGACAATACAATGACCAAAAGTTTGAAGATACCAAAGAGGTAATCAGAAGTAGTAAATAGAAGGACAGACGATACAATGGCCAAAAGTTTGAAGATACCAAAGGAGGTAATCAGAAGTAGTAAATAGAAGGACAGACGATACAATGGCCAAAAGTTTGAAGATACCAAAGGAGGTAATCAGAAGTAGTAAATAGGACAGACGATACAATGGCCAAAAGTTTGAAGATACCAAAGAGGTAATCAGAAGTAGTAAATAGAAGGACACACGATACAATGGCCAAAAGTTTGAAGATACCAAAGGAGGTAATCAGAAGTAGTAAATAGAAGGACAGACGATACAATGGCCAAAAGTTTGAAGATACCAAAGGAGGTAATCAGAAGTAGTAAATAGAAGGACAGATGATACAATGGCCAAAAGTTTGAAAATACCAAAGGAGGTAATCAGAAGTAGTAAATAGAAGGACAGACGATACAATGGCCAAAAGTTTGAAGATATCAAAGGAGGTAATCAGAAGTAGTAAATAGAAGGACAGACGATACAATGGCCAAAATTTTGAAGATACCAAAGGAGGTAATCAGAAGTAGTAAATAGAAGGACAGACGATACAATGGCCAAAAGTTTGAAGATACCAAAGGAGGTAATCAGGAGTAGTAAATAGAAGGACAGACGATACAATGGCCAAAAATTTGAAGATACCAAAGGAGGTAATCAGAAGTAGTAAATAGAAGGACAGATGATGCAATGGCCAAAAGTTTGAAGATACCAAAGGAGGTAATCAGAAGTAGTAAATAGAAGGACAGACGATACAATGGCCAAACGTTTGAAGATACCAAAGAGGTAATCAGAAGTAGTAAATAGAAGGACAGACGATACAATGGCCAAAAGTTTGAAGATACCAAAGGAGGTAATTAGAAGTAGTAAATAGAAGGAGAGACGATACAATGGCCAAAAGTTTGAAGATACCAAAGGAGGTAATCAGAAGTAGTAAATAGAAGGACAGACGATACAATGGCCAAAAGTTTGAAGATACCAAAGGAGGTAATCAGAAGTAGTAAATAGAAGAACAGACAATACAATGACCAAAAGTTTGAAGATACCAAAGAGGTAATCAGAAGTAGTAAATAGAAGGACAGACAATACAATGACCAAAAGTTTGAAGATACCAAAGAGGTAATCAGAAGTAGTAAATAGAAGGACAGACGATACAATGGCCAAAAGTTTGAAGATACCAAAGGAGGTAATCAGAAGTAGTACATAGAAGGACAGACGAAACAATGGCCAAAAGTTTGAAGATACCAAAGGAGGTAATCAGAAGTAGTAAATAGAAGGACAGACGATACAATGGCCAAAAGTTTGAAGATACCAAAGGAGGTAATCAGAAGTAAAAAATAGAAGGACAGATGATACAATGGCCAAAAGTTTGAAGATACCAAAGGAGGTAATCAGAAGTAGTAAATAGAAGGACAGACGATACAATGGCCAAAAGATTGAAGATATCAAAGGAGGTAATCAGAAGTAGTAAATAGAAGGACAGACGATACAATGGCCAAAAGTTTGAAGATACCAAAGGAGGTAATCAGAAGTAGTAAATAGAAGGACAGACGATACAATGACCAAAAGTTTGAAGATACCAAAGAGGTAATCAGAAGTAGTAAATAGAAGGACAGACGATACAATGGCCAAAAGTTTGAAGATATCAAAGGAGGTAATCAGAAGTAGTAAATAGAAGGACAGACGATACAATGGCCAAAAGTTTGAAGATACCAAAGGAGGTAATCAGAAGTAAAAAATAGAAGGACAGATGATACAATGGCCAAAAGTTTGAAGATACCAAAGGAGGTAATCAGAAGTAGTAAATAGAAGGACAGACGATACAATGGCCAAAAGATTGAAGATATAAAAGGAGGTAATCAGAAGTAGTAAATAGAAGGACAGACGATACAATGGCCAAAAGTTTGAAGATACCAAAGGAGGTAATCAGAAGTAGTAAATAGAAGGACAGACGATACAATGGCCAAAAGTTTGAAGATACCAAAGAGGTAATCAGAAGTAGTAAATAGAAGGACAGACGATACAATGGCCAAAAGTTTGAAGATATCAAAGGAGGTAATCAGAAGTAGTAAATAGAAGGACAGACGATACAATGGCCAAAAGTTTGAAGATACTAAAGGAAGTAATCAGAAGTAGTAAATAGAAGGACAGACGATACAATGGCCAAATGTTTGAAGATACCAAAGAGGTAATCAGAAGTAGTAAATAGAAGGACAGACGATACAATGGCCAAAAGTTTGAAGATACCAAAGGAGGTAATCAGAAGTAGTAAATAGAAGGACAGACGATACAATGGCCAAACGTTTGAAGATACCAAAGAGGTAATCAGAAGTAGTAAATAGAAGGACACACGATACAATAGCCAAAAGTTTGAAGATACCAAAGGAGGTAATCAGAAGTAGTAAATAGAAGGACAGACGATACAATGGCCACAAGTTTGAAGATACCAAAGAGGTAATCAGAAGTAGTAAATAGAAGGACAGACGATACAATGGCCAAACGTTTGAAGATACCAAAGAGGTAATCAGAAGTAGTAAATAGAAGGACAGACGATACAATGACCAAAAGATTGAAGATACCAAAGGAGGTAATCAGAAGTAGTAAATAGAAGGACAGATGATACAATGGCCAAAAGTTTGAAGATACCAAAGGAGGTAATCAGAAGTAGTAAATAGAAGGTCGGACGATACAATGGCCACAAGTTTGAAGATACCAAAGAGGTAATCAGAATTAGTAAATAGAAGTACAGACGATACAATGGCCAAAAGTTTGAAGATACCAAAGAGGTAATCAGAAGTAGTAAATAGAAGGACAGACGATACAATGACCAAAAGTTTGAAGATACCAAAGAGGTAATCAGAAGTAGTAAATAGAAGGACAGACGATACAATGGCCAAACGTTTGAAGATACCAAAGAGGTAATCAGAAGTAGTAAATAGAAGGACAGACAATACAATGACCAAAAGTTTGAAGATACCAAAGAGGTAATCAGAAGTAGTAAATAGAAGGACAGACGATACAATGGCCAAATGTTTGAAGATACCAAAGGAGGTAATCAGAAGTAGTAAATAGAAGGACAGACGATACAATGGCCAAAAGTTTGAAGATAGCCAAGGAGGTAATCAGAAGTAGTAAATAGAAGGACAGACGATACAATGGCCAAAAGTTTGAAGATACCAAAGGAGGTAATCAGAAGTAGTAAATAGAAGGACAGATGATACAATGGCCAAAAGTTTGAAGATACCAAAGGAGGTAATCAGAAGTAGTAAATAGAAGGACAGACAATACAATGACCAAAAGTTTGAAGATACCAAAGAGGTAATCAGAAGTAGTAAATAGAAGGACAGACGATACAATGGCCAAAAGTTTGAAGAAAGCCAAGGAGGTAATCAGAAGTAGTAAATAGAAGGACAGACGATACAATGGCCAAAAGTTTGAAGATACCAAAGGAGGTAATCAGAAGTAGTAAATAGAAGGACAGATGATACAATGGTCAAAAGTTTGAAGATACCGAAGGAGGTAATCAGAAGTAGTAAATAGAAGGACAGACAATACAATGACCAAAAGTTTGAAGATACCAAAGAGGTAATCAGAAGAAATAAATAGAAGGACAGACGATACAATGGCCAAAAGTTTGAAGATACCAAAGGAGGTAATCAGAAGTAGTAAATAGAAGGACAGACGATACAATGGCCAAAAGTTTGAAGATACCAAAGGAGGTAATCAGAAGTAGTAAATAGAAGGACAGACAATACAATGACCAAAAGTTTGAAGATACCAAAGAGGTAATCAGAAGTAGTAAATAGAAGGACAGACAATACAATGACCAAAAGTTTGAAGATACCAAAGGAGGTAATCAGAAGTAGTAAATAGGACAGACGATACAATGGCCAAAAGCTTGAAGATACCAAAGGAGGTAATCAGAAGTAGTAAATAGAAGGACAGACGATACAATGGCCAAAAGTTTGAAGATACCAAAGGAGGTAATCAGAAGTAGTAAATAGAAGGACAGACGATACAATGGCCAAAAGTTTGAAGATACCAAAGAGGTAATCAGAAGTAGTAAATAGAAGGACAGACGATACAATGGCCAAAAGTTTGAAGATACCAAAGGAGGTAATCAGAAGTAGTAAATAGAAGGACAGACGATACAATGGCCAAACGTTTGAAGATACCAAAGAGGTAATCAGAAGTAGTAAATAGAAGGACACACGATACAATGGCCAAAAGTTTGAAGATACCAAAGGAGGTAATCAGAAGTAGTAAATAGAAGGACAGACGATACAATGGCCACAAGTTTGAAGATACCAAAGAGGTAATCAGAAGTAGTAAATAGAAGGACAGACGATACAATGGCCAAACGTTTGAAGATACCAAAGAGGTAATCAGAAGTAGTAAATAGAAGGACAGACGATACAATGACCAAAAGTTTGAAGATACCAAAGGAGGTAATCAGAAGTAGTAAATAGAAGGACAGATGATACAATGGCCAAAAGTTTGAAGATACCAAAGGAGGTAATCAGAAGTAGTAAATAGAAGGACAGACAATACAATGACCAAAAGTTTGAAGATACCAAAGAGGTAATCAGAAGTAGTAAATAGAAGGACAGACGATACAATGGCCAAAAGTTTGAAGAAAGCCAAGGAGGTAATCAGAAGTAGTAAATAGAAGGACAGACGATACAATGGCCAAAAGTTTGAAGATACCAAAGGAGGTAATCAGAAGTAGTAAATAGAAGGACAGATGATACAATGGCCAAAAGTTTGAAGATACCGAAGGAGGTAATCAGAAGTAGTAAATAGAAGGACAGACAATACAATGACCAAAAGTTTGAAGATACCAAAGAGGTAATCAGAAGAAATAAATAGAAGGACAGACGATACAATGGCCAAAAGTTTGAAGATACCAAAGGAGGTAATCAGAAGTAGTAAATAGAAGGACAGACGATACAATGGCCAAAAGTTTGAAGATACCAAAGGAGATAATCAGAAGTAGTAAATAGAAGGACAGACAATACAATGACCAAAAGTTTGAAGATACCAAAGAGGTAATCAGAAGTAGTAAATAGAAGGACAGACAATACAATGACCAAAAGTTTGAAGATACCAAAGAGGTAATCAGAAGTAGTAAATAGAAGGACAGACGATACAATGGCCAAAAGTTTGAAGATACCAAAGGAGGTAATCAGAAGTAGTAAATAGAAGGACAGACGATACAATGGCCAAAAGTTTGAAGATACCAAAGGAGGTAATCAGAAGTAGTAAATAGAAGGACAGACGATACAATGGCCAAAAGTTTGAAGATACCAAAGGAGGTAATCAGAAGTAGTAAATAGGACAGACGATACAATGGCCAAAAGTTTTAAGATACCAAAGGAGGTAATCAGAAGTAGTAAATAGAAGGACAGACGATACAATGGCCAAAAGTTTGAAGATACCAAAGAGGTAATCAGAAGTAGTAAATAGAAGGACACACGATACAATGGCCAAAAGTTTGAAGATACCAAAGGAGGTAATCAGAAGTAGTAAATAGAAGGACAGACGATACAATGGCTAAAAGTTTGAAGATACCAAAGAGGTAATCAGAAGTAGTAAATAGAAGGACAGACGATACAATGGCCAAAAGTTTGAAGATACCAAAGGAGGTAATCAGAAGTAGTAAATAGAAGGACAGATGATACAATGGCCAAAAGTTTGAAGATACCAAAGGAGGTAATCAGAAGTAGTAAATAGAAGGACAGACGATACAATGGCCACAAGTTTGAAGATATCAAAGGAGGTAATCAGAAGTAGTAAATAGAAGGACAGACGATACAATGGCCAAAAGTTTGAAGATACCAAAGGAGGTAATCAGAAGTAGTAAATAGAAGGACAGACGATACAATGGCCAAAAGTTTGAAGATACCAAAGGAGGTAATCAGAAGTAGTAAATAGAAGGACAGACAATACAATGGCCAAAAGTTTGAAGATACCAAAGGAGGTAATCAGAAGTAGTAAATAGAAGGACAGATGATACAATGGCCAAAAGTTTGAAGATACCAAAGGAGGTAATCAGAAGTAGTAAATAGAAGGACAGACGATACAATGGCCAAAAGTTTGAAGATACTAAAGGAAGTAATCAGAAGTAGTAAATAGAAGGACACACGATACAATGGCCAAAAGTTTGAAGATACCAAAGGAGGTAATCAGAAGTAGTAAATAGAAGGACAGACGATACAATGGCCACAAGTTTGAAGATACCAAAGAGGTAATCAGAAGTAGTAAATAGAAGGACAGACGATACAATGGCCAAACGTTTGAAGATACCAAAGAGGTAATCAGAAGTAGTAAATAGAAGGACAGACGATACAATGACCAAAAGTTTGAAGATACCAAAGGAGGTAATCAGAAGTAGTAAATAGAAGGACAGATGATACAATGGCCAAAAGTTTGAAGATACCAAAGGAGGTAATCAGAAGTAGTAAATAGAAGGACAGACAATACAATGACCAAAAGTTTGAAGATACCAAAGAGGTAATCAGAAGTAGTAAATAGAAGGACAGACGATACAATGGCCAAAAGTTTGAAGAAAGCCAAGGAGGTAATCAGAAGTAGTAAATAGAAGGACAGACGATACAATGGCCAAAAGTTTGAAGATACTAAAGGAAGTAATCAGAAGTAGTAAATAGAAGGACACACGATACAATGGCCAAAAGTTTGAAGATACCAAAGGAGGTAATCAGAAGTAGTAAATAGAAGGACAGACGATACAATGGCCACAAGTTTGAAGATACCAAAGAGGTAATCAGAAGTAGTAAATAGAAGGACAGACGATACAATGGCCAAACGTTTGAAGATACCAAAGAGGTAATCAGAAGTAGTAAATAGAAGGACAGACGATACAATGACCAAATGTTTGAAGATACCAAAGGAGGTAATCAGAAGTAGTAAATAGAAGGACAGATGATACAATGGCCAAAAGTTTGAAGATACCAAAGGAGGTAATCAGAAGTAGTAAATAGAAGGACAGTCAATACAATGACCAAAAGTTTGAAGATACCAAAGAGGTAATCAGAAGTAGTAAATAGAAGGACAGACGATACAATGGCCAAAAGTTTGAAGAAAGCCAAGGAGGTAATCAGAAGTAATAAATAGAAGGACAGACGATACAATGGCCAAAAGTTTGAAGATACCAAAGGAGGTAATCAGAAGTAGTAAATAGAAGGACAGATGATACAATGGCCAAAAGTTTGAAGATACCGAAGGAGGTAATCAGAAGTAGTAAATAGAAGGACAGACAATACAATGACCAAAAGTTTGAAGATACCAAAGAGGTAATCAGAAGAAATAAATAGAAGGACAGACGATACAATGGCCAAAAGTTTGAAGATACCAAAGGAGGTAATCAGAAGTAGTAAATAGAAGGACAGACGATACAATGGCCAAAAGTTTGAAGATACCAAAGGAGATAATCAGAAGTAGTAAATAGAAGGACAGACAATACAATGACCAAAAGTTTGAAGATACCAAAGAGGTAATCAGAAGTAGTAAATAGAAGGACAGACAATACAATGACCAAAAGCTTGAAGATACCAAAGAGGTAATCAGAAGTAGTAAATAGAAGGACAGACGATACAATGGCCAAAAGTTTGAAGATACCAAAGGAGGTAATCAGAAGTAGTAAATAGAAGGACAGACGATACAATGGCCAAAAGTTTGAAGATACCAAAGGAGGTAATCAGAAGTAGTAAATAGAAGGACAGACGATACAATGGCCAAAAGTTTGAAGATACCAAAGGAGGTAATCAGAAGTAGTAAATAGGACAGACGATACAATGGCCAAAAGTTTGAAGATACCAAAGGAGGTAATCAGAAGTAGTAAATAGAAGGACAGACGATACAATGGCCAAAAGTTTGAAGATACCAAAGAGGTAATCAGAAGTAGTAAATAGAAGGACACACGATACAATGGCCAAAAGTTTGAAGATACCAAAGGAGGTAATCAGAAGTAGTAAATAGAAGGACAGACGATACAATGGCTAAAAGTTTGAAGATACCAAAGAGGTATTCAGAAGTAGTAAATAGAAGGACAGACGATACAATGGCCAAAAGTTTGAAGATACCAAAGGAGGTAATCAGAAGTAGTAAATAGAAGGACAGATGATACAATGGCCAAAAGTTTGAAGATACCAAAGGAGGTAATCAGAAGTAGTAAATAGAAGGACAGACGATACAATGGCCAAAAGTTTGAAGATACTAAAGGAAGTAATCAGAAGTAGTAAATAGAAGGACACACGATACAATGGCCAAAAGTTTGAAGATACCAAAGGAGGTAATCAGAAGTAGTAAATAGAAGGACAGACGATACAATGGCCACAAGTTTGAAGATACCAAAGAGGTAATCAGAAGTAGTAAATAGAAGGACAGACGATACAATGGCCAAACGTTTGAAGATACCAAAGAGGTAATCAGAAGTAGTAAATAGAAGGACAGACGATACAATGACCAAAAGTTTGAAGATACCAAAGGAGGTAATCAGAAGTAGTAAATAGAAGGACAGATGATACAATGGCCAAAAGTTTGAAGATACCAAAGGAGGTAATCAGAAGTAGTAAATAGAAGGACAGACAATACAATGACCAAAAGTTTGAAGATACCAAAGAGGTAATCAGAAGTAGTAAATAGAAGGACAGACGATACAATGGCCAAAAGTTTGAAGAAAGCCAAGGAGGTAATCAGAAGTAGTAAATAGAAGGACAGACGATACAATGGCCAAAAGTTTGAAGATACCAAAGGAGGTAATCAGAAGTAGTAAATAGAAGGACAGATGATACAATGGCCAAAAGTTTGAAGATACCAAAGGAGGTAATCAGAAGTAGTAAATAGAAGGACAGACGATACAATGGCCAAAAGTTTGAAGATACCAAAGAGGTAATCAGAAGTAGTAAATAGAAGGACAGACGATACAATGGCCAAACGTTTGAAGATACCAAAGAGGTAATCAGAAGTAGTAAATAGAAGGACAGACGATACAATGACCAAAAGTTTGAAGATACCAAAGGAGGTAATCAGAAGTAGTAAATAGAAGGACAGATGATACAATGGCCAAAAGTTTGAAGATACCAAAGGAGGTAATCAGAAGTAGTAAATAGAAGGACAGACAATACAATGACCAAAAGTTTGAAGATACCAAAGAGGTAATCAGAAGTAGTAAATAGAAGGACAGACGATACAATGGCCAAAAGTTTGAAGAAAGCCAAGGAGGTAATCAGAAGTAGTAAATAGAAGGACAGACGATACAATGGCCAAAAGTTTGAAGATACCAAAGGAGGTAATCAGAAGTAGTAAATAGAAGGACAGATGATACAATGGCCAAAAGTTTGAAGATACCGAAGGAGGTAATCAGAAGTAGTAAATAGAAGGACAGACAATACAATGACCAAAAGTTTGAAGATACCAAAGAGGTAATCAGAAGAAATAAATAGAAGGACAGACGATACAATGGCCAAACGTTTGAAGATACCAAAGAGGTAATCAGAAGTAGTAAATAGAAGGACAGACGATACAATGACCAAAAGTTTGAAGATACCAAAGGAGGTAATCAGAAGTAGTAAATAGAAGGACAGATGATACAATGGCCAAAAGTTTGAAGATACCAAAGGAGGTAATCAGAAGTAGTAAATAGAAGGTCGGACGATACAATGGCCACAAGTTTGAAGATACCAAAGAGGTAATCAGAATTAGTAAATAGAAGTACAGACGATACAATGGCCAAAAGTTTGAAGATACCAAAGAGGTAATCAGAAGTAGTAAATAGAAGGACAGACGATACAATGACCAAAAGTTTGAAGATACCAAAGAGGTAATCAGAAGTAGTAAATAGAAGGACAGACGATACAATGGCCAAACGTTTGAAGATACCAAAGAGGTAATCAGAAGTAGTAAATAGAAGGACAGACAATACAATGACCAAAAGTTTGAAGATACCAAAGAGGTAATCAGAAGTAGTAAATAGAAGGACAGACGATACAATGGCCAAATGTTTGAAGATACCAAAGGAGGTAATCAGAAGTAGTAAATAGAAGGACAGACGATACAATGGCCAAAAGTTTGAAGATAGCCAAGGAGGTAATCAGAAGTAGTAAATAGAAGGACAGACGATACAATGGCCAAAAGTTTGAAGATACCAAAGGAGGTAATCAGAAGTAGTAAATAGAAGGACAGATGATACAATGGCCAAAAGTTTGAAGATACCAAAGGAGGTAATCAGAAGTAGTAAATAGAAGGACAGACAATACAATGACCAAAAGTTTGAAGATACCAAAGAGGTAATCAGAAGTAGTAAATAGAAGGACAGACGATACAATGGCCAAAAGTTTGAAGAAAGCCAAGGAGGTAATCAGAAGTAGTAAATAGAAGGACAGACGATACAATGGCCAAAAGTTTGAAGATACCAAAGGAGATAATCAGAAGTAGTAAATAGAAGGACAGATGATACAATGGTCAAAAGTTTGAAGATACCGAAGGAGGTAATCAGAAGTAGTAAATAGAAGGACAGACAATACAATGACCAAAAGTTTGAAGATACCAAAGAGGTAATCAGAAGAAATAAATAGAAGGACAGACGATACAATGGCCAAAAGTTTGAAGATACCAAAGGAGGTAATCAGAAGTAGTAAATAGAAGGACAGACGATACAATGGCCAAAAGTTTGAAGATACCAAAGGAGGTAATCAGAAGTAGTAAATAGAAGGACAGACAATACAATGACCAAAAGTTTGAAGATACCAAAGAGGTAATCAGAAGTAGTAAATAGAAGGACAGACAATACAATGACCAAAAGTTTGAAGATACCAAAGGAGGTAATCAGAAGTAGTAAATAGGACAGACGATACAATGGCCAAAAGCTTGAAGATACCAAAGGAGGTAATCAGAAGTAGTAAATAGAAGGACAGACGATACAATGGCCAAAAGTTTGAAGATACCAAAGGAGGTAATCAGAAGTAGTAAATAGAAGGACAGACGATACAATGGCCAAAAGTTTGAAGATACCAAAGAGGTAATCAGAAGTAGTAAATAGAAGGACAGACGATACAATGGCCAAAAGTTTGAAGATACCAAAGGAGGTAATCAGAAGTAGTAAATAGAAGGACAGACGATACAATGGCCAAACGTTTGAAGATACCAAAGAGGTAATCAGAAGTAGTAAATAGAAGGACACACGATACAATGGCCAAAAGTTTGAAGATACCAAAGGAGGTAATCAGAAGTAGTAAATAGAAGGACAGACGATACAATGGCCACAAGTTTGAAGATACCAAAGAGGTAATCAGAAGTAGTAAATAGAAGGACAGACGATACAATGGCCAAACGTTTGAAGATACCAAAGAGGTAATCAGAAGTAGTAAATAGAAGGACAGACGATACAATGACCAAAAGTTTGAAGATACCAAAGGAGGTAATCAGAAGTAGTAAATAGAAGGACAGATGATACAATGGCCAAAAGTTTGAAGATACCAAAGGAGGTAATCAGAAGTAGTAAATAGAAGGACAGACAATACAATGACCAAAAGTTTGAAGATACCAAAGAGGTAATCAGAAGTAGTAAATAGAAGGACAGACGATACAATGGCCAAAAGTTTGAAGAAAGCCAAGGAGGTAATCAGAAGTAGTAAATAGAAGGACAGACGATACAATGGCCAAAAGTTTGAAGATACCAAAGGAGGTAATCAGAAGTAGTAAATAGAAGGACAGATGATACAATGGCCAAAAGTTTGAAGATACCGAAGGAGGTAATCAGAAGTAGTAAATAGAAGGACAGACAATACAATGACCAAAAGTTTGAAGATACCAAAGAGGTAATCAGAAGAAATAAATAGAAGGACAGACGATACAATGGCCAAAAGTTTGAAGATACCAAAGGAGGTAATCAGAAGTAGTAAATAGAAGGACAGACGATACAATGGCCAAAAGTTTGAAGATACCAAAGGAGATAATCAGAAGTAGTAAATAGAAGGACAGACAATACAATGACCAAAAGTTTGAAGATACCAAAGAGGTAATCAGAAGTAGTAAATAGAAGGATAGACAATACAATGACCAAAAGTTTGAAGATACCAAAGAGGTAATCAGAAGTAGTAAATAGAAGGACAGACGATACAATGGCCAAAAGATTGAAGATACCAAAGGAGGTAATCAGAAGTAGTAAATAGAAGGACAGACGATACAATGGCCAAAAGTTTGAAGATACCAAAGGAGGTAATCAGAAGTAGTAAATAGAAGGACAGACGATACAATGGCCAAAAGTTTGAAGATACCAAAGGAGGTAATCAGAAGTAGTAAATAGGACAGACGATACAATGGCCAAACGTTTGAAGATACCAAAGAGGTAATCAGAAGTAGTAAATAGAAGGACAGACGATACAATGACCAAAAGTTTGAAGATACCAAAGGAGGTAATCAGAAGTAGTAAATAGAAGGACAGATGATACAATGGCCAAAAGTTTGAAGATACCAAAGGAGGTAATCAGAAGTAGTAAATAGAAGGACAGACAATACAATGACCAAAAGTTTGAAGATACCAAAGAGGTAATCAGAAGTAGTAAATAGAAGGACAGACGATACAATGGCCAAAAGTTTGAAGAAAGCCAAGGAGGTAATCAGAAGTAGTAAATAGAAGGACAGACGATACAATGGCCAAAAGTTTGATGATACCAAAGGAGGTAATCAGAAGTAGTAAATAGAAGGACAGATGATACAATGGCCAAAAGTTTGAAGATACCGAAGGAGGTAATCAGAAGTAGTAAATAGAAGGACAGACAATACAATGACCAAAAGTTTGAAGATACCAAAGAGGTAATCAGAAGAAATAAATAGAAGGACAGACGATACAATGGCCAAACGTTTGAAGATACCAAAGAGGTAATTAGAAGTAGTAAATAGAAGGACAGACGATACAATGACCAAAAGTTTGAAGATACCAAAGGAGGTAATCAGAAGTAGTAAATAGAAGGACAGATGATACAATGGCCAAAAGTTTGAAGATACCAAAGGAGGTAATCAGAAGTAGTAAATAGAAGGTCGGACGATACAATGGCCACAAGTTTGAAGATACCAAAGAGGTAATCAGAATTAGTAAATAGAAGTACAGACGATACAATGGCCAAAAGTTTGAAGATACCAAAGAGGTAATCAGAAGTAGTAAATAGAAGGACAGACGATACAATGACCAAAAGTTTGAAGATACCAAAGAGGTAATCAGAAGTAGTAAATAGAAGGACAGACGATACAATGGCCAAAAGTTTGAAGATACCAAAGAGGTAATCAGAAGTAGTAAATAGAAGGACAGACAATACAATGACCAAAAGTTTGAAGATACCAAAGAGGTAATCAGAAGTAGTAAATAGAAGGACAGACGATACAATGGCCAAATGTTTGAAGATACCAAAGGAGGTAATCAGAAGTAGTAAATAGAAGGACAGACGATACAATGGCCAAAAGTTTGAAGATAGCCAAGGAGGTAATCAGAAGTAGTAAATAGAAGGACAGACGATACAATGGCCAAAAGTTTGAAGATACCAAAGGAGGTAATCAGAAGTAGTAAATAGAAGGACAGATGATACAATGGCCAAAAGTTTGAAGATACCAAAGGAGGTAATCAGAAGTAGTAAATAGAAGGACAGACAATACAATGACCAAAAGTTTGAAGATACCAAAGAGGTAATCAGAAGTAGTAAATAGAAGGACAGACGATACAATGGCCAAAAGTTTGAAGAAAGCCAAGGAGGTAATCAGAAGTAGTAAATAGAAGGACAGACGATACAATGGCCAAAAGTTTGAAGATACCAAAGGAGGTAATCAGAAGTAGTAAATAGAAGGACAGATGATACAATGGTCAAAAGTTTGAAGATACCGAAGGAGGTAATCAGAAGTAGTAAATAGAAGGACAGACAATACAATGACCAAAAGTTTGAAGATACCAAAGAGGTAATCAGAAGAAATAAATAGAAGGACAGACGATACAATGGCCAAAAGTTTGAAGATACCAAAGGAGGTAATCAGAAGTAGTAAATAGAAGGACAGACGATACAATGGCCAAAAGTTTGAAGATACCAAAGGAGGTAATCAGAAGTAGTAAATAGAAGGACAGACAATACAATGACCAAAAGTTTGAAGATACCAAAGAGGTAATCAGAAGTAGTAAATAGAAGGACAGACAATACAATGACCAAAAGTTTGAAGATACCAAAGGAGGTAATCAGAAGTAGTAAATAGGACAGACGATACATTGGCCAAAAGCTTGAAGATACCAAAGGAGGTAATCAGAAGTAGTAAATAGAAGGACAGACGATACAATGGCCAAAAGTTTGAAGATACCAAAGGAGGTAATCAGAAGTAGTAAATAGAAGGACAGACGATACAATGGCCAAAAGTTTGAAGATACCAAAGAGGTAATCAGAAGTAGTAAATAGAAGGACTGACGATACAATGGCCAAAAGTTTGAAGATACCAAAGGAGGTAATCAGAAGTAGTAAATAGAAGGACAGACGATACAATGGCCAAACGTTTGAAGATACCAAAGAGGTAATCAGAAGTAGTAAATAGAAGGACACACGATACAATGGCCAAAAGTTTGAAGATACCAAAGGAGGTAATCAGAAGTAGTAAATAGAAGGACAGACGATACAATGGCCACAAGTTTGAAGATACCAAAGAGGTAATCAGAAGTAGTAAATAGAAGGACAGACGATACAATGGCCAAACGTTTGAAGATACCAAAGAGGTAATCAGAAGTAGTAAATAGAAGGACAGACGATACAATGACCAAAAGTTTGAAGATACCAAAGGAGGTAATCAGAAGTAGTAAATAGAAGGACAGATGATACAATGGCCAAAAGTTTGAAGATACCAAAGGAGGTAATCAGAAGTAGTAAATAGAAGGACAGACAATACAATGACCAAAAGTTTGAAGATACCAAAGAGGTAATCAGAAGTAGTAAATAGAAGGACAGACGATACAATGGCCAAAAGTTTGAAGAAAGCCAAGGAGGTAATCAGAAGTAGTAAATAGAAGGACAGACGATACAATGGCCAAAAGTTTGAAGATACCAAAGGAGGTAATCAGAAGTAGTAAATAGAAGGACAGATGATACAATGGCCAAAAGTTTGAAGATACCGAAGGAGGTAATCAGAAGTAGTAAATAGAAGGACAGACAATACAATGACCAAAAGTTTGAAGATACCAAAGAGGTAATCAGAAGAAATAAATAGAAGGACAGACGATACAATGGCCAAAAGTTTGAAGATACCAAAGGAGGTAATCAGAAGTAGTAAATAGAAGGACAGACGATACAATGGCCAAAAGTTTGAAGATACCAAAGGAGATAATCAGAAGTAGTAAATAGAAGGACAGACAATACAATGACCAAAAGTTTGAAGATACCAAAGAGGTAATCAGAAGTAGTAAATAGAAGGACAGACAATACAATGACCAAAAGTTTGAAGATACCAAAGAGGTAATCAGAAGTAGTAAATAGAAGGACAGACGATACAATGGCCAAAAGTTTGAAGATACCAAAGGAGGTAATCAGAAGTAGTAAATAGAAGGACAGACGATACAATGGCCAAAAGTTTGAAGATACCAAAGGAGGTAATCAGAAGTAGTAAATAGAAGGACAGACGATACAATGGCCAAAAGTTTGAAGATACCAAAGGAGGTAATCAGAAGTAGTAAATAGGACAGACGATACAATGGCCAAAAGTTTTAAGATACCAAAGGAGGTAATCAGAAGTAGTAAATAGAAGGACAGACGATACAATGGCCAAAAGTTTGAAGATACCAAAGAGGTAATCAGAAGTAGTAAATAGAAGGACACACGATACAATGGCCAAAAGTTTGAAGATACCAAAGGAGGTAATCAGAAGTAGTAAATAGAAGGACAGACGATACAATGGCTAAAAGTTTGAAGATATCAAAGAGGTAATCAGAAGTAGTAAATAGAAGGACAGACGATACAATGGCCAAAAGTTTGAAGATACCAAAGGAGGTAATCAGAAGTAGTAAATAGAAGGACAGATGATACAATGGCCAAAAGTTTGAAGATACCAAAGGAGGTAATCAGAAGTAGTAAATAGAAGGACAGACGATACAATGGCCACAAGTTTGAAGATATCAAAGGAGGTAATCAGAAGTAGTAAATAGAAGGACAGACGATACAATGGCCAAAAGTTTGAAGATACCAAAGGAGGTAATCAGAAGTAGTAAATAGAAGGACAGACGATACAATGGCCAAAAGTTTGAAGATACCAAAGGAGGTAATCAGAAGTAGTAAATAGAAGGACAGACAATACAATGGCCAAAAGTTTGAAGATACCAAAGGAGGTAATCAGAAGTAGTAAATAGAAGGACAGATGATACAATGGCCAAAAGTTTGAAGATACCAAAGGAGGTAATCAGAAGTAGTAAATAGAAGGACAGACGATACAATGGCCAAAAGTTTGAAGATACTAAAGGAAGTAATCAGAAGTAGTAAATAGAAGGACACACGATACAATGGCCAAAAGTTTGAAGATACCAAAGGAGGTAATCAGAAGTAGTAAATAGAAGGACAGACGATACAATGGCCACAAGTTTGAAGATACCAAAGAGGTAATCAGAAGTAGTAAATAGAAGGACAGACGATACAATGGCCAAACGTTTGAAGATACCAAAGAGGTAATCAGAAGTAGTAAATAGAAGGACAGACGATACAATGACCAAAAGTTTGAAGATACCAAAGGAGGTAATCAGAAGTAGTAAATAGAAGGACAGATGATACAATGGCCAAAAGTTTGAAGATACCAAAGGAGGTAATCAGAAGTAGTAAATAGAAGGACAGACAATACAATGACCAAAAGTTTGAAGATACCAAAGAGGTTATCAGAAGTAGTAAATAGAAGGACAGACGATACAATGGCCAAAAGTTTGAAGAAAGCCAAGGAGGTAATCAGAAGTAGTAAATAGAAGGACAGACGATACAATGGCCAAAAGTTTGAAGATACCAAAGGAGGTAATCAGAAGTAGTAAATAGAAGGACAGATGATACAATGGCCAAAAGTTTGAAGATACCAAAGGAGGTAATCAGAAGTAGTAAATAGAAGGACAGACGATACAATGGCCAAAAGTTTGAAGATACTAAAGGAAGTAATCAGAAGTAGTAAATAGAAGGACACACGATACAATGGCCAAAAGTTTGAAGATACCAAAGGAGGTAATCAGAAGTAGTAAATAGAAGGACAGACGATACAATGGCCACAAGTTTGAAGATACCAAAGAGGTAATCAGAAGTAGTAAATAGAAGGACAGACGATACAATGGCCAAACGTTTGAAGATACCAAAGAGGTAATCAGAAGTAGTAAATAGAAGGACAGACGATACAATGACCAAATGTTTGAAGATACCAAAGGAGGTAATCAGAAGTAGTAAATAGAAGGACAGATGATACAATGGCCAAAAGTTTGAAGATACCAAAGGAGGTAATCAGAAGTAGTAAATAGAAGGACAGTCAATACAATGACCAAAAGTTTGAAGATACCAAAGAGGTAATCAGAAGTAGTAAATAGAAGGACAGACGATACAATGGCCAAAAGTTTGAAGAAAGCCAAGGAGGTAATCAGAAGTAGTAAATAGAAGGACAGACGATACAATGGCCAAAAGTTTGAAGATACCAAAGGAGGTAATCAGAAGTAGTAAATAGAAGGACAGATGATACAATGGCCAAAAGTTTGAAGATACCGAAGGAGGTAATCAGAAGTAGTAAATAGAAGGACAGACAATACAATGACCAAAAGTTTGAAGATACCAAAGAGGTAATCAGAAGAAATAAATAGAAGGACAGACGATACAATGGCCAAAAGTTTGAAGATACCAAAGGAGGTAATCAGAAGTAGTAAATAGAAGGACAGACGATACAATGGCCAAAAGTTTGAAGATACCAAAGGAGATAATCAGAAGTAGTAAATAGAAGGACAGACAATACAATGACCAAAAGTTTGAAGATACCAAAGAGGTAATCAGAAGTAGTAAATAGAAGGACAGACAATACAATGACCAAAAGTTTGAAGATACCAAAGAGGTAATCAGAAGTAGTAAATAGAAGGACAGACGATACAATGGCCAAAAGTTTGAAGATACCAAAGGAGGTAATCAGAAGTAGTAAATAGAAGGACAGACGATACAATGGCCAAAAGTTTGAAGATACCAAAGGAGGTAATCAGAAGTAGTAAATAGAAGGACAGACGATACAATGGCCAAAAGTTTGAAGATACCAAAGGAGGTAATCAGAAGTAGTAAATAGGACAGACGATACAATGGCCAAAAGTTTGAAGATACCAAAGGAGGTAATCAGAAGTAGTAAATAGAAGGACAGACGATACAATGGCCAAAAGTTTGAAGATACCAAAGAGGTAATCAGAAGTAGTAAATAGAAGGACACACGATACAATGGCCAAAAGTTTGAAGATACCAAAGGAGGTAATCAGAAGTAGTAAATAGAAGGACAGACGATACAATGGCTAAAAGTTTGAAGATACCAAAGAGGTATTCAGAAGTAGTAAATAGAAGGACAGACGATACAATGGCCAAAAGTTTGAAGATACCAAAGGAGGTAATCAGAAGTAGTAAATAGAAGGACAGATGATACAATGGCCAAAAGTTTGAAGATACCAAAGGAGGTAATCAGAAGTAGTAAATAGAAGGACAGACGATACAATGGCCAAAAGTTTGAAGATACTAAAGGAAGTAATCAGAAGTAGTAAATAGAAGGACACACGATACAATGGCCAAAAGTTTGAAGATACCAAAGGAGGTAATCAGAAGTAGTAAATAGAAGGACAGACGATACAATGGCCACAAGTTTGAAGATACCAAAGAGGTAATCAGAAGTAGTAAATAGAAGGACAGACGATACAATGGCCAAACGTTTGAAGATACCAAAGAGGTAATCAGAAGTAGTAAATAGAAGGACAGACGATACAATGACCAAAAGTTTGAAGATACCAAAGGAGGTAATCAGAAGTAGTAAATAGAAGGACAGATGATACAATGGCCAAAAGTTTGAAGATACCAAAGGAGGTAATCAGAAGTAGTAAATAGAAGGACAGACAATACAATGACCAAAAGTTTGAAGATACCAAAGAGGTAATCAGAAGTAGTAAATAGAAGGACAGACGATACAATGGCCAAAAGTTTGAAGAAAGCCAAGGAGGTAATCAGAAGTAGTAAATAGAAGGACAGACGATACAATGGCCAAAAGTTTGAAGATACCAAAGGAGGTAATCAGAAGTAGTAAATAGAAGGACAGATGATACAATGGCCAAAAGTTTGAAGATACCAAAGGAGGTAATCAGAAGTAGTAAATAGAAGGACAGACGATACAATGGCCAAAAGTTTGAAGATACCAAAGAGGTAATCAGAAGTAGTAAATAGAAGGACAGACGATACAATGGCCAAACGTTTGAAGATACCAAAGAGGTAATCAGAAGTAGTAAATAGAAGGACAGACGATACAATGACCAAAAGTTTGAAGATACCAAAGGAGGTAATCAGAAGTAGTAAATAGAAGGACAGATGATACAATGGCCAAAAGTTTGAAGATACCAAAGGAGGTAATCAGAAGTAGTAAATAGAAGGACAGACAATACAATGACCAAAAGTTTGAAGATACCAAAGAGGTAATCAGAAGTAGTAAATAGAAGGACAGACGATACAATGGCCAAAAGTTTGAAGAAAGCCAAGGAGGTAATCAGAAGTAGTAAATAGAAGGACAGACGATACAATGGCCAAAAGTTTGAAGATACCAAAGGAGGTAATCAGAAGTAGTAAATAGAAGGACAGATGATACAATGGCCAAAAGTTTGAAGATACCGAAGGAGGTAATCAGAAGTAGTAAATAGAAGGACAGACAATACAATGACCAAAAGTTTGAAGATACCAAAGAGTTAATCAGAAGAAATAAATAGAAGGACAGACGATACAATGGCCAAAAGTTTGAAGATACCAAAGGAGGTAATCAGAAGTAGTAAATAGAAGGACAGACGATACAATGGCCAAAAGTTTGAAGATACCAAAGGAGATAATCAGAAGTAGTAAATAGAAGGACAGACAATACAATGACCAAAAATTTGAAGATACCAAAGAGGTAATCAGAAGTAGTAAATAGAAGGACAGACAATACAATGACCAAAAGTTTGAAGATACCAAAGAGGTAATCAGAAGTAGTAAATAGAAGGACAGACGATACAATGGCCAAAAGTTTGAAGATACCAAAGGAGGTAATCAGAAGTAGTAAATAGAAGGACAGACGATACAATGGCCAAAAGTTTGAAGATACCAAAGGAGGTAATCAGAAGTAGTAAATAGAAGGACAGACGATACAATGGCCAAAAGTTTGAAGATACCAAAGGAGGTAATCAGAAGTAGTAAATAGGACAGACGATACAATGGCCAAAAGTTTGAAGATACCAAAGGAGGTAATCAGAAGTAGTAAATAGAAGGACAGACGATACAATGGCCAAATGTTTGAATATACCAAAGAGGTAATCAGAAGTAGTAAATAGAAGGACACACGATACAATGGCCAAAAGTTTGAAGATACCAAAGGAGGTAATCAGAAGTAGTAAATAGAAGGACAGACGATACAATGGCTAAAAGTTTGAAGATACCAAAGAGGTAATCAGAAGTAGTAAATAGAAGGACAGACGATACAATGGCCAAAAGTTTGAAGATACCAAAGGAGGTAATCAGAAGTAGTAAATAGAAGGACAGACGATACAATGGCCACAAGTTTGAAGATATCAAAGGAGGTAATCAGAAGTAGTAAATAGAAGGACAGACGATACAATGGCCAAAAGTTTGAAGATACCAAAGGAGGTAATCAGAAGTAGTAAATAGAAGGACAGACGATACAATGGCCAAAAGTTTGAAGATACCAAAGGAGGTAATCAGAAGTAGTAAATAGAAGGCAGACAATACAATGGCCAAAAGTTTGAAGATACCAAAGGAGGTAATCAGAAGTAGTAAATAGAAGGACAGATGATACAATGGCCAAAAGTTTGAAGATACCAAAGGAGGTAATCAGAAGTAGTAAATAGAAGGACAGACGATACAATGGCCAAAAGTTTGAAGATACTAAAGGAAGTAATCAGAAGTAGTAAATAGAAGGACAGACGATACAATGGCCAAAAGTTTGAAGATACCAAAGGAGGTAATCAGAAGTAGTAAATAGAAGGACAGACGATACAATGGCCAAACGTTTGAAGATACCAAAGAGGTAATCAGAAGTAGTAAATAGAAGGACACACGATACAATGGCCAAAAGTTTGAAGATACCAAAGGAGGTAATCAGAAGTAGTAAATAGAAGGACAGACGATACAATGGCCACAAGTTTGAAGATACCAAAGAGGTAATCAGAAGTAGTAAATAGAAGGACAGACGATACAATGGCCAAACGTTTGAAGATACCAAAGAGGTAATCAGAAGTAGTAAATAGAAGGACAGACGATACAATGACCAAAAGTTTGAAGATACCAAAGGAGGTAATCAGAAGTAGTAAATAGAAGGACAGATGATACAATGGCCAAAAGTTTGAAGATACCAAAGGAGGTAATCAGAAGTAGTAAATAGAAGGACAGACGATACAATGGCCACAAGTTTGAAGATACCAAAGAGGTAATCAGAATTAGTAAATAGAAGTACAGACGATACAATGGCCAAAAGTTTGAAGATACCAAAGAGGTAATCAGAAGTAGTAAATAGAAGGACAGACGATACAATGTCAAAAAGTTTGAAGATACCAAAGGAGGTAATCAGAAGTAGTAAATAGAAGGACAGACGATACAATGGCCAAACGTTTGAAGATACCAAAGAGGTAATCAAAAAGTAGTAAATAGAAGGACAGACAATACAATGACCAAAAGTTTGAAGATACCAAAGAGGTAATCAGAAGTAGTAAATAGAAGGACAGACGATACAATGGCCAAATGTTTGAAGATACCAAAGAGGTAATCAGAAGTAGTAAATAGAAGGACAGACGATACAATGGCCAAAAGTTTGAAGATAGCCAAGGAGGTAATCAGAAGTAGTAAATAGAAGGACAGACGATACAATGGCCAAAAGTTTGAAGATACCAAAGGAGGTAATCAGAAGTAGTAAATAGAAGGACAGATGATACAATGGCCAAAAGTTTGAAGATACCAAAGGAGGTAATCAGAAGTAGTAAATAGAAGGACAGACAATACAATGACCAAAAGTTTGAAGATACCAAAGAGGTAATCAGAAGTAGTAAATAGAAGGACAGACGATACAATGGCCAAAAGTTTGAAGATAGCAAAGGAGGTAATCAGAAGTAGTAAATAGAAGGACAGACGATACAATGGCCAAAAGTTTGAAGATACCAAAGGAGGTAATCAGAAGTAGTAAATAGAAGGACAGATGATACAATGGCCAAAAGTTTGAAGATACCGAAGGAGGTAATCAGAAGTAGTAAATAGAAGGACAGACAATACAATGACCAAAAGTTTGAAGATACCAAAGAGGTAATCAGAAGAAATAAATAGAAGGACAGACGATACAATAGCCAAAAGTTTGAAGATACCAAAGGAGGTAATCAGAAGTAGTAAATAGAAGGACAGACGATACAATGGCCAAAAGTTTGAAGATACCAAAGGAAGTAATCAGAAGTAGTAAATAGAAGGACAGACAATACAGTGACCAAAAGTTTGAAGATACCAAAGAGGTAATCAGAAGTAGTAAATAGAAGGACAGACGATACAATGGCAAAAAGTTTGAAGATACCAAAGGAGGTAATCAGAAGTAGTAAATAGAAGGACAGACGATACAATGGCCAAAAGTTTGAAGATACCAAAGGAGGTAATCAGAAGTAGTAAATAGAAGGACAGACGATACAATGGCCAAAAGTTTGAAGATACCAAAGGAGGTAATCAGAAGTAGTAAATAGGACAGACGATACAATGGCCAAAAGTTTGAAGATACCAAAGGAGGTAATCAGAAGTAGTAAATAGAAGGACAGATGATACAATGGCCAAAAGTTTGAAGATACCAAAGGAGGTAATCAGAAGTAGTAAATAGAAGGACAGACGATACAATGGCCAAAAGTTTGAAGATACCAAAGAGGTAATCAGAAGTAGTAAATAGAAGGACACACGATACAATGGCCAAAAGTTTGAAGATACCAAAGGAGGTAATCAGAAGTAGTAAATAGAAGGACAGACGATACAATGGCTAAAAGTTTGAAGATACCAAAGAGGTAATCAGAAGTAGTAAATAGAAGGACAGACGATACAATGGCCAAAAGTTTGAAGATACCAAAGGAGGTAATCAGAAGTAGTAAATAGAAGGACAGATGATACAATGGCCAAAAGTTTGAAGATACCAAAGGAGGTAATCAGAAGTAGTAAATAGAAGGACAGACGATACAATGGCCAAAAGTTTGAAGATATCAAAGGAGGTAATCAGAAGTAGTAAATAGAAGGACAGACGATACAATGGCCAAAAGTTTGAAGATACCAAAGAAGGTAATCAGAAATAGTAAATAGAAGGACAGACGATACAATGGCCAAACGTTTGAAGATACCAAAGAGGTAATCAGAAGTAGTAAATAGAAGGACACACGATACAATGGCCAAAAGTTTGAAGATACCAAAGGAGGTAATCAGAAGTAGTAAATAGAAGGACAGACGATACAATGGCCACAAGTTTGAAGATACCAAAGAGGTAATCAGAAGTAGTAAATAGAAGGACAGACGATACAATGGCCAAACGTTTGAAGATACCAAAGAGGTAATCAGAAGTAGTAAATAGAAGGACAGACGATACAATGACCAAAAGTTTGAAGATACCAAAGGAGGTAATCAGAAGTAGTAAATAGAAGGACAGATGATACAATGGCCAAAAGTTTGAAGATACCAAAGGAGGTAATCAGAAGTAGTAAATAGAAGGACAGACGATACAATGGCCACAAGTTTGAAGATACCAAAGAGGTAATCAGAAGTAGTAAATAGAAGGACAGACGATACAATGGCCAAACGTTTGAAGATACCAAAGAGGTAATCAGAAGTAGTAAATAGAAGGACAGACGATACAATGACCAAAAGTTTGAAGATACCAAAGGAGGTAATCAGAAGTAGTAAATAGAAGGACAGATGATACAATGGCCAAAAGTTTGAAGATACCAAAGGAGGTAATCAGAAGTAGTAAATAGAAGTACAGACGATACAATGGCCAAAAGTTTGAAGATACCAAAGAGGTAATCAGAAGTAGTAAATAGAAGGACAGACGATACAATGGCAAAAAGTTTGAAGATACCAAAGGAGGTAATCAGAAGTAGTAAATAGAAGGACAGACGATACAATGACCAAAAGTTTGAAGATACCAAAGAGGTAATCAGAAGTAGTAAATAGAAGGACAGACGATACAATGGCCAAAAGTTTGAAGATACCAAAGAGGTGATCAGAAGTAGTAAATAGAAGGACAGACAATACAATGACCAAAAGTTTGAAGATACCAAAGAGGTAATCAGAAGTAGTAAATAGAAGGACAGACGATACAATGGCCAAATGTTTGAAGATACCAAAGGAGGTAATCAGAAGTAGTAAATAGAAGGACAGACGATACAATGGCCAAAAGTTTGAAGATAGCCAAGGAGGTAATCAGAAGTAGTAAATAGAAGGACAGACGATACAATGGCCAAAAGTTTGAAGATACCAAAGGAGGTAATCAGAAGTAGTAAATAGAAGGACAGATGATACAATGGCCAAAAGTTTGAAGATACCAAAGGAGGTAATCAGAAGTAGTAAATAGAAGGACAGACAATACAATGACCAAAAGTTTGAAGATACCAAAGAGGTAATCAGAAGTAGTAAATAGAAGGACAGACGATACAATGGCCAAAAGTTTGAAGATAGCCAAGGAGGTAATCAGAAGTAGTAAATAGAAGGACAGACGATACAATGGCCAAAAGTTTGAAGATACCAAAGGAGGTAATCAGAAGTAGTAAATAGAAGGACAGACAATACAATGGCCAAAAGTTTGAAGATACCGAAGGAGGTAATCAGAAGTAGTAAATAGAAGGACAGACAATACAATGACCAAAAGTTTGAAGATACCAAAGAGGTAATCAGAAGAAATAAATAGAAGGACAGACGATACAATGGCCAAAAGTTTGAAGATACCAAAGGAGGTAATCAGAAGTAGTAAATAGAAGGACAGACGATACAATGGCCAAAAGTTTGAAGATACCAAAGGAGGTAATCAGAAGTAGTAAATAGAAGGACAGACAATACAATGACCAAAAGTTTGAAGATACCAAAGAGGTAATCAGAAGAAATAAATAGAAGGACAGACGATACAATGGCCAAAAGTTTGAAGATACCAAAGGAGGTAATCAGAAGTAGTAAATAGAAGGACAGACGATACAATGGCCAAAAGTTTGAAGATACCAAAGGAGGTAATCAGAAGTAGTAAATAGAAGGACAGACGATACAATGGCCAAAAGTTTGAAGATACCAAAGGAGGTAATCAGAAGTAGTAAATAGAAGGACAGACGATACAATGGCCAAAAGTTTGAAGATACCAAAGGAGGTAATCAGAAGTAGTAAATAGGACAGACGATACAATGGCCAAAAGGTTGAAGATATCAAAGGAGGTAATCAGAAGTAGTAAATAGAAGGACAGACGATACAATGGCCAAAAGTTTGAAGATATCAAAGGAGGTAATCAGAAGTAGTAAATAGAAGGACAGACAATACAATGACCAAAGTTTGAAGATACCAAAGAGGTAATCAGAAGTAGTAAATAGAAGGACAGACGATACAATGGCCAAAAGTTTGAAGATACCAAAGGAGGTAATCAGAAGTAGTAAATAGAAGGACAGATGATAAATGGCCAAAAGTTTGAAGATACCAAAGAGGTAATCAGAAGTAGTAAATAGAAGGACACACGATACAATGGCCAAAAGTTTGAAGATACCAAAGGAGGTAATCAGAAGTAGTAAATAGAAGGACAGACGATACAATGGCTAAAAGTTTGAAGATACCAAAGAGGTAATCAGAAGTAGTAAATAGAAGGACAGACGATACAATGGCCAAAAGTTTGAAGATACCAAAGGAGGTAATCAGAAGTAGTAAATAGAAGGACAGATGATACAATGGCCAAAAGTTTGAAGATACCAAAGGAGGTAATCAGAAGTAGTAAATAGAAGGACAGACGATACAATGGCCAAAAGTGTGAAGATACCAAAGGAGGTAATCAGAAGTAGTAAATAGAAGGACAGACGATACAATGGCCAAAAGTTTGAAGATACCAAAGGAGGTAATCAGAAGTAGTAAATAGAAGGACAGACGATACAATGGCCAAAAGTTTGAAGATATCAAAGGAGGTAATCAGAAGTAGTAAATAGAAGGACACACGATACAATGGCTAAAAGTTTGAAGATACCAAAGGAGGTAATCAGAAGTAGTAAATAGAAGGACAGATGATACAATGGCCAAAAGTTTGAAGATACCAAAGGAGGTAATCAGAAGTAGTAAATAGAAGGACAGACGATACAATGGCCAAAAGTTTGAAGATACCAAAGAGGTAATCAGAAGTAGTAAATAGAAGGACACACGATACAATGGCCAAAAGTTTGAAGATACCAAAGGAGGTAATCAGAAGTAGTAAATAGAAGGACAGACGATACAATGGCCAAAAGTTTGAAGATATCAAAGGAGGTAATCAGAAGTAGTAAATAGAAGGACAGACGATACAATGGCCAAAAGTTTGAAGATATCAAAGGAGGTAATCAGAAGTAGTAAATAGAAGGACAGACGATACAATGGCCAAAAGTTTGAAGATACCAAAGGAGGTAATCAGAAGTAGTAAATAGAAGGACAGACGATACAATGGCCAAAAGTTTGAAGATACCAAAGGAGGTAATCAGAAGTAGTAAATAGAAGGACAGACAATACAATGGCCAAAAGTTTGAAGATACCAAAGGGAGGTAATCAGAAGTAGTAAATAGAAGGACACACGATACAATGGCCAAAAGTTTGAAGATACCAAAGGAGGTAATCAGAAGTAGTAAATAGAAGGACAGACAATACAATGGCCAAAAGTTTGAAGATACCAAAGGAGGTAATCAGAAGTAGTAAATAAAAGGACAGACAAAACAATGGCCAAAAGTTTGAAGATACCAAAGAGGTAATCAGAAGTAGTAAATAGAAGGACAGACGATACAATGGCGAAAAGTTTGAAGATACCAAAGAGGTAATCAGAAGTAGTAAATAGAAGGACAGATGATACAATGGCCAAAAGTTTGAAGATACCAAAGGAGGTAATCAGAAGTAGTAAATAGAAGGACAGACGATACAATGGCCAAAAGTTTGAAGATACCAAAGGAGGTAATCAGAAGTAGTAAATAGAAGGACAGATGATACAATGGCCAAAAGTTTGAAGATACCAAAGGAGGTAATCAGAAGTAGTAAATAGAAGGACAGACGATACAATGGCCAAAAGTTTGAAGATACCAAAGAGGTAATCAGAAGTAGTAAATAGAAGGACAGACGATACAATGGCTAAAAGTTTGAAGAATAGGCCAACAACGCCTTAACAGAATCAGTTGAAATTTACTTGCACTTCAACATATTTGTTGTTTTTATTATGTCACTGTCTTTAGGCGACGGGGGCATTCGGTTTTACCGCCCGTTCCTCAAGAAGTGATTTCTGTGCAATAACTTACAAACACCTCAACATAATCACATTAAAATCATTTGTTTGAAAATGTTGTTAAAGACCTCAGATACAGATAAAGGTCGAATTTAATTATGTGGGGTATTTTGCATGTTTCTGTTTCTCAGCTCTATGATGCCAGACATATGTGTTATGCCCATCTACTTCTCGTATGGAGGGCATTTGTGTCATGGTTATTTTGTTTCCATATAATTTTGGTAATTAAAGCTTTTCTTGTATGACTGTGTTGATTTTCGATTGTAAAAAGCATGCGGTGACCTAAATATTGGTTTTCGGCAGATTCTTGTGGTTCTGGTTTCGCCATTGAATAAGCTAGTTGTTGTATGGCCCGTCGTATTGCGTCGGTGCATACCTTCGTGCGTCCGTACACAAACGCAAACCCCTTGCCTCACTAGAAATGAGACCCTAGTTACGGACTTGTATGTCATAAGAAAGACAAAAGCTGCATTGGATTGGGAACTCTTACATGTTAAATAATTGAGTGAGCAATTTTTCAGCTCTTATCCTGACGAGAACACGCTACATTTGATGAGATGATGGTGTTGTACGTTTTCTATTAGATCAACGCGCTTAGTTGGATTGTTTAGTGCTAGCTCACTAAAGCAACAGTCCGCTGGTAGACATGTCGCTCCACCCAGACACATTATCTTGATTCATAGCCAATCAGTCTTTGCCCTTGCTAATTAATACTGCATGCTTAGCGAGAAACAGCAAATACCAATTTTATAGTTTGACTCGACCGGGGCTCGAACCCACAATCAACCTGACTAGAGACGAGCATGCTAACAATTAGACAACCGATATGATTCCTTAGATAAGTGTTTTACTGTGTCAATTTGTTAAACATTTTTTCAACTACTTACATTTTGCACAGATAACACATGAATAAAGTGATGGGACAGACATATGTATTTGTTTTCAAAAGCAACGTTCAATTATTTTGACCTTAAAGCTTCAAAAATGTAAAAATTTCAAATCGAAATGAGATGAACTTTAAACTGTATATATACATGATAACGAGTAGCTTAATACGGAGATAAGACCCCCCCCCCCCTTTTTTTGTAGCATTTTCCCATCCTTTTCCACTTGAATTATGAAAAAAAAGTTTTATACAGTGATTGTACCAATATAAACAAGGCGAACAATCACCTCTCATCTTAACTGAACTCCCTGAACACAAACCCCCAAGACATATGACGTCAGAGACAGACATATGACGTTAGAGACAGACATATGACGTTAGAGACAGACATATGACGTCAGAGACAGACACAAACATGTGGCGGGGTATTTTTGTCTCGATTATTTGAGACTTGTATTGAAGTGTTAAGATCAATTAAAACCTTTATTTAGTATCATCTGTATTTTAATAGAAGCTTGAAGACTTTCTATTCCAGGAAAAATTATGAATATTTAACGATGATTCATTGTCGGTAACCCACAGCTGATCACTCCCCGATTACTCTCTACTCATCGATGCCAGTTATGTATCTCCAACTATGTATCATCGACACCGGATATAGTTAATCAAACTTAGCCGGGATATTTCGTCAGTAATGTACATGTATAACCCACAATCGTAACTACTATAATATATATAACTTCGTAAGTAGGTGGCGGATAAATAGAACTACTTTTCACATGTCAGTTACATGAAAGTTTGATAAAGTTATATTGTAAACCATTTTCTATACTTCAATTATTTTCATGGATAAAAGTTAAAGTTTTAATTAGCTTTGCATGATTAGATTTTACTTAGTATGTCTTTCATATTGGATTTTCGTGGACTATATTTTTGTGCGGCAAACAATTTAAGAAGAATTTCTACTACAATGTATATACTTACGAGGTTATTGAAAGGGTAGCGAGAATGGCCGAGTAATTACGATTGGTATAACCCACTGTATATTAACGACACCGGATATTGTTATTTCTAAAGCCGAAACCTTTTCACCAACGAATGTTAAATGTTCATCAATTACACCTCTTTAATGTCAGAGTCTATTGCTGTAAATATCTTAAAGCTATCCCGAGACATCCTAAGACGATGTGTTTATATTTATACACATCATATTTTACACTTGTGTATTTATTGTTTATTTTGCATCTGGATTGTTCATTGACACAAAAACCTATTTCGATTAATTTATTCGGCATTTGTCTTAAGGATTGATGACAACACAGTGAAAGTCTTCATTTAAAATACTAGATATAATATTTTTTTTCATGATGGTGGTCTTGACCAACGTCCATTCATAATTGGACGATCGGCCATTGATAATTTTGTTATTTACCGTTTGCAATCTCATATATACTCGTTTTGATAAAAAAAATTAATAATAATAGGACATTACGACTTCCAAACACTTATTTTCTATTATCTTATCAAGATTTCATTTAATTAAGAAATAATTCTCAGATGTCTGGCTCTGCTTATTTTAACATGGGTAGGCATTATATTTGTCATTATTTTATACCGAGCGATAGCGAGGTGTAAGATCTTGACAAATATAATGCCTACCCATGTTAAAATAAGCATAGAGTCCGGCATCTGAGAATTATTTCGATTCTAACAGGGCATTTACGGTAATTTTATGCATTCAAGCGTACCTAAGCACAGGTTATTTTTGGGCGCTGTTCCAATTACCTCCTGCTATTATTTACAAGAATATATAACGCTACAGAATGTTCCAATTACCTCCCGCTATTACTTACAAGAATATATAACGCTACAGAAACGTTATAAAAATTGATAACGATAAAAAATTAGTTTCATCTGATTTTTTTGTATATTTATTATTTTTATTCTTTTAATTTAACTTACATAAAGTACAAATATGCAAAATACGCTGTCGATTAGATATGCCTTCTGCGCATGTGCTAGGGTGTTCTGTGCTATTTAGAGCCCTCTATTGTTTTCAAAGCGACTACGTCTAGCGGAATTCAGAACCAATTTGCCACGACGAGATCACAAAAATGAAGAATATTACAACAGAAATTTTCCGAATAAATATCCAATCAACTCATCATAGCCGATTTCGCTACTACATCATGACGAAGGTTACGGAATCACACAAGGTTTGTCGATTGGAATAATTGATATCGAACGCGGATCTGTAAGCTGCATCAAACATATGTCCAATTAGAATGCTGTAAGCAGACGCGTGTGAATGATTGTAAGCTAAGGAGCACATATTTTGTAGATGGGGAGTTCTAAGATTCCCAGTGGGTCCATGGTAACACCCTGTGGTCAGTAGCCCCTAGCTCGTAAGCTCACGAGAATTAGTTATTAGATGCCGTTCATGATTATAAAGGAAATATTTATAGGGGCACATATGTCTGGATCTGCACCAGTTAAGAGAACGTGTAAATATTCGCTTTGACAATTGCTTCTATTAGGGACCGACCATTTAACTTGAAAGGGGGGGGTTATGGTTTTTTGTTTCGTTCAAATTTTTTTTTTGGGACAACACAAGAGTTAGAATATACATTCTTTTTGTCGCGCAACATTTTTTTCAGCATCATTGGGAATCAGAATATTTTTTTAGAAAAAAAACCATAACAAAAATCCTAACCAGAGGTAATATCTGACAATGGATTGATCTTTCAAAAATCCTAACCACAGGTAATATCTGACAATGGACTGATCTCTTATAAACCATAACCAGGGTAATATCTGACAATAGACTGATCTCTTATAAACCATAACCAGGGTAATATCTGACAATAGACTGATCTCTTATAAACCATAACCAGGGTAATATCTGACAATAGACTGATCTCTTATAAACCATAACCAGGGTAATATCTGACAATAGACTGATCTCTTATAAAGCATAACCAGGGTAATATCTGACAATAGACTGATCTCTTATAAACCATAACCAGGGTAATATCTGACAATAGACTGATCTCTTATAAAGCATAACCAGGGTAATATCTGACAATAGACTGATCTCTTATAAAGCATAACCAGGGTAATATCTGACAATAGACTGATCTCTTATAAAGCATAACCAGGGTAATATCTGACAATAGACTGATCTCTTATAAACCATAACCAGGGTAATATCTGACAATAGACTGATCTCTTATAAACCATAACCAGGGTAATATCTGACAATAGACTGATCTCTTATAAACCATAACCAGGGTAATATCTGACAATAGACTGATCTCTTATAAAGCATAACCAGGGTAATATCTGACAATAGACTGATCTCTTATAAACCATAACCAGGGTAATATCTGACAATAGACTGATCTCTTATAAAGCATAACCAGGGTAATATCTGACAATAGACTGATCTCTTATAAAGCATAACCAGGGTAATATCTGACAATAGACTGATCTCTTATAAAGCATAACCAGGGTAATATCTGACAATAGACTGATCTCTTATAAAGCATAACCAGGGTAATATCTGACAATAGACTGATCTCCTATAAAGCATAACCACAGGTAATATCTGACAATAGACTGATCTCCTATAAAACATAACCAAGTGTAATAGCTGGCAATGGACTGATCTTCTATAAAGCATAACCAGAGGTAACATCTGACAATGGATTGATCTCCTATAAACCATAACAAAGTGTAATAGCTGGCAATGGACTGATCTCCTATAAAGCATAACCAGAGGTAATATCTGACAATGGACTGATCTCCTATAAAACATAACCAAGTGTAATAGCTGGCAATGGACTGATCTCCTATAAATCATAACCAGGGGTAATATCTGACAATGGACTGATCTCCTGTAAACCATAGCCAGAGGGTACTATCTGACAATGGACTGATCTCTCATAAACCATAACCAGGGATAATATCTGTCAATGTACTGATCTCCTATAAACCATAACCAGGGATAATATCTGACAATGGACTGATCCCCTATAAACCATAACCAGGGTAATATCTGACAATGGACTGATCTCCTATAAACCATAACCAGGGTAATATCTGACAATAGACTGATCTCTTATAAACCATAACCAGGGTAATATCTGACAATAGACTGATCTCCTATAAACCATAACCAGGGGTAATATCTGACAATGGAGTGATCTCCTATAAACCATAACCAGGGGTAATATCTGTCAATGGACTGATCTCCTATAAACCATAACCAGGGGTAATATCTGTCAATGGACTGATCTCCTATAAAACATAACCAAGTGTAATAGCTGGCAATGGACTGATCTTCTATAAAGCATAACCAGAGGTAACATCTGACAATGGATTGATCTCCTATAAACCATAACAAAGTGTAATAGCTGGCAATGGACTGATCTTCTATAAAGCATAACCAGAGGTAACATCTGACAATGGATTGATCTCCTATAAACCATAACAAAGTGTAATAGCTGGCAATGGACTGATCTCCTATAAAGCATAACCAGAGGTAATATCTGACAATGGACTGATCTCCTATAAAACATAACCAAGTGTAATAGCTGGCAATGGACTGATCTCCTATAAATCATAACCAGGGGTAATATCTGACAATGGACTGATCTCCTGTAAACCATAACCAGAGGGTAATATCTGACAATGGACTGATCTCTCATAAACCATAACCAGGGATAATATCTGTCAATGTACTGATCTCCTATAAACCATAACCAGGGATAATATCTGACAAAGGACTGATCCCCTATACACCATAATCAGGGTAATATCTGACAATAGACTGATCTCCTATAAACCATAACCAGGGTAATATCTGACAATAGACTGATCTCCTATAAACCATAACCAGGGTAATATCTGACAATAGACTGATCTCCTATAAACCATAACCAGGGGTAATATCTGACAATGGAGTGATCTCCTATAAACCATAACCAGGGGTAATATCTGTCAATGGACTGATCTCCTATAAACCATAACCAGGGGTAATATCTGTCAATGGACTGATCTCCTATAAAGCATAAACATGGGTAATATCTGACAATGGAGTGATTTCCTATAAACCATAACCAGTGGTGATATCTGACAAAGGACTGATCTCCTATAAACAATAACCAGGGGTAATATCTGACAATGGACTGATCTACTATAAACCATAACCAGTGGTAGTATCCGACAATGGACTGATCTCCTATAAAGCCATAACCAAGTGTAATATCTGACAATGGACTGATCTCCTATAAAGCATAAACAGGGGTAAGATCGGACAATGAACTGATCTGTCAACGTTCGAACGCGCCAAAAGATCTACGCCTCAGCTACATACTGCACTTTTGGAAAGCAAGGGGCGGGGGGATTCACAAGACTGGTCGGCTCTACGCGTCGTAGATGTTAAGAAGTTGCTTCCACCCACGAATGTCATACTCTTTAGAAATGACCACAAATTGACACTGTGCATGGTTTCTACTGTCTGCATGTCTACAGTTGAATAGGGAAATTTCATGTTATTGTTTAGTTTAAACAATATTTTATTAGAAATGATGCACATGTACAAAATACAATACAAAACGTAGGAATTCGGAAACAAGAAGACTTATATAAATCCGTCTCCCTAATACAAATAAGAAAGATCAAGCAGGTATTGAAATGAATCTTAAATAAGCAAAATGGCACTTCTGACATATATATATATCATTTTATCTACATGGTCTGTCATTACATACGCCTCTCTAAAACATGAACACTGGCCGTGCTTTTTATGCGATATATAACTAATCTTAAAATATGATTATAATTAGTGACAATATGATGAAACATGTGTAGTTATTACATCCTGTTATATTTGACATGGACTGAAATACCTAGAATGATGTGCCCATCGATAGGCTAAACATACATATCTCGTACAAAAACACAAAAATAAACAAAGTTAGCTACATGAGTGCCCTTCAGTCCTAGTATACGTCACATACTTGGGCACTCACTGTAGACATATATGGTAATATATGTACGTAATAATAAAATATACAAAATAATGTAATAAGAGAGAGCAAAATATAGATAAGGAACACATCACTCAAGGTTTCCAAGTTTTTCATGAATCGAAAACTAAAGATCAAATCGTCCACACTCCAAAATAAAGTTATGGACATTCGTTTGTTATCTTCAAAGCTCAATAATTCGTCGCCAAAGAGAAGGGTATCAATGGGAATATTCCTACCAAGATGTCCAATGGTCCTGACACCAGTATCATTATATAAATTAATTTGATGTGTTTAAGAGATTTTGATTGGATAAAAAATTGATGTTAATTTCCATAGACAAAATATTAAACCGGAAGTCACATGCTGGCGTCTCAATTGGGAAAATTTTTAATTTCAATTCTTTATAGGCAATTATTATCCGACAAAATATTTTTAGGACAAGAAAAAAATTAATTAGGAATTAATTTATAAGGATTGATCACAATTTTCTGTTCGGTTCATTCGAAATAAACTCAAAAATTTGGTACACACTGTGTAACCCGCGAAATGTGGTACACGGTGTGTACCACATTTTTGAGTTTATTTCTTCATGAACCGAAAAAAAATTGAGATCAATCCTTAAATAGATGACATTCTAACAGTAAGTGGGACGTGCTCTCAACATAACCGCATTGACAGAGGTTTGAATCAGTGATACTTCGGCGATATAAGTGGTCGTTTAAATTACTGCAAGATAAGTCTGGCATTGAAGAACTTGTCCTCTTCTACTACCAGTGTTAAAATATGATGGAATTTTAACCGCGTTACGATTTAAAAATCGCTTTAATGTGTATTTTGATGAATTTCGCCTGACGTCGATTGGAAGATTGTTCCATTCACAAACCGCCGACGGCAGAAATGAATTTCTATAGGACGAAGTCCTTGAATAGACAGTCTGGGTGTTGCTGGCCCTTCTGGTATTATAGTTATGTAAATCGTAGAGTTGTGGTGGGACTAGATTGCATGAATATTCTGGCGCGCAACCATGGAACATTTCATGAAATTTAATAACTTTATGCTTAATTCTTCGACATGACATGGTTTCCCAGCCTGTTTCGACATAAAGCTTTTCTTTTGAACACAGTTTAGTTGCTCCTGTAACAATACAGGCGGCTTCAATATTGATTGTTTCTAATCTTTCCCTAAGATATATTGGAATGTTATCTCAAACGATATCAGCATACTCAAGAATCGGCCTTACAAAACTAAAATATATGATTTGTAATGATTCTTGAGAGAGTTTGAACTTGAGCTTACGCACGAGATTTAAACGTGGCAATAATATGATCAATATGACTGTTCCAACAGCCATCATCTTGAAAAATTACACCCAGGTGTTTATGTTGTTCGACTTCGCGAATGATGGCATCGTTCATATAGATTGGAGGATGGTGGGGTTTAATAATTGTTTTTGATATGACCATTGTTTCAGTCTTTCTCTGGGGGGGAGTTATGGTTTTTTTAAAAAAAAATATTCTGATTCCCAATGTTGCTGAAAAAAATATTCTGATTTTGGTAGAGGAAAAAAAAATAATCTGATTCAGAGTTTTTGTCATATAACCTAATATTAAATTCTGGAAAAAAATTTCGCGCTTAGCGCGACATAAAAAATAAATATTCTAACTCTTGTGTTGTCCGAAAAAAAAATTCTGAACGAAACAAAAAACCATAACCCCCCCCTTCAAGTTAAATGGTCGGTCCCTTAGCGGCATCGGATGAAATACCATTTATTACGACTTTTTGTTTACGACCCGACAAATAACTTCTAAACCATCGCAGCAGATTTCCCCTAACACCATATGATGTAAGTTTATACAGAAGTCCCTCATGCCAGACACGATCGAATGCCTTACTGACATCGCAAAATATTACTCTGAGCTCTTTTCCTGAATCAAGAGCTCTACCCAAGTCGTCTGTTATGCTAAGAAGCTGGTTAATAGTAATATCCCCGGGCCTGAAACCACATTGCAAGCTTGTAATGACATTGTGTCTATTAAAATAATTATAAAGATGCGTGAAGATACACTTTTCCATTGTTTTCCCTATTATTGATAGGAGAGATATTGGTCTATAGTTAGACACTCTCTCGTTCCCCATTTTTAAAAAGAGGAATTACGTTAGCAATCGTCCAGCTGCTTGGAAAGACAACCAGTCTTAGTGATTTATTGAATAGCAGAGCCAGGGGATAACTGAGTTCACGGGCAGCGTATTTCAAACGTCTAGGACTAATACCATCTGGCCCAGTAGCTTTAGAAACATCTAACAACAGTAGGGAATCATACAGTTCTTCTTGCGACAAGATAATATGTTCGATCATTGGACGGTTAATAGCAGGGGTTGATGCGGGGATATCGGAATTGGAGTCGTCAATTAATGATTGTTGACAAAAATGGTCATTAAAAGCATTATCCTTTTCAATATCTTTAGTGATATAAGTGTCATTCAGTAATAATGGGGGATAATTTGAAAAATTACATGGCAGCCCACTGAGGTTGCGCAGTGTCTACCACCACTTTTTGATTGGGATATCGCTTGAATCTAAGCTATCGCGTTGGTTTTCGAAATATTCGGTTTTTGCCATTTTAATTTTATTGACACAGTCGTTCCGGGCTCTTCGAAAGTTTTCCCATGCCTCTTGTGTATCTTTATTTTTTGCCCTTCTATGTAACCGTTTACGCTTTCGAATTTTTTTGCGGACAGCGCCGTTCATCCAAGGAGGATCCTCAGAACGAACAACGATAAATTTGTTTGGAATATTATTCCCGGCCGCTTTAAGTATTTCGTCAGATACGATCGAAACTGCATCGTTTAGATGTGATTTGTGGATAAGTCTATCCCATTCTATATTACCCAAATCTTCGCAAAATTGGTCATAATGTTATTGTGTGTTCATATTGTTGTCTATATAACATTATTGTCACTTTGAAATGGACTTAACAATTGCTAATATTAAATAAACATTGATTTCTAAAATCATTAGGTGGTTATGGTGTTTAGCGCCAGCTTCAAAAATGTTTCAGTTATATCGTTACGGTCAGTTTTATTGATGGAGGAAACCAGTTATATCGTTACGGTCAGTTTTATTGATGAAGGAAAACGGAGTATCCAGAGAAATCCCCCGACCGGCTACAAGTCACTAAGATCGCGTATATCGTTTCTTTTGTGGACTAATATAGAAACAGTGATACAAACATGAATATTAATGAAATTTAATAACAATAAATATAAATACAATATAAACGGCGAGTTTTTCTTTCTTTAAAACAAAGGTTAACAAAATAATCTACCATTCTTCTTTGGTTATCGTCATAAAATTCATTGACAAATTAGAAGTCTCAAAGGGGTTGAATAAAAGCCTTGAATTCTCTGTATTTTTTTTAGGCTGTATGATGTATATAACATTATTTTCCAAAACGTGAAGTAAAACTCCTACCTTTTTACCACAGACAAATATCACATAGGAAATTGATAAACACATAGGAAACAGTGTTTTCTCATGGGATAAAAAATCCTACCTTTTTTTTTATCACAGATAAACAGACTTGATAAATATCCCATAGGAAATTGATAAATCCCATGGGGAACAGTGTTTTCCCACGGGATTCAGGATTTTAATATCTCTCATGTCAAAAATATAATATATCTCAGAAAAATATGAAAAAATATTAATTAACAAGTTTGAGTTTGTGAAATCCCATGAAATTTCGCGTTTCTGCTGCGATTTGGTAGATTTCAGGAATGGCGGGATAAGATTTGCAAATCATTAGAATTGCAAATTTAATTTGAAATGTGTTGAAGGAACTACTTGTAACTTTAACAGTGGAATATTTGACAAAAACAAAAACAAAAAATACCATGCTGTCGGACCAATTCCAAAATTCAATCTAAAAATCGTAGAAAGACGCAAAATCGATACCCCTAACACACAAATACATGACGGCTTAATTTCCTGGCTTTGTACGGACGCTTCATTAAAAAGTGACAGAACGAATGTTGTGTTTCCTTCACCTCATCATCTGTATTTCCATCTTTCTTACATCATTGTCTAATGTTTATTTCTTTATTTGGTTTTATAGTTTTGGTGAATTAAGGATCACATTAAAGCTGATTTACATATTATATGTTAATTCCCTTCTTTGTTGTTGTATCAGTGTCTTCATCTTTATGATAAAATGCTAAAATAGAGAATGTATAATTATATCAAAACCAGAGGCCCCTTTTTGATACCATGTATCTCTCAATGTATGTTACAACTAAATGTTTGTGGACATTTGTATTGTCTGTTTTTCGAATTACGGCTTCTGGGTATCCATTTTCGTAAACTGAAATATAACAATTTTGAATCAATGGCTCCACCGTCAGGACGCAATAACAAACCTAATTCTCTAAAACCAAAGACTCCCATGAGTCTGTATCTCTCAGTGTGAGCTTAAACACTTGTTAGATCAATGATACACTGATGTAATAGAAAAAAAAACCCCACAATTACCTTAAAAGCCTAGAGAAAAGCAGACAGAGGAGAACTATCAAGCCTAAGCGATTTGACGACTACGTCAATACGAACATCGTAGAAAACTCTGTCAAGAACAATATAAAGTCTTTCGACAGAAACCAGTGTAATACTGAGTAATATAGGAATTCATTCTTCAATAAAACTATATTAGAGTGGAACCACCTGGAGGAAAATATAGTTAGCGCTACCTCCGTTGAGAGCTTCAAATCTGCTCTCCGACATCATCAATAGGTGCTCTCTCCCCCGTTGAATTAAAGCCAGTATTGGTATTTTCAACGTATTCATACAGATACAGATACAGAATCCCAATAATCTATCTTTCTACCGTGGTTTTAAACGATAAACAATTACTAGTAGTGCAGGATTTACCATTGTGCTTAGGTGTGCACAGGGCTCTGCTGGCAAAGGGGGACCCATCTTCCCGCCAAATTTCTTTTTTACGATGGATTTTTGCTTATGTGGTGCAATTTTAAATTTGAAGGCGTTCAGTTTCGGAGCGATTCCAGACATAGTGATAGAGTTGATAGTCTACCAGGTCTACCTCCTTCAGGGCCCAAGTAAGGGGTATCATAACTTAACTAGCACAGGGCCTCATTTGTCCTAAATCCGGCACTGATTACTAATATCGGTGACCATCATGGTAGTTGCCTATTACCACTAAAGTTGTAAGTTCGAACCCGGTTCATGGCGATGTGTACTTGATACAACATTATGTGATAAAGTTTGTCAGTGACTTGTGACAGATCTGTGGTTTTCTCCGGGTACTCTGGTTTCCTCCGCCATTAAAACTGACCGCCATGATATGACTGAAATATTGATGAAAGTGGCGTTAAACACCATAACCCAAAGCTATCTTGGTTTTAAGCGATAAAGAACTACTAGTATCACACGAAAACCATTAATATTAAACAACGATGATAACCAATTTATAAATCTACTTATTTGTGTATTTTAATACTCAATCAAAGAATAAATTTAAAAAATACGTACCATCCATTTCTGGTGCCACACAACATATCCTTTTCCCCTAGTACACGGACAAGAAATTCCCCTTCGTGTTGACATACTGTGCTGTAAGGCAATAAAACATAATTTCCTTCTTCAAGATCAAAGCGTGCTGTAATCTCTCGTTCTTCTTCACGCGAGTCAATTTGACCAATGAACTTATACTTAGATAAATCTTTACATTCTATCTGTTTACACTGAAATACAAGGTATTGAGATAAGTACAATTCAAACTAAATAACGGACAAGAGGGGTTTGAAGAACTAAATAACGGACAAGAGGAGTTTGAAGAACTAAATAACGGACAAGAGGAGTTTGAAGAACTAAATAACGGACAAGAGGAGTTTGAAGAACTAAATAACGGACAAGAGGAGTTTAAAGAACTAAATAACGGACAAGAAGGGTTTGAAGAACTAAATAACGGACAAGAAGGGTTTGAAGAACTAAATAACGGACAAGAGGAGTTTGAAGAACTAAATAACGGACAAGAGGAGTTTGAAGAACTAAATAACGGACAAGAGGAGTTTAAAGAACTAAATAACGGACAAGAAGGGTTTGAAGAACTAAATAACGGACAAGAAGGGTTTGAAGAACTAAATAACGGACAAGAGGAGTTTGAAGAACTAAATAACGAACAAGAGGAGTTTAAAGAACTAAATAACGGACAAGAAGGGTTTGAAGAACTAAATAACGGACAAGAAGGGTTTGAAGAACTAAATAACGGACAAGAGGAGTTTGAAGAACTAAATAACGAACAAGAGGAGTTTAAAGAACTAAATAACGGACAAGAAGGGTTTGAAGAACTAAATAACGGCCAAGAGCAGTTTGAAGAACTAAATAACGGACAAGAGGAGTTTGAAGAACTAAATAACGGACAAGAGGAGTTTGAAGAACTAAATAACGAACAAGAGGAGTTTAAAGAACTAAATAACGAACAAGAAGGGTTTGAAGAACTAAATAACGGACAAGAGGGGTTTGAAGAACTAAATAACGGACAAGAAGGGTTTGAAGAACTAAATAACGGACAAGAGGAGTTTGAAGAACTAAATAACGAACAAGAGGAGTTTAAAGAACTAAATAACGAACAAGAAGGGTTTGAAGAACTAAATAACGGACAAGAAGGGTTTGAAGAACTAAATAACGGACAAGAAGGGTTTGAAGAACTAAATAACGAACAAGAAGGGTTTGAAGAACTAAATAACGAACAAGAGGAGTTTGAAGAACTAAATAACGGACAAGAGGAGTTTAGAGAACTAAATAACGAACAAGAGGAGTTTGAAGAACTAAATAACGGACAAGAAGGGTTTGAAGAACTAAATAACGGACAAGAGGAGTTTAAAGAACTAAATAACGGACAAGAGGAGTTTGAAGAACTAAATAATGGACAAGAGGAGTTTGAAGAACTAAATAACGAACAAGAGGAGTTTAAAGAACTAAATAACGGACAAGAAGGGTTTGAAGAACTAAATAACGGACAAGAAGGGTTTGAAGAACTAAATAACGGACAAGAGGAGTTTAAAGAACTAAATAACGGACAAGAGGAGTTTGAAGAACTAAATAACGGACAAGAGGAGTTTGAAGAACTAAATAACGAACAAGAGGAGTTTAAAGAACTAAATAACGGACAAGAAGGGTTTGAAGAACTAAATAACGGACAAGAGGAGTTTGAAGAACTAAATAACGGACAAGAGGAGTTTGAAGAACTAAATAACGGACAAGAAGGGTTTGAAGAACTAAATAAAGGACAATAGGAGTTTAAAGAACTAAATAACGAAGAAGAGGAGTTTGAAGAACTAAATAACGGAAAAGAGGAGTTTGAAGAACTAAATAACGGACAAGAGGAGTTTGAAGAACTAAATAACGGACAAGAGGAGTTTGAAGAACTAAATAACGAACAAGAGGAGTTTAAAGAACTAAATAACGGACAAGAAGGGTTTGAAGAACTAAATAACGGACAAGAGGAGTTTGAAGAACTAAATAACGGACAAGAGGAGTTTGAAGAACTAAATAACGAACAAGAGGAGTTTAAAGAACTAAATAACGAACAAGAAGGGTTTGAAGAACTAAATAACGGACAAGAGGAGTTTGAAGAACTAAATAACGGACAAGAGGAGTTTGAAGAACTAAATAACGGACACGAAGAGTTTGAAGAACTAAATAACGGACAAGAAGGGTTTGAAGAACTAAATAACGGACAAGAGGAGTTTAAAGAACTAAATAACGGACACGAAGAGTTTGAAGAACTAAATAACGGACAAGAGGGGTTTGAAGAACTAAATAACGGACAAGAGGAGTTTAAAGAACTAAATAACGAACAAGAGGAGTTTGAAGAACTAAATAACGGACAAGAAGGGTTTGAAGAACTAAATAACGGACAAGAAGGGTTTGAAGAACTAAATAACGAACAAGAGGAGTTTGAAGAAATAAATAACGGACAAGAGGAGTTTAAAGAACTAAATAACGAACAAGAGGAGTTTGAAGAACTAAATAACGGACAAGAAGAGTTTGAAGAACTAAATAACGGACAAGAGGAGTTTAAAGAACTAAATAATGGACAAGAGGAGTTTGAAGAACTAAATAACGGACAAGAGGGGTTTGAAGAACTAAATAACGAACAAGAGGAGTTTGAAGAACTAAATAACGGACAAGAAGGGTTTGAAGAACTAAATAACGGACAAGAGGAGTTTAAAGAACTAAATAACGGACAAGAGGAGTTTGAAGAACTAAATAACGAACAAGAGGAGTTTGAAGAACTAAATAACGAACAAGAGGAGTTTAAAGAACTAAATAACGGACAAGAGGAGTTTAAAGAACTAAATAACGAACAAGAGGGGTTTGAAGAACTAAATAACGGACAAGAGGAGTTTAAAGAACTAAATAACGGACAAGAGGAGTTTGAAGAACTAAATAACGGACAAGAGGAGTTTAAAGAACTAAATAACGAACAAGAAGGGTTTGAAGAACTAAATAACGGACAAGAAGGGTTTGAAGAACTAAATAACGGACAAGAGGAGTTTGAAGAACTAAATAACGAACAAGAGGAGTTCAAAGAACTAAATAACGAACAAAAAGGGTTTGAAGAACTAAATAACGGACAAGAAGGGTTTGAAGAACTAAATAACGGACAAGAGGAGTTTGAAGAACTAAATAACGAACAAGAGGAGTTTAAAGAACTAAATAACGGACAAGAGGAGTTTGAAGAACTAAATAACGGACAAGAGGAGTTTGAAGAACTAAATAACGGACAAGAGGAGTTTGAAGAACTAAATAACGGACAAGAGGAGTTTAAAGAACTAAATAACGAACAAGAGGAGTTTGAAGAACTAAATAACGGACAAGAGGAGTTTGAAGAACTAAATAACGGACAAGAGGAGTTTAAAGAACTAAATAACGGACAAGAGGGGTTTGAAGAACTAAATAACGGACAAGAGGAGTTTGAAGAACTAAATAACGGACAAGAAGGGTTTGAAGAACTAAATAACGGACAAGAGGGGTTTGAAGAACTAAATAACGGACAAGAAGGGTTTGAAGAACTAAATAACGGACAAGAGGAGTTTGAAGAACTAAATAACGAACAAGAGGAGTTTAAAGAACTAAATAACGAACAAGAACGGTTTGAAGAACTAAATAACGGACAAGAAGGGTTTGAAGAACTAAATAACGGACAAGAGGAGTTTGAAGAACTAAATAACAAACAAGAGGAGTTTAAAGAACTAAATAACGAACAAGAAGGGTTTGAAGAACTAAATAACGAACAAGAAGGGTTTGAAGAACTAAATAACGAACAAGAGGAGTTTGAAGAACTAAATAACGGACAAGAGGAGTTTGAAGAACTAAATAACGGACAAGAGGAGTTTGAAGAACTAAATAACGGACAAGAAGGGTTTGAAGAACTAAATAACGAACAAGAGGAGTTTGAAGAACTAAATAACGGACAAGAGGAGTTTGAAGAACTAAATAACGGACAAGAGGAGTTTGAAGAACTAAATAACGGACAAGAGGAGTTTAAAGAACTAAATAACGAACAAGAGGAGTTTGAAGAACTAAATAACGGACAAGAAGGGTTTGAAGAACTAAATAACGGACAAGAAGGGTTTGAAGAACTAAATAACGAACAAGAGGAGTTTGAAGAAATAAATAACGGACAAGAGGAGTTTAAAGAACTAAATAACGAATAAGAGGAGTTTGAAGAACTAAATAACGGACAAGAAGAGTTTGAAGAACTAAATAACGGACAAGAGGAGTTTAAAGAACTAAATAACGGACAAGAGGAGTTTGAAGAACTAAATAACGGACAAGAGGGGTTTGAAGAACTAAATAACGAACAAGAGGAGTTTGAAGAACTAAATAACGGACAAGAAGGGTTTGAAGAACTAAATAACGGACAAGAGGAGTTTAAAGAACTAAATAACGGACAAGAGGAGTTTGAAGAACTAAATAACGAACAAGAGGAGTTTGAAGAACTAAATAACGAACAAGAGGAGTTTAAAGAACTAAATAACGGACAAGAGGAGTTTGAAGAACTAAATAACGAACAAGAGGAGTTTGAAGAACTGAATAACGGACAAGAGGAGTTTGAAGAACTAAATAACGAACAAGAGGAGTTTGAAGAACTAAAAAACGGACAAGAGGAGTTTGAAGAACTAAATAACGGACAAGAGGAGTTTGAAGAACTAAATAACGGACAAGAGGAGTTTAAAGAACTAAATAACGAACAAGAAGGGTTTGAAGAACTAAATAGCGGACAAGAGGGGTTTGAAGAACTAAATAACGGACAAGAGGAGTTTAAAGAACTAAATAACGAACAAGAAGGGTTTGAAGAACTAAATAACGGACAAGAGGAGTTTAAAGAACTAAATAACGGACAAGAGGAGTTTGAAGAACTAAATAACGGACAAGAGGAGTTTAAAGAACTAAATAACGAACAAGAAGGGTTTGAAGAACTAAATAACGGACAAGAAGGGTTTGAAGAACTAAATAACGGACAAGAGGAGTTTGAAGAACTAAATAACGAACAAGAGGAGTTTAAAGAACTAAATAACGAACAAGAAGGGTTTGAAGAACTAAATAACGGACAAGAAGGGTTTGAAGAACTAAATAACGGACAAGAGGAGTTTGAAGAACTAAATAACGAACAAGAGGAGTTTAAAGAACTAAATAACGGACAAGAGGAGTTTGAAGAACTAAATAACGGACAAGAGGAGTTTGAAGAACTAAATAACGGACAAGAGGAGTTTGAAGAACTAAATAACGGACAAGAGGAGTTTAAAGAACTAAATAACGAACAAGAGGAGTTTGAAGAACTAAATAACGGACAAGAGGAGTTTGAAGAACTAAATAACGGACAAGAGGAGTTTAAAGAACTAAATAACGGACAAGAGGGGTTTGAAGAACTAAATAACGGACAAGAGGAGTTTGAAGAACTAAATAACGGACAAGAAGGGTTTGAAGAACTAAATAACGAACAAGAGGAGTTTGAAGAACTAAATAACGGACAAGAGGAGTTTGAAGAACTAAATAACGGACAAGAGGAGTTTGAAGAACTAAATAACGGACAAGAGGAGTTTAAAGAACTAAATAACGAACAAGAGGAGTTTGAAGAACTAAATAACGGACAAGAAGGGTTTGAAGAACTAAATAACGGACAAGAAGGGTTTGAAGAACTAAATAACGAACAAGAGGAGTTTGAAGAAATAAATAACGGACAAGAGGAGTTTAAAGAACTAAATAACGAACAAGAGGAGTTTGAAGAACTAAATAACGGACAAGAAGAGTTTGAAGAACTAAATAACGGACAAGAGGAGTTTAAAGAACTAAATAACGGACAAGAGGAGTTTGAAGAACTAAATAACGGACAAGAGGGGTTTGAAGAACTAAATAACGAACAAGAGGAGTTTGAAGAACTAAATAACGGACAAGAAGGGTTTGAAGAACTAAATAACGGACAAGAGGAGTTTAAAGAACTAAATAACGGACAAGAGGAGTTTGAAGAACTAAATAACGAACAAGAGGAGTTTGAAGAACTAAATAACGAACAAGAGGAGTTTAAAGAACTAAATAACGGACAAGAGGAGTTTGAAGAACTAAATAACGAACAAGAGGAGTTTGAAGAACTAAATAACGGACAAGAGGAGTTTGAAGAACTAAATAACGAACAAGAGGAGTTTGAAGAACTAAAAAACGGACAAGAGGAGTTTGAAGAACTAAATAACGGACAAGAGGAGTTTGAAGAACTAAATAACGGACAAGAGGAGTTTAAAGAACTAAATAACGAACAAGAAGGGTTTGAAGAACTAAATAGCGGACAAGAGGGGTTTGAAGAACTAAATAACGGACAAGAGGAGTTTAAAGAACTAAATAACGAACAAGAAGGGTTTGAAGAACTAAATAACGGACAAGAGGAGTTTAAAGGACTAAATAACGGACAAGAGGAGTTTGAAGAAATAAATAACGGACAAGAGGAGTTTAAAGAACTAAATAACGAACAAGAAGGGTTTGAAGAACTAAATAACGGACAAGAAGGGTTTGAAGAACTAAATAACGGACAAGAGGAGTTTGAAGAACTAAATAACGAACAAGAGGAGTTTAAAGAACTAAATAACGAACAAGAAGGGTTTGAAGAACTAAATAACGGACAAGAAGGGTTTGAAGAACTAAATAACGGACAAGAGGAGTTTGAAGAACTAAATAACGAACAAGAGGAGTTTAAAGAACTAAATAACGGACAAGAGGAGTTTGAAGAACTAAATAACGGACAAGAGGAGTTTGAAGAACTAAATAACGGACAAGAGGAGTTTGAAGAACTAAATAACGGACAAGAGGAGTTTAAAGAACTAAATAACGAACAAGAGGAGTTTGAAGAACTAAATAACGGACAAGAGGAGTTTGAAGAACTAAATAACGGACAAGAGGAGTTTAAAGAACTAAATAACGGACAAGAGGGGTTTGAAGAACTAAATAACGGACAAGAGGAGTTTGAAGAACTAAATAACGGACAAGAAGGGTTTGAAGAACTAAATAACGGACAAGAGGGGTTTGAAGAACTAAATAACGGACAAGAAGGGTTTGAAGAACTAAATAACGGACAAGAGGAGTTTGAAGAACTAAATAACGAACAAGAGGAGTTTAAAGAACTAAATAACGAACAAGAACGGTTTGAAGAACTAAATAACGGACAAGAAGGGTTTGAAGAACTAAATAACGGACAAGAGGAGTTTGAAGAACTAAATAACAAACAAGAGGAGTTTAAAGAACTAAATAACGAACAAGAAGGGTTTGAAGAACTAAATAACGAACAAGAAGGGTTTGAAGAACTAAATAACGAACAAGAGGAGTTTGAAGAACTAAATAACGGACAAGAGGAGTTTGAAGAACTAAATAACGGACAAGAGGAGTTTGAAGAACTAAATAACGGACAAGAAGGGTTTGAAGAACTAAATAACGAACAAGAGGAGTTTGAAGAACTAAATAACGGACAAGAGGAGTTTGAAGAACTAAATAACGGACAAGAGGAGTTTGAAGAACTAAATAACGGACAAGAAGGGTTTGAAGAACTAAATAACGGACAAGAGGAGTTTAAAGAACTAAATAACGAACAAGAGGAGTTTGAAGAACTAAATAACGGACAAGAGGAGTTTGAAGAATTAAATAACGGACAAGAGGAGTTTGAAGAACTAAATAACGGACAAGAGGAGTCTAAAGAACTAAATAACGGACACGAAGAGTTTGAAGAACTAAATAACGGACAAGAAGGGTTTGAAGAACTAAATAACGGACAAGAGGAGTTTGAAGAACTAAATAACGAACAAGAGGAGTTTAAAGAACTAAATAACGAACAAGAAGGGTTTGAAGAACTAAATAACGGACAAGAAGGGTTTGAAGAACTAAATAACGGACAAGAGGAGTTTGAAGAACTAAATAACGGACAAGAGGAGTTTGAAGAACTAAATAACGGACAAGAGGAGTTTGAAGAACTAAATAACGAACAAGAGGAGTTTAAAGAACTAAATAACGAACAAGAAGGGTTTGAAGAACTAAATAACGGACAAGAGGGGTTTGAAGAACTAAATAACGGACAAGAAGGGTTTGAAGAACTAAATAACGGACAAGAGGAGTTTGAAGAACTAAATAACGAACAAGAGGAGTTTAAAGAACTAAATAACGAACAAGAAGGGTTTGAAGAACTAAATAACGGACAAGAAGGGTTTGAAGAACTAAATAACGGACAAGAAGGGTTTGAAGAACTAAATAACGAACAAGAAGGGTTTGAAGAACTAAATAACGAACAAGAGGAGTTTGAAGAACTAAATAACGGACAAGAGGAGTTTAAAGAACTAAATAACGAACAAGAGGAGTTTGAAGAACTAAATAACGGACAAGAAGGGTTTGAAGAACTAAATAACGGACAAGAGGAGTTTGAAGAACTAAATAACGGACAAGAGGAGTTTGAAGAACTAAATAACGGACAAGAGGAGTTTGAATAACTAAATAACGGACAAGAGGAGTTTAAAGAAATAAATAACGGACAAGAAGGGTTTGAAGAACTAAATAACGGACAAGAAGGGTTTGAAGAACTAAATAACGGACAAGAGGAGTTTAAAGAACTAAATAACGGACAAGAGGAGTTTGAAGAACTAAATAACGGACAAGAGGAGTTTGAAGAACTAAATAACGAACAAGAGGAGTTTAAAGAACTAAATAACGGACAAGAAGGGTTTGAAGAACTAAATAATGGACAAGAGGAGTTTGAAGAACTAAATAACGGACAAGAGGAGTTTGAAGAACTAAATAACGGACACGAAGAGTTTGAAGAACTAAATAACGGACAAGAGGAGTTTGAAGAACTAAATAACAGACAAGAGGAGTTTGAAGAACTAAATAACGGACAAGAGGAGTTTGAAGAACTAAATAACGAACATGAGGAGTTTAAAGAACTAAATAACGGACAAGAAGGGTTTGAAGAACTAAATAACGGACAAGAGGAGTTTGAAGAACTAAATAACGGACAAGAGGAGTTTGAAGAACTAAATAACGAACAAGAGGAGTTTGAAGAACTAAATAACGGACAAGAAGGGTTTGAAGAACTAAATAACGGACAAGAGGAGTTTGAAGAACTAAATAACGGACAAGAGGAGTTTGAAGAACTAAATAACGGACACGAAGAGTTTAAAGAACTAAATAACGAACAAGAAGGGTTTGAAGAACTAAATAGCGGACAAGAGGGGTTTGAAGAACTAAATAACGGACAAGAGGAGTTTAAAGAACTAAATAACGAACAAGAGGGGTTTGAAGAACTAAATAACGGACAAGAGGAGTTTAAAGAACTAAATAACGGACAAGAGGAGTTTGAAGAACTAAATAACGGACAAGAGGAGTTTAAAGAACTAAATAACGAACAAGAGGAGTTTGAAGAACTAAATAACGGACAAGAAGGGTTTGAAGAACTAAATAACGGACAAGAAGGGTTTGAAGAACTAAATAACGGACAAGAGGAGTTTGAAGAACTAAATAACGAACAAGAGGAGTTTAAAGAACTAAATAACGAACAAGAAGGGTTTGAAGAACTAAATAACGGACAAGAAGGGTTTGAAGAACTAAATAACGGACAAGAGGAGTTTGAAGAACTAAATAACGGACAAGAGGAGTTTGAAGAACTAAATAACGAACAAGAGGAGTTTAAAGAACTAAATAACGGACAAGAGGAGTTTGAAGAACTAAATAACGGACAAGAGGAGTTTGAAGAACTAAATAACGGACAAGAGGAGTTTGAAGAACTAAATAACGGACAAGAGGAGTTTAAAGAACTAAATAACGAACAAGAGGAGTTTGAAGAACTAAATAACGGACAAGAGGAGTTTGAAGAACTAAATAACGGACAAGAGGAGTTTAAAGAACTAAATAACGGACAAGAGGGGTTTGAAGAACTAAATAACGGACAAGAGGAGTTTGAAGAACTAAATAACGGACAAGAAGGGTTTGAAGAACTAAATAACGGACAAGAGGGGTTTGAAGAACTAAATAACGGACAAGAAGGGTTTGAAGAACTAAATAACGGACAAGAGGAGTTTGAAGAACTAAATAACGAACAAGAGGAGTTTGAAGAACTAAATAACGAACAAGAACGGTTTGAAGAACTAAATAACGGACAAGAAGGGTTTGAAGAACTAAATAACGGACAAGAGGAGTTTGAAGAACTAAATAACAAACAAGAGGAGTTTAAAGAACTAAATAACGAACAAGAAGGGTTTGAAGAACTAAATAACGAACAAGAAGGGTTTGAAGAACTAAATAACGAACAAGAGGAGTTTGAAGAACTAAATAACGGACAAGAGGAGTTTGAAGAACTAAATAACGGACAAGAGGAGTTTGAAGAACTAAATAACGGACAAGAAGGGTTTGAAGAACTAAATAACGAACAAGAGGAGTTTGAAGAACTAAATAACGGACAAGAGGAGTTTGAAGAACTAAATAACGGACAAGAGGAGTTTGAAGAACTAAATAACGGACAAGAGGAGTTTGAAGAATTAAATAACGGACAAGAGGAGTTTGAAGAACTAAATAACGGACAAGAGGAGTTTAAAGAACTAAATAACGGACACGAAGAGTTTGAAGAACTAAATAACGGACAAGAAGGGTTTGAAGAACTAAATAACGGACAAGAGGAGTTTGAAGAACTAAATAACAAACAAGAGGAGTTTAAAGAACTAAATAACGAACAAGAAGGGTTTGAAGAACTAAATAACGAACAAGAAGGGTTTGAAGAACTAAATAACGAACAAGAGGAGTTTGAAGAACTAAATAACGGACAAGAGGAGTTTGAAGAACTAAATAACGGACAAGAGGAGTTTGAAGAACTAAATAACGGACAAGAAGGGTTTGAAGAACTAAATAACGAACAAGAGGAGTTTGAAGAACTAAATAACGGACAAGAGGAGTTTGAAGAACTAAATAACGGACAAGAGGAGTTTGAAGAACTAAATAACGGACAAGAAGGGTTTGAAGAACTAAATAACGGACAAGAGGAGTTTAAAGAACTAAATAACGAACAAGAGGAGTTTGAAGAACTAAATAACGGACAAGAGGAGTTTGAAGAATTAAATAACGGACAAGAGGAGTTTGAAGAACTAAATAACGGACAAGAGGAGTTTAAAGAACTAAATAACGGACACGAAGAGTTTGAAGAACTAAATAACGGACAAGAAGGGTTTGAAGAACTAAATAACGGACAAGAGGAGTTTGAAGAACTAAATAACGAACAAGAGGAGTTTAAAGAACTAAATAACGAACAAGAAGGGTTTGAAGAACTAAATAACGGACAAGAAGGGTTTGAAGAACTAAATAACGGACAAGAGGAGTTTGAAGAACTAAATAACGGACAAGAGGAGTTTGAAGAACTAAATAACGGACAAGAGGAGTTTGAAGAACTAAATAACGAACAAGAGGAGTTTAAAGAACTAAATAACGAACAAGAAGGGTTTGAAGAACTAAATAACGGACAAGAGGGGTTTGAAGAACTAAATAACGGACAAGAAGGGTTTGAAGAACTAAATAACGGACAAGAGGAGTTTGAAGAACTAAATAACGAACAAGAGGAGTTTAAAGAACTAAATAACGAACAAGAAGGGTTTGAAGAACTAAATAACGGACAAGAAGGGTTTGAAGAACTAAATAACGGACAAGAAGGGTTTGAAGAACTAAATAACGAACAAGAAGGGTTTGAAGAACTAAATAACGAACAAGAGGAGTTTGAAGAACTAAATAACGGACAAGAGGAGTTTAAAGAACTAAATAACGAACAAGAGGAGTTTGAAGAACTAAATAACGGACAAGAAGGGTTTGAAGAACTAAATAACGGACAATAGGAGTTTGAAGAACTAAATAACGGACAAGAGGAGTTTGAAGAACTAAATAACGGACAAGAGGAGTTTGAATAACTAAATAACGAACAAGAGGAGTTTAAAGAACTAAATAACGGACAAGAAGGGTTTGAAGAACTAAATAACGGACAAGAAGGGTTTGAAGAACTAAATAACGGACAAGAGGAGTTTAAAGAACTAAATAACGGACAAGAGGAGTTTGAAGAACTAAATAACGGACAAGAGGAGTTTGAAGAACTAAATAACGAACAAGAGGAGTTTAAAGAACTAAATAACGGACAAGAAGGGTTTGAAGAACTAAATAATGGACAAGAGGAGTTTGAAGAACTAAATAACGGACAAGAGGAGTTTGAAGAACTAAATAACGGACACGAAGAGTTTGAAGAACTAAATAACGGACAAGAGGAGATTGAAGAACTAAATAACGGACAAGAGGAGTTTGAAGAACTAAATAACGGACAAGAGGAGTTTGAAGAACTAAATAACGAACATGAGGAGTTTAAAGAACTAAATAACGGACAAGAAGGGTTTGAAGAACTAAATAACGGACAAGAGGAGTTTGAAGAACTAAATAACGGACAAGAGGAGTTTAAAGAACTAAATAACGAACAAGAAGGGTTTGAAGAACTAAATAACGGACAAGAAGGGTTTGAAGAACTAAATAACGGACAAGAGGAGTTTGATGAACTAAATAACGAACAAGAGGAGTTTAAAGAACTAAATAACGAACAAGAAGGGTTTGAAGAACTAAATAACGGACAAGAGGAGTTTAAAGAACTAAATAACGAACAAGAAGGGTTTGAAGAACTAAATAGCGGACAAGAGGGGTTTGAAGAACTAAATAACGGACAAGAGGAGTTTAAAGAACTAAATAACGAACAAGAGGGGTTTGAAGAACTAAATAACGGACAAGAGGAGTTTAAAGAACTAAATAACGGACACGAAGAGTTTGAAGAACTAAATAACGGACAAGAAGGGTTTGAAGAACTAAATAACGGACAAGAGGAGTTTGAAGAACTAAATAACGAACAAGAGGAGTTTAAAGAACTAAATAACGAACAAGAGGAGTTTGAAGAACTAAATAACGGACAAGAGGAGTTTGAAGAACTAAATAACGGACAAGAGGAGTTTAAAGAACTAAATAACGGACAAGAGGGGTTTGAATAACTAAATAACGAACAAGAGGAGTTTAAAGAACTAAATAACGGACAAGAAGGGTTTGAAGAACTAAATAACGGACAAGAAGGGTTTGAAGAACTAAATAACGGACAAGAGGAGTTTAAAGAACTAAATAACGGACAAGAGGAGTTTGAAGAACTAAATAACGGACAAGAGGAGTTTGAAGAACTAAATAACGAACAAGAGGAGTTTAAAGAACTAAATAACGGACAAGAAGGGTTTGAAGAACTAAATAATGGACAAGAGGAGTTTGAAGAACTAAATAACGGACAAGAGGAGTTTGAAGAACTAAATAACGGACACGAAGAGTTTGAAGAACTAAATAACGGACAAGAGGAGATTGAAGAACTAAATAACGGACAAGAGGAGTTTGAAGAACTAAATAACGGACAAGAGGAGTTTGAAGAACTAAATAACGAACATGAGGAGTTTGAAGAACTAAATAACGGACAAGAAGGGTTTGAAGAACTAAATAACGGACAAGAGGAGTTTGAAGAACTAAATAACGGACAAGAGGAGTTTAAAGAACTAAATAACGAACAAGAAGGGTTTGAAGAACTAAATAACGGACAAGAAGGGTTTGAAGAACTAAATAACGGACAAGAGGAGTTTGAAGAACTAAATAACGAACAAGAGGAGTTTAAAGAACTAAATAACGAACAAGAAGGGTTTGAAGAACTAAATAACGGACAAGAGGAGTTTGAAGAACTAAATAACGAACAAGAAGGGTTTGAAGAACTAAATAGCGGACAAGAGGGGTTTGAAGAACTAAATAACGGACAAGAGGAGTTTAAAGAACTAAATAACGAACAAGAGGGGTTTGAAGAACTAAATAACGGACAAGAGGAGTTTAAAGAACTAAATAACGGACAAGAGGAGGTTGAAGAACTAAATAACGGACAAGAGGAGTTTAAAGAACTAAATAACGAACAAGAAGGGTTTGAAGAACTAAATAACGGACAAGAAGGGTTTGAAGAACTAAATAACGGACAAGAGGAGTTTGAAGAACTAAATAACGAACAAGAGGAGTTTAAAGAACTAAATAACGAACAAGAAGGGTTTGAAGAACTAAATAACGGACAAGAAGGGTTTGAAGAACTAAATAACGGACAAGAGGAGTTTGAAGAACTAAATAACGAACAAGAGGAGTTTAAAGAACTAAATAACGGACAAGAGGAGTTTGAAGAACTAAATAACGGACAAGAGGAGTTTGAAGAACTAAATAACGGACAAGAGGAGTTTGAAGAACTAAATAACGGACAAGAGGAGTTTAAAGAACTAAATAACGAACAAGAGGAGTTTGAAGAACTAAATAACGGACAAGAGGAGTTTGAAGAACTAAATAACGGACAAGAGGAGTTTAAAGAACTAAATAACGGACAAGAGGGGTTTGAAGAACTAAATAACGGACAAGAGGAGTTTGAAGAACTAAATAACGGACAAGAAGGGTTTGAAGAACTAAATAACGGACAAGAGGGGTTTGAAGAACTAAATAACGGACAAGAAGGGTTTGAAGAACTAAATAACGGACAAGAGGAGTTTGAAGAACTAAATAACGAACAAGAGGAGTTTGAAGAACTAAATAACGAACAAGAACGGTTTGAAGAACTAAATAACGGACAAGAAGGGTTTGAAGAACTAAATAACGGACAAGAGGAGTTTGAAGAACTAAATAACAAACAAGAGGAGTTTAAAGAACTAAATAACGAACAAGAAGGGTTTGAAGAACTAAATAACGAACAAGAAGGGTTTGAAGAACTAAATAACGAACAAGAGGAGTTTGAAGAACTAAATAACGGACAAGAGGAGTTTGAAGAACTAAATAACGGACAAGAGGAGTTTGAAGAACTAAATAACGGACAAGAAGGGTTTGAAGAACTAAATAACGAACAAGAGGAGTTTGAAGAACTAAATAACGGACAAGAGGAGTTTGAAGAACTAAATAACGGACAAGAGGAGTTTGAAGAACTAAATAACGGACAAGAAGGGTTTGAAGAACTAAATAACGGACAAGAGGAGTTTAAAGAACTAAATAACGAACAAGAGGAGTTTGAAGAACTAAATAACGGACAAGAGGAGTTTGAAGAACTAAATAACGGACAAGAGGAGTTTGAAGAACTAAATAACGGACAAGAGGAGTTTAAAGAACTAAATAACGGACAAGAAGGGTTTGAAGAACTAAATAACGGACAAGAAGGGTTTGAAGAACTAAATAACGGACAAGAGGAGTTTGAAGAACTAAATAACGGACAAGAGGAGTTTGAAGAACTAAATAACGGAAAGAGGAGTTTAAAGAACTAAATAACGGACAAGAAGGGTTTGAAGAACTAAATAACGGACAAGAAGGGTTTGAAGAACTAAATAACGGACAAGAGGAGTTTGAAGAACTAAATAACGAACAAGAGGAGTTTAAAGAACTAAATAACGAACAAGAAGGGTTTGAAGAACTAAATAACGGACAAGAAGGGTTTGAAGAACTAAATAACGGACAAGAGGAGTTTGAAGAACTAAATAACGAACAAGAGGAGTTTAAAGAACTAAATAACGGACAAGAAGGGTTTGAAGAACTAAATAACGGACAAGAGCAGTTTGAAGAACTAAATAACGGACAAGAGGAGTTTGAAGAACTAAATAACGGACAAGAGGAGTTTGAAGAACTAAATAACGAACAAGAGGAGTTTAAAGAACTAAATAACGAACAAGAAGGGTTTGAAGAACTAAATAACGGACAAGAGGGGTTTGAAGAACTAAATAACGGACAAGAAGGGTTTGAAGAACTAAATAACGGACAAGAGGAGTTTGAAGAACTAAATAACGAACAAGAGGAGTTTAAAGAACTAAATAACGAACAAGAAGGGTTTGAAGAACTAAATAACGGACAAGAAGGGTTTGAAGAACTAAATAACGGACAAGAAGGGTTTGAAGAACTAAATAACGAACAAGAAGGGTTTGAAGAACTAAATAACGAACAAGAGGAGTTTGAAGAACTAAATAACGGACAAGAGGAGTTTAGAGAACTAAATAACGAACAAGAGGAGTTTGAAGAACTAAATAACGGACAAGAAGGGTTTGAAGAACTAAATAACGGACAAGAGGAGTTTAAAGAACTAAATAACGGACAAGAGGAGTTTGAAGAACTAAATAACGGACAAGAGGAGTTTGAAGAACTAAATAACGAACAAGAGGAGTTTAAAGAACTAAATAACGGACAAGAAGGGTTTGAAGAACTAAATAACGGACAAGAAGGGTTTGAAGAACTAAATAACGGACAAGAGGAGTTTAAAGAACTAAATAACGGACAAGAGGAGTTTGAAGAACTAAATAACGGACAAGAGGAGTTTGAAGAACTAAATAACGGACAAGAGGAGTTTGAAGAACTAAATAACGAACAAGAGGAGTTTAAAGAACTAAATAACGGACAAGAAGGGTTTGAAGAACTAAATAACGGACAAGAGGAGTTTGAAGAACTAAATAACGGACAAGAGGAGTTTGAAGAACTAAATAACGAACAAGAGGAGTTTAAAGAACTAAATAACGAACAAGAAGGGTTTGAAGAACTAAATAACGGACAAGAGGAGTTTGAAGAACTAAATAACGGATAAGAGGAGTTTGAAGAACTAAATAACGGACACGAAGAGTTTGAAGAACTAAATAACGGACAAGAAGGGTTTGAAGAACTAAATAACGGACAAGAGGAGTTTAAAGAACTAAATAACGGACACGAAGAGTTTGAAGAACTAAATAACGGACAAGAGGGGTTTGAAGAACTAAATAACGGACAAGAGGAGTTTAAAGAACTAAATAACGAACAAGAGGAGTTTGAAGAACTAAATAACGGACAAGAAGGGTTTGAAGAACTAAATAACGGACAAGAAGGGTTTGAAGAACTAAATAACGAACAAGAGGAGTTTGAAGAAATAAATAACGGACAAGAGGAGTTTAAAGAACTAAATAACGAACAAGAGGAGTTTGAAGAACTAAATAACGGACAAGAAGAGTTTGAAGAACTAAATAACGGACAAGAGGAGTTTAAAGAACTAAATAATGGACAAGAGGAGTTTGAAGAACTAAATAACTGACAAGAGGGGTTTGAAGAACTAAATAACGAACAAGAGGAGTTTGAAGAACTAAATAACGGACAAGAAGGGTTTGAAGAACTAAATAACGGACAAGAGGAGTTTAAAGAACTAAATAACGGACAAGAGGAGTTTGAAGAACTAAATAACGAACAAGAGGAGTTTGAAGAACTAAATAACGAACAAGAGGAGTTTAAAGAACTAAATAACGGACAAGAGGAGTTTGAAGAACTAAATAACGAACAAGAGGAGTTTGAAGAACTAAATAACGGACAAGAGGAGTTTGAAGAACTAAATAACGAACAAGAGGAGTTTGAAGAACTAAATAACGGACAAGAGGAGTTTGAAGAACTAAATAACGGACAAGAGGAGTTTGAAGAACTAAATAACGGATAAGAGGAGTCTAAAGAACTAAATAACGAACAAGAAGGGTTTGAAGAACTAAATAGCGGACAAGAGGGGTTTGAAGAACTAAATAACGGACAAGAGGAGTTTAAAGAACTAAATAACGAACAAGAGGGGTTTGAAGAACTAAATAACGGACAAGAGGAGTTTAAAGAACTAAATAACGGACAAGAGGAGTTTGAAGAACTAAATAACGGACAAGAGGAGTTTAAAGAACTAAATAACGAACAAGAAGGGTTTGAAGAACTAAATAACGGACAAGAAGGGTTTGAAGAACTAAATAACGGACAAGAGGAGTTTGAAGAACTAAATAACGAACAAGAGGAGTTTAAAGAACTAAATAACGAACAAAAAGGGTTTGAAGAACTAAATAACGGACAAGAAGGGTTTGAAGAACTAAATAACGGACAAGAGGAGTTTGAAGAACTAAATAACGAACAAGAGGAGTTTAAAGAACTAAATAACGGACAAGAGGAGTTTGAAGAACTAAATAACGGACAAGAGGAGTTTGAAGAACTAAATAACGGACAAGAGGAGTTTGAAGAACTAAATAACGGACAAGAGGAGTTTAAAGAACTAAATAACGAACAAGAGGAGTTTGAAGAACTAAATAACGGACAAGAGGAGTTTGAAGAACTAAATAACGGACAAGAGGAGTTTAAAGAACTAAATAACGGACAAGAGGGGTTTGAAGAACTAAATAACGGACAAGAGGAGTTTGAAGAACTAAATAACGGACAAGAAGGGTTTGAAGAACTAAATAACGGACAAGAGGGGTTTGAAGAACTAAATAACGGACAAGAAGGGTTTGAAGAACTAAATAACGGACAAGAGGAGTTTGAAGAACTAAATAACGAACAAGAGGAGTTTAAAGAACTAAATAACGAACAAGAACGGTTTGAAGAACTAAATAACGGACAAGAAGGGTTTGAAGAACTAAATAACGGACAAGAGGAGTTTGAAGAACTAAATAACAAACAAGAGGAGTTTAAAGAACTAAATAACGAACAAGAAGGGTTTGAAGAACTAAATAACGAACAAGAAGGGTTTGAAGAACTAAATAACGAACAAGAGGAGTTTGAAGAACTAAATAACGGACAAGAGGAGTTTGAAGAACTAAATAACGGACAAGAGGAGTTTGAAGAACTAAATAACGGACAAGAAGGGTTTGAAGAACTAAATAACGAACAAGAGGAGTTTGAAGAACTAAATAACGGACAAGAGGAGTTTGAAGAACTAAATAACGGACAAGAGGAGTTTGAAGAACTAAATAACGGACAAGAGGAGTTTAAAGAACTAAATAACGAACAAGAGGAGTTTGAAGAACTAAATAACGGACAAGAAGGGTTTGAAGAACTAAATAACGGACAAGAAGGGTTTGAAGAACTAAATAACGAACAAGAGGAGTTTGAAGAAATAAATAACGGACAAGAGGAGTTTAAAGAACTAAATAACGAACAAGAGGAGTTTGAAGAACTAAATAACGGACAAGAAGAGTTTGAAGAACTAAATAACGGACAAGAGGAGTTTAAAGAACTAAATAATGGACAAGAGGAGTTTGAAGAACTAAATAACGGACAAGAGGGGTTTTAAGAACTAAATAACGAACAAGAGGAGTTTGAAGAACTAAATAACGGACAAGAAGGGTTTGAAGAACTAAATAACGGACAAGAGGAGTTTAAAGAACTAAATAACGGACAAGAGGAGTTTGAAGAACTAAATAACGAACAAGAGGAGTTTGAAGAACTAAATAACGAACAAGAGGAGTTTAAAGAACTAAATAACGGACAAGAGGAGTTTGAAGAACTAAATAACGAACAAGAGGAGTTTGAAGAACTAAATAACGGACAAGAGGAGTTTGAAGAACTAAATAACGAACAAGAGGAGTTTGAAGAACTAAATAACGGACAAGAGGAGTTTGAAGAACTAAATAACGGACAAGAGGAGTTTGAAGAACTAAATAACGGACAAGAGGAGTTTAAAGAACTAAATAACGAACAAGAAGGGTTTGAAGAACTAAATAGCGGACAAGAGGGGTTTGAAGAACTAAATAACGGACAAGAGGAGTTTAAAGAACTAAATAACGAACAAGAAGGGTTTGAAGAACTAAATAACGGACAAGAGGAGTTTAAAGAACTAAATAACGGACAAGAGGAGTTTGAAGAACTAAATAACGGACAAGAGGAGTTTAAAGAACTAAATAACGAACAAGAAGGGTTTGAAGAACTAAATAACGGACAAGAAGGGTTTGAAGAACTAAATAACGGACAAGAGGAGTTTGAAGAACTAAATAACGAACAAGAGGAGTTTAAAGAACTAAATAACGAACAAGAAGGGTTTGAAGAACTAAATAACGGACAAGAAGGGTTTGAAGAACTAAATAACGGACAAGAGGAGTTTGAAGAACTAAATAACGAACAAGAGGAGTTTAAAGAACTAAATAACGGACAAGAGGAGTTTGAAGAACTAAATAACGGACAAGAGGAGTTTGAAGAACTAAATAACGGACAAGAGGAGTTTGAAGAACTAAATAACGGACAAGAGGAGTTTAAAGAACTAAATAACGAACAAGAGGAGTTTGAAGAACTAAATAACGGACAAGAGGAGTTTGAAGAACTAAATAACGGACAAGAGGAGTTTAAAGAACTAAATAACGGACAAGAGGGGTTTGAAGAACTAAATAACGGACAAGAGGAGTTTGAAGAACTAAATAACGGACAAGAAGGGTTTGAAGAACTAAATAACGGACAAGAGGGGTTTGAAGAACTAAATAACGGACAAGAAGGGTTTGAAGAACTAAATAACGGACAAGAGGAGTTTGAAGAACTAAATAACGAACAAGAGGAGTTTAAAGAACTAAATAACGAACAAGAACGGTTTGAAGAACTAAATAACGGACAAGAAGGGTTTGAAGAACTAAATAACGGACAAGAGGAGTTTGAAGAACTAAATAACAAACAAGAGGAGTTTAAAGAACTAAATAACGAACAAGAAGGGTTTGAAGAACTAAATAACGAACAAGAAGGGTTTGAAGAACTAAATAACGAACAAGAGGAGTTTGAAGAACTAAATAACGGACAAGAGGAGTTTGAAGAACTAAATAACGGACAAGAGGAGTTTGAAGAACTAAATAACGGACAAGAAGGGTTTGAAGAACTAAATAACGAACAAGAGGAGTTTGAAGAACTAAATAACGGACAAGAGGAGTTTGAAGAACTAAATAACGGACAAGAGGAGTTTGAAGAACTAAATAACGGACAAGAAGGGTTTGAAGAACTAAATAACGGACAAGAGGAGTTTAAAGAACTAAATAACGAACAAGAGGAGTTTGAAGAACTAAATAACGGACAAGAGGAGTTTGAAGAATTAAATAACGGACAAGAGGAGTTTGAAGAACTAAATAACGGACAAGAGGAGTTTAAAGAACTAAATAACGGACACGAAGAGTTTGAAGAACTAAATAACGGACAAGAAGGGTTTGAAGAACTAAATAACGGACAAGAGGAGTTTGAAGAACTAAATAACGAACAAGAGGAGTTTAAAGAACTAAATAACGAACAAGAAGGGTTTGAAGAACTAAATAACGGACAAGAAGGGTTTGAAGAACTAAATAACGGACAAGAGGAGTTTGAAGAACTAAATAACGGACAAGAGGAGTTTGAAGAACTAAATAACGGACAAGAGGAGTTTGAAGAACTAAATAACGAACAAGAGGAGTTTAAAGAACTAAATAACGAACAAGAAGGGTTTGAAGAACTAAATAACGGACAAGAGGGGTTTGAAGAACTAAATAACGGACAAGAAGGGTTTGAAGAACTAAATAACGGACAAGAGGAGTTTGAAGAACTAAATAACGAACAAGAGGAGTTTAAAGAACTAAATAACGAACAAGAAGGGTTTGAAGAACTAAATAACGGACAAGAAGGGTTTGAAGAAATAAATAACGGACAAGAAGGGTTTGAAGAACTAAATAACGAACAAGAAGGGTTTGAAGAAATAAATAACGAACAAGAGGAGTTTGAAGAACTAAATAACGGACAAGAGGAGTTTAAAGAACTAAATAACGAACAAGAGGAGTTTGAAGAACTAAATAACGGACAAGAAGGGTTTGAAGAACTAAATAACGGACAAGAGGAGTTTGAAGAACTAAATAACGGACAAGAGGAGTTTGAAGAACTAAATAACGGACAAGAGGAGTTTGAATAACTAAATAACGAACAAGAGGAGTTTAAAGAACTAAATAACGGACAAGAAGGGTTTGAAGAACTAAATAACGGACAAGAAGGGTTTGAAGAACTAAATTACGGACAAGAGGAGTTTAAAGAACTAAATAACGGACAAGAGGAGTTTGAAGAACTAAATAACGGACAAGAGGAGTTTGAAGAACTAAATAACGAACAAGAGGAGTTTAAAGAACTAAATAACGGACAAGAAGGGTTTGAAGAACTAAATAATGGACAAGAGGAGTTTGAAGAACTAAATAACGGACAAGAGGAGTTTGAAGAACTAAATAACGGACACGAAGAGTTTGAAGAACTAAATAACGGACAAGAGGAGTTTGAAGAACTAAATAACGGACAAGAGGAGTTTGAAGAACTAAATAACGGACAAGAGGAGTTTGAAGAACTAAATAACGAACATGAGGAGTTTAAAGAACTAAATAACGGACAAGAAGGGTTTGAAGAACTAAATAACGGACAAGAGGAGTTTGAAGAACTAAATAACGGACAAGAGGAGTTTGAAGAACTAAATAACGAACAAGAGGAGTTTGAAGAACTAAATAACGGACAAGAAGGGTTTGAAGAACTAAATAACGGACAAGAGGAGTTTGAAGAACTAAATAACGGACAAGAGGAGTTTGAAGAACTAAATAACGGACACGAAGAGTTTAAAGAACTAAATAACGAACAAGAAGGGTTTGAAGAACTAAATAGCGGACAAGAGGGGTTTGAAGAACTAAATAACGGACAAGAGGAGTTTAAAGAACTAAATAACGAACAAGAGGGGTTTGAAGAACTAAATAACGGACAAGAGGAGTTTAAAGAACTAAATAACGGACAAGAGGAGTTTGAAGAACTAAATAACGGACAAGAGGAGTTTAAAGAACTAAATAACGAACAAGAAGGGTTTGAAGAACTAAATAACGGACAAGAAGGGTTTGAAGAACTAAATAACGGACAAGAGGAGTTTGAAGAACTAAATAACGAACAAGAGGAGTTTAAAGAACTAAATAACGAACAAGAAGGGTTTGAAGAACTAAATAACGGACAAGAAGGGTTTGAAGAACTAAATAACGGACAAGAGGAGTTTGAAGAACTAAATAACGAACAAGAGGAGTTTAAAGAACTAAATAACGGACAAGAGGAGTTTGAAGAACTAAATAACGGACAAGAGGAGTTTGAAGAACTAAATAACGGACAAGAGGAGTTTGAAGAACTAAATAACGGACAAGAGGAGTTTAAAGAACTAAATAACGAACAAGAGGAGTTTGAAGAACTAAATAACGGACAAGAGGAGTTTGAAGAACTAAATAACGGACAAGAGGAGTTTAAAGAACTAAATAACGGACAAGAGGGGTTTGAAGAACTAAATAACGGACAAGAGGAGTTTGAAGAACTAAATAACGGACAAGAAGGGTTTGAAGAACTAAATAACGGACAAGAGGGGTTTGAAGAACTAAATAACGGACAAGAAGGGTTTGAAGAACTAAATAACGGACAAGAGGAGTTTGAAGAACTAAATAACGAACAAGAGGAGTTTAAAGAACTAAATAACGGACAAGAAGGGTTTGAAGAACTAAATAACGGACAAGAGGAGTTTGAAGAACTAAATAACGGACAAGAAGGGTTTGAAGAACTAAATAACGGACAAGAGGAGTTTGAAGAACTAAATAACGAACAAGAGGAGTTTAAAGAACTAAATAACGGACAAGAGGAGTTTGAAGAACTAAATAACGGACAAGAGGAGTTTGAAGAACTAAATAACGGACAAGAGGAGTTTGAAGAACTAAATAACGGACAAGAGGAGTTTAAAGAACTAAATAACGAACAAGAGGAGTTTGAAGAACTAAATAACGGACAAGAGGAGTTTGAAGAACTAAATAACGGACAAGAGGAGTTTAAAGAACTAAATAACGGACAAGAGGGGTTTGAAGAACTAAATAACGGACAAGAGGAGTTTGAAGAACTAAATAACGGACAAGAAGGGTTTGAAGAACTAAATAACGGACAAGAGGGGTTTGAAGAACTAAATAACGGACAAGAAGGGTTTGAAGAACTAAATAACGGACAAGAGGAGTTTGAAGAACTAAATAACGAACAAGAGGAGTTTAAAGAACTAAATAACGAACAAGAACGGTTTGAAGAACTAAATAACGGACAAGAAGGGTTTGAAGAACTAAATAACGGACAAGAGGAGTTTGAAGAACTAAATAACAAACAAGAGGAGTTTAAAGAACTAAATAACGAACAAGAAGGGTTTGAAGAACTAAATAACGAACAAGAAGGGTTTGAAGAACTAAATAACGAACAAGAGGAGTTTGAAGAACTAAATAACGGACAAGAGGAGTTTGAAGAACTAAATAACGGACAAGAGGAGTTTGAAGAACTAAATAACGGACAAGAAGGGTTTGAAGAACTAAATAACGAACAAGAGGAGTTTGAAGAACTAAATAACGGACAAGAGGAGTTTGAAGAACTAAATAACGGACAAGAGGAGTTTGAAGAACTAAATAACGGACAAGAAGGGTTTGAAGAACTAAATAACGGACAAGAGGAGTTTAAAGAACTAAATAACGAACAAGAGGAGTTTGAAGAAATAAATAACGGACAAGAGGAGTTTGAAGAATTAAATAACGGACAAGAGGAGTTTGAAGAACTAAATAACGGACAAGAGGAGTTTAAAGAACTAAATAACGGACACGAAGAGTTTGAAGAACTAAATAACGGACAAGAAGGGTTTGAAGAACTAAATAACGGACAAGAGGAGTTTGAAGAACTAAATAACGAACAAGAGGAGTTTAAAGAACTAAATAACGAACAAGAAGGGTTTGAAGAACTAAATAACGGACAAGAAGGGTTTGAAGAACTAAATAACGGACAAGAGGAGTTTGAAGAACTAAATAACGGACAAGAGGAGTTTGAAGAACTAAATAACGGACAAGAGGAGTTTGAAGAACTAAATAACGAACAAGAGGAGTTTAAAGAACTAAATAACGAACAAGAAGGGTTTGAAGAACTAAATAACGGACAAGAGGGGTTTGAAGAACTAAATAACGGACAAGAAGGGTTTGAAGAACTAAATAACGGACAAGAGGAGTTTGAAGAACTAAATAACGAACAAGAGGAGTTTAAAGAACTAAATAACGAACAAGAAGGGTTTGAAGAACTAAATAACGGACAAGAAGGGTTTGAAGAACTAAATAACGGACAAGAAGGGTTTGAAGAACTAAATAACGAACAAGAAGGGTTTGAAGAAATAAATAACGAACAAGAGGAGTTTGAAGAACTAAATAACGGACAAGAGGAGTTTAAAGAACTAAATAACGAACAAGAGGAGTTTGAAGAACTAAATAACGGACAAGAAGGGTTTGAAGAACTAAATAACGGACAAGAGGAGTTTGAAGAACTAAATAACGGACAAGAGGAGTTTGAAGAACTAAATAACGGACAAGAGGAGTTTGAATAACTAAATAACGAACAAGAGGAGTTTAAAGAACTAAATAACGGACAAGAAGGGTTTGAAGAACTAAATAACGGACAAGAAGGGTTTGAAGAACTAAATAACGGACAAGAGGAGTTTAAAGAACTAAATAACGGACAAGAGGAGTTTGAAGAACTAAATAACGGACAAGAGGAGTTTGAAGAACTAAATAACGAACAAGAGGAGTTTAAAGAACTAAATAACGGACAAGAAGGGTTTGAAGAACTAAATAATGGACAAGAGGAGTTTGAAGAACTAAATAACGGACAAGAGGAGTTTGAAGAACTAAATAACGGACACGAAGAGTTTGAAGAACTAAATAACGGACAAGAGGAGTTTGAAGAACTAAATAACGGACAAGAGGAGTTTGAAGAACTAAATAACGGACAAGAGGAGTTTGAAGAACTAAATAACGAACATGAGGAGTTTAAAGAACTAAATAACGGACAAGAAGGGTTTGAAGAACTAAATAACGGACAAGAGGAGTTTGAAGAACTAAATAACGGACAAGAGGAGTTTGAAGAACTAAATAACGAACAAGAGGAGTTTGAAGAACTAAATAACGGACAAGAAGGGTTTGAAGAACTAAATAACGGACAAGAGGAGTTTGAAGAACTAAATAACGGACAAGAGGAGTTTGAAGAACTAAATAACGGACACGAAGAGTTTAAAGAACTAAATAACGAACAAGAAGGGTTTGAAGAACTAAATAGCGGACAAGAGGGGTTTGAAGAACTAAATAACGGACAAGAGGAGTTTAAAGAACTAAATAACGAACAAGAGGGGTTTGAAGAACTAAATAACGGACAAGAGGAGTTTAAAGAACTAAATAACGGACAAGAGGAGTTTGAAGAACTAAATAACGGACAAGAGGAGTTTAAAGAACTAAATAACGAACAAGAGGGGTTTGAAGAACTAAATAACGGACAAGAAGGGTTTGAAGAACTAAATAACGGACAAGAGGAGTTTGAAGAACTAAATAACGAACAAGAGGAGTTTAAAGAACTAAATAACGAACAAGAAGGGTTTGAAGAACTAAATAACGGACAAGAAGGGTTTGAAGAACTAAATAACGGACAAGAGGAGTTTGAAGAACTAAATAACGAACAAGAGGAGTTTAAAGAACTAAATAACGGACAAGAGGAGTTTGAAGAACTAAATAACGGACAAGAGGAGTTTGAAGAACTAAATAACGGACAAGAGGAGTTTGAAGAACTAAATAACGGACAAGAGGAGTTTAAAGAACTAAATAACGAACAAGAGGAGTTTGAAGAACTAAATAACGGACAAGAGGAGTTTGAAGAACTAAATAACGGACAAGAGGAGTTTAAAGAACTAAATAACGGACAAGAGGGGTTTGAAGAACTAAATAACGGACAAGAGGAGTTTGAAGAACTAAATAACGGACAAGAAGGGTTTGAAGAACTAAATAACGGACAAGAGGGGTTTGAAGAACTAAATAACGGACAAGAAGGGTTTGAAGAACTAAATAACGGACAAGAGGAGTTTGAAGAACTAAATAACGAACAAGAGGAGTTTAAAGAACTAAATAACGAACAAGAACGGTTTGAAGAACTAAATAACGGACAAGAAGGGTTTGAAGAACTAAATAACGGACAAGAAGGGTTTGAAGAACTAAATAACGAACAAGAGGAGTTTGAAGAAATAAATAACGGACAAGAGGAGTTTAAAGAACTAAATAACGAACAAGAGGAGTTTGAAGAACTAAATAACGGACAAGAAGAGTTTGAAGAACTAAATAACGGACAAGAGGAGTTTAAAGAACTAAATAATGGACAAGAGGAGTTTGAAGAACTAAATAACGGACAAGAGGGGTTTGAAGAACTAAATAACGAACAAGAGGAGTTTGAAGAACTAAATAACGGACAAGAAGGGTTTGAAGAACTAAATAACGGACAAGAGGAGTTTAAAGAACTAAATAACGGACAAGAGGAGTTTGAAGAACTAAATAACGAACAAGAGGAGTTTGAAGAACTAAATAACGAACAAGAGGAGTTTAAAGAACTAAATAACGGACAAGAGGAGTTTGAAGAACTAAATAACGAACAAGAGGAGTTTGAAGAACTAAATAACGGACAAGAGGAGTTTGAAGAACTAAATAACGAACAAGAGGAGTTTGAAGAACTAAATAACGGACAAGAGGAGTTTGAAGAACTAAATAACGGACAAGAGGAGTTTGAAGAACTAAATAACGGATAAGAGGAGTCTAAAGAACTAAATAACGAACAAGAAGGGTTTGAAGAACTAAATAGCGGACAAGAGGGGTTTGAAGAACTAAATAACGGACAAGAGGAGTTTAAAGAACTAAATAACGAACAAGAGGGGTTTGAAGAACTAAATAACGGACAAGAGGAGTTTAAAGAACTAAATAACGGACAAGAGGAGTTTGAAGAACTAAATAACGGACAAGAGGAGTTTAAAGAACTAAATAACGAACAAGAAGGGTTTGAAGAACTAAATAACGGACAAGAAGGGTTTGAAGAACTAAATAACGGACAAGAGGAGTTTGAAGAACTAAATAACGAACAAGAGGAGTTTAAAGAACTAAATAACGAACAAAAAGGGTTTGAAGAACTAAATAACGGACAAGAAGGGTTTGAAGAACTAAATAACGGACAAGAGGAGTTTGAAGAACTAAATAACGAACAAGAGGAGTTTAAAGAACTAAATAACGGACAAGAGGAGTTTGAAGAACTAAATAACGGACAAGAGGAGTTTGAAGAACTAAATAACGGACAAGAGGAGTTTGAAGAACTAAATAACGGACAAGAGGAGTTTAAAGAACTAAATAACGAACAAGAGGAGTTTGAAGAACTAAATAACGGACAAGAGGAGTTTGAAGAACTAAATAACGGACAAGAGGAGTTTAAAGAACTAAATAACGGACAAGAGGGGTTTGAAGAACTAAATAACGGACAAGAGGAGTTTGAAGAACTAAATAACGGACAAGAAGGGTTTGAAGAACTAAATAACGGACAAGAGGGGTTTGAAGAACTAAATAACGGACAAGAAGGGTTTGAAGAACTAAATAACGGCCAAGAGGAGTTTGAAGAACTAAATAACGAACAAGAGGAGTTTAAAGAACTAAATAACGAACAAGAACGGTTTGAAGAACTAAATAACGGACAAGAAGGGTTTGAAGAACTAAATAACGGACAAGAGGAGTTTGAAGAACTAAATAACAAACAAGAGGAGTTTAAAGAACTAAATAACGAACAAGAAGGGTTTGAAGAACTAAATAACGAACAAGAAGGGTTTGAAGAACTAAATAACGAACAAGAGGAGTTTGAAGAAATAAATAACGGACAAGAGGAGTTTGAAGAACTAAATAACGGACAAGAGGAGTTTGAAGAACTAAATAACGGACAAGAAGGGTTTGAAGAACTAAATAACGAACAAGAGGAGTTTGAAGAACTAAATAACGGACAAGAGGAGTTTGAAGAACTAAATAACGGACAAGAGGAGTTTGAAGAACTAAATAACGGACAAGAGGAGTTTAAAGAACTAAATAACGAACAAGAGGAGTTTGAAGAACTAAATAACGGACAAGAAGGGTTTGAAGAACTAAATAACGGACAAGAAGGGTTTGAAGAACTAAATAACGAACAAGAGGAGTTTGAAGAAATAAATAACGGACAAGAGGAGTTTAAAGAACTAAATAACGAACAAGAGGAGTTTGAAGAACTAAATAACGGACAAGAAGAGTTTGAAGAACTAAATAACGGACAAGAGGAGTTTAAAGAACTAAATAATGGACAAGAGGAGTTTGAAGAACTAAATAACGGACAAGAGGGGTTTGAAGAACTAAATAACGGACAAGAGGAGTTTAAAGAACTAAATAACGGACAAGAAGGGTTTGAAGAACTAAATAATGGACAAGAGGAGTTTGAAGAACTAAATAACGGACAAGAGGAGTTTAAAGAACTAAATAACGGACAAGAGGAGTTTGAAGAACTAAATAACGAACAAGAGGAGTTTGAAGAACTAAATAACGAACAAGAGGAGTTTAAAGAACTAAATAACGGACAAGAGGAGTTTGAAGAACTAAATAACGAACAAGAGGAGTTTGAAGAACTAAATAACGGACAAGAGGAGTTTGAAGAACTAAATAACGAACAAGAGGAGTTTGAAGAACTAAATAACGGACAAGAGGAGTTTGAAGAACTAAATAACGGACAAGAGGAGTTTGAAGAACTAAATAACGGACAAGAGGAGTTTAAAGAACTAAATAACGAACAAGAAGGGTTTGAAGAACTAAATAGCGGACAAGAGGGGTTTGAAGAACTAAATAACGGACAAGAGGAGTTTAAAGAACTAAATAACGAACAAGAAGGGTTTGAAGAACTAAATAACGGACAAGAGGAGTTTAAAGAACTAAATAACGGACAAGAGGAGTTTGAAGAACTAAATAACGGACAAGAGGAGTTTAAAGAACTAAATAACGAACAAGAAGGGTTTGAAGAACTAAATAACGGACAAGAAGGGTTTGAAGAACTAAATAACGGACAAGAGGAGTTTGAAGAACTAAATAACGAACAAGAGGAGTTTAAAGAACTAAATAACGAACAAGAAGGGTTTGAAGAACTAAATAACGGACAAGAAGGGTTTGAAGAACTAAATAACGGACAAGAGGAGTTTGAAGAACTAAATAACGAACAAGAGGAGTTTAAAGAACTAAATAACGGACAAGAGGAGTTTGAAGAACTAAATAACGGACAAGAGGAGTTTGAAGAACTAAATAACGGACAAGAGGAGTTTGAAGAACTAAATAACGGACAAGAGGAGTTTAAAGAACTAAATAACGAACAAGAGGAGTTTGAAGAACTAAATAACGGACAAGAGGAGTTTGAAGAACTAAATAACGGACAAGAGGAGTTTAAAGAACTAAATAACGGACAAGAGGGGTTTGAAGAACTAAATAACGGACAAGAGGAGTTTGAAGAACTAAATAACGGACAAGAAGGGTTTGAAGAACTAAATAACGGACAAGAGGGGTTTGAAGAACTAAATAACGGACAAGAAGGGTTTGAAGAACTAAATAACGGACAAGAGGAGTTTGAAGAACTAAATAACGAACAAGAGGAGTTTAAAGAACTAAATAACGAACAAGAACGGTTTGAAGAACTAAATAACGGACAAGAAGGGTTTGAAGAACTAAATAACGGACAAGAGGAGTTTGAAGAACTAAATAACAAACAAGAGGAGTTTAAAGAACTAAATAACGAACAAGAAGGGTTTGAAGAACTAAATAACGAACAAGAAGGGTTTGAAGAACTAAATAACGAACAAGAGGAGTTTGAAGAACTAAATAACGGACAAGAGGAGTTTGAAGAACTAAATAACGGACAAGAGGAGTTTGAAGAACTAAATAACGGACAAGAAGGGTTTGAAGAACTAAATAACGAACAAGAGGAGTTTGAAGAACTAAATAACGGACAAGAGGAGTTTGAAGAACTAAATAACGGACAAGAGGAGTTTGAAGAACTAAATAACGGACAAGAAGGGTTTGAAGAACTAAATAACGGACAAGAGGAGTTTAAAGAACTAAATAACGAACAAGAGGAGTTTGAAGAACTAAATAACGGACAAGAGGAGTTTGAAGAATTAAATAACGGACAAGAGGAGTTTGAAGAACTAAATAACGGACAAGAGGAGTTTAAAGAACTAAATAACGGACACGAAGAGTTTGAAGAACTAAATAACGGACAAGAAGGGTTTGAAGAACTAAATAACGGACAAGAGGAGTTTGAAGAACTAAATAACGAACAAGAGGAGTTTAAAGAACTAAATAACGAACAAGAAGGGTTTGAAGAACTAAATAACGGACAAGAAGGGTTTGAAGAACTAAATAACGGACAAGAGGAGTTTGAAGAACTAAATAACGGACAAGAGGAGTTTGAAGAACTAAATAACGGACAAGAGGAGTTTGAAGAACTAAATAACGAACAAGAGGAGTTTAAAGAACTAAATAACGAACAAGAAGGGTTTGAAGAACTAAATAACGGACAAGAGGGGTTTGAAGAACTAAATAACGGACAAGAAGGGTTTGAAGAACTAAATAACGGACAAGAGGAGTTTAAAGAACTAAATAACGAACAAGAAGGGTTTGAAGAACTAAATAACGGACAAGAAGGGTTTGAAGAACTAAATAACGGACAAGAAGGGTTTGAAGAACTAAATAACGAACAAGAAGGGTTTGAAGAAATAAATAACGAACAAGAGGAGTTTGAAGAACTAAATAACGGACAAGAAGGGTTTGAAGAACTAAATAACGGACAAGAAGGGTTTGAAGAACTAAATAACGGACAAGAGGAGTTTAAAGAACTAAATAACGGACAAGAGGAGTTTGAAGAACTAAATAACGGACAAGAGGAGTTTGAAGAACTAAATAACGAACAAGAGGAGTTTAAAGAACTAAATAACGGACAAGAAGGGTTTGAAGAACTAAATAATGGACAAGAGGAGTTTGAAGAACTAAATAACGGACAAGAGGAGTTTGAAGAACTAAATAACGGACACGAAGAGTTTGAAGAACTAAATAACGGACAAGAGGAGTTTGAAGAACTAAATAACGGACAAGAGGAGTTTGAAGAACTAAATAACGGACAAGAGGAGTTTGAAGAACTAAATAACGAACATGAGGAGTTTAAAGAACTAAATAACGGACAAGAAGGGTTTGAAGAACTAAATAACGGACAAGAGGAGTTTGAAGAACTAAATAACGGACAAGAGGAGTTTGAAGAACTAAATAACGAACAAGAGGAGTTTGAAGAACTAAATAACGGACAAGAAGGGTTTGAAGAACTAAATAACGGACAAGAGGAGTTTGAAGAACTAAATAACGGACAAGAGGAGTTTGAAGAACTAAATAACGGACACGAAGAGTTTAAAGAACTAAATAACGAACAAGAAGGGTTTGAAGAACTAAATAGCGGACAAGAGGGGTTTGAAGAACTAAATAACGGACAAGAGGAGTTTAAAGAACTAAATAACGAACAAGAGGGGTTTGAAGAACTAAATAACGGACAAGAGGAGTTTAAAGAACTAAATAACGGACAAGAGGAGTTTGAAGAACTAAATAACGGACAAGAGGAGTTTAAAGAACTAAATAACGAACAAGAAGGGTTTGAAGAACTAAATAACGGACAAGAAGGGTTTGAAGAACTAAATAACGGACAAGAGGAGTTTGAAGAACTAAATAACGAACAAGAGGAGTTTAAAGAACTAAATAACGAACAAGAAGGGTTTGAAGAACTAAATAACGGACAAGAAGGGTTTGAAGAACTAAATAACGGACAAGAGGAGTTTGAAGAACTAAATAACGAACAAGAGGAGTTTAAAGAACTAAATAACGGACAAGAGGAGTTTGAAGAACTAAATAACGGACAAGAGGAGTTTGAAGAACTAAATAACGGACAAGAGGAGTTTGAAGAACTAAATAACGGACAAGAGGAGTTTAAAGAACTAAATAACGAACAAGAGGAGTTTGAAGAACTAAATAACGGACAAGAGGAGTTTGAAGAACTAAATAACGGACAAGAGGAGTTTAAAGAACTAAATAACGGACAAGAGGGGTTTGAAGAACTAAATAACGGACAAGAGGAGTTTGAAGAACTAAATAACGGACAAGAAGGGTTTGAAGAACTAAATAACGGACAAGAGGGGTTTGAAGAACTAAATAACGGACAAGAAGGGTTTGAAGAACTAAATAACGGACAAGAGGAGTTTGAAGAACTAAATAACGAACAAGAGGAGTTTAAAGAACTAAATAACGAACAAGAACGGTTTGAAGAACTAAATAACGGACAAGAAGGGTTTGAAGAACTAAATAACGGACAAGAGGAGTTTGAAGAACTAAATAACAAACAAGAGGAGTTTAAAGAACTAAATAACGAACAAGAAGGGTTTGAAGAACTAAATAACGAACAAGAAGGGTTTGAAGAACTAAATAACGAACAAGAGGAGTTTGAAGAACTAAATAACGGACAAGAGGAGTTTGAAGAACTAAATAACGGACAAGAGGAGTTTGAAGAACTAAATAACGGACAAGAAGGGTTTGAAGAACTAAATAACGAACAAGAGGAGTTTGAAGAACTAAATAACGGACAAGAGGAGTTTGAAGAACTAAATAACGGACAAGAGGAGTTTGAAGAACTAAATAACGGACAAGAAGGGTTTGAAGAACTAAATAACGGACAAGAGGAGTTTAAAGAACTAAATAACGAACAAGAGGAGTTTGAAGAACTAAATAACGGACAAGAGGAGTTTGAAGAATTAAATAACGGACAAGAGGAGTTTGAAGAACTAAATAACGGACAAGAGGGGTTTGAAGAACTAAATAACGGACAAGAGGAGTTTAAAGAACTAAATAACGGACAAGAGGGGTTTGAAGAACTAAATAACGGACAAGAGGAGTTTGAAGAACTAAATAACGGACAAGAAGGGTTTGAAGAACTAAATAACGGACAAGAGGGGTTTGAAGAACTAAATAACGGACAAGAAGGGTTTGAAGAACTAAATAACGGACAAGAGGAGTTTGAAGAACTAAATAACGAACAAGAGGAGTTTAAAGAACTAAATAACGAACAAGAACGGTTTGAAGAACTAAATAACGGACAAGAAGGGTTTGAAGAACTAAATAACGGACAAGAGGAGTTTGAAGAACTAAATAACAAACAAGAGGAGTTTAAAGAACTAAATAACGAACAAGAAGGGTTTGAAGAACTAAATAACGAACAAGAAGGGTTTGAAGAACTAAATAACGAACAAGAGGAGTTTGAAGAACTAAATAACGGACAAGAGGAGTTTGAAGAATTAAATAACGGACAAGAGGAGTTTGAAGAACTAAATAACGGACAAGAAGGGTTTGAAGAACTAAATAACGAACAAGAGGAGTTTGAAGAACTAAATAACGGACAAGAGGAGTTTGAAGAACTAAATAACGGACAAGAGGAGTTTGAAGAACTAAATAACGGACAAGAAGGGTTTGAAGAACTAAATAACGGACAAGAGGAGTTTAAAGAACTAAATAACGAACAAGAGGAGTTTGAAGAACTAAATAACGGACAAGAGGAGTTTGAAGAATTAAATAACGGACAAGAGGAGTTTGAAGAACTAAATAACGGACAAGAGGAGTTTAAAGAACTAAATAACGGACACGAAGAGTTTGAAGAACTAAATAACGGACAAGAAGGGTTTGAAGAACTAAATAACGGACAAGAGGAGTTTGAAGAACTAAATAACGAACAAGAGGAGTTTAAAGAACTAAATAACGAACAAGAAGGGTTTGAAGAACTAAATAACGGACAAGAAGGGTTTGAAGAACTAAATAACGGACAAGAGGAGTTTGAAGAACTAAATAACGGACAAGAGGAGTTTGAAGAACTAAATAACGGACAAGAGGAGTTTGAAGAACTAAATAACGAACAAGAGGAGTTTAAAGAACTAAATAACGAACAAGAAGGGTTTGAAGAACTAAATAACGGACAAGAGGAGTTTAAAGAACTAAATAACGAACAAGAGGAGTTTGAAGAACTAAATAACGGACAAGAGGAGTTTGAAGAATTAAATAACGGACAAGAGGAGTTTGAAGAACTAAATAACGGACAAGAGGAGTTTAAAGAACTAAATAACGGACACGAAGAGTTTGAAGAACTAAATAACGGACAAGAAGGGTTTGAAGAACTAAATAACGGACAAGAGGAGTTTGAAGAACTAAATAACGAACAAGAGGAGTTTAAAGAACTAAATAACGAACAAGAAGGGTTTGAAGAACTAAATAACGGACAAGAAGGGTTTGAAGAACTAAATAACGGACAAGAGGAGTTTGAAGAACTAAATAACGGACAAGAGGAGTTTGAAGAACTAAATAACGGACAAGAGGAGTTTGAAGAACTAAATAACGAACAAGAGGAGTTTAAAGAACTAAATAACGAACAAGAAGGGTTTGAAGAACTAAATAACGGAAAAGAGGGGTTTGAAGAACTAAATAACGGACAAGAAGGGTTTGAAGAACTAAATAACGGACAAGAGGAGTTTGAAGAACTAAATAACGGACAAGAGGAGTTTGAAGAACTAAATAACGGACAAGAGGAGTTTGAAGAACTAAATAACGGACAAGAGGAGTTTGAAGAACTAAATAACGAACATGAGGAGTTTAAAGAACTAAATAACGGACAAGAAGGGTTTGAAGAACTAAATAACGGACAAGAGGAGTTTGAAGAACTAAATAACGGACAAGAGGAGTTTGAAGAACTAAATAACGAACAAGAGGAGTTTGAAGAACTAAATAACGGACAAGAAGGGTTTGAAGAACTAAATAACGGACAAGAGGAGTTTGAAGAACTAAATAACGGACAAGAGGAGTTTGAAGAACTAAATAACGGACACGAAGAGTTTAAAGAACTAAATAACGAACAAGAAGGGTTTGAAGAACTAAATAGCGGACAAGAGGGGTTTGAAGAACTAAATAACGGACAAGAGGAGTTTAAAGAACTAAATAACGAACAAGAGGGGTTTGAAGAACTAAATAACGGACAAGAGGAGTTTGAAGAACTAAATAACGGACAAGAGGAGTTTAAAGAACTAAATAACGAACAAGAAGGGTTTGAAGAACTAAATAACGGACAAGAAGGGTTTGAAGAACTAAATAACGGACAAGAGGAGTTTGAAGAACTAAATAACGAACAAGAGGAGTTTAAAGAACTAAATAACGAACAAGAAGGGTTTGAAGAACTAAATAACGGACAAGAAGGGTTTGAAGAACTAAATAACGGACAAGAGGAGTTTGAAGAACTAAATAACGGACAAGAGGAGTTTGAAGAACTAAATAACGGACAAGAGGAGTTTGAAGAACTAAATAACGGACAAGAGGAGTTTGAAGAACTAAATAACGGACAAGAGGAGTTTAAAGAACTAAATAACGAACAAGAGGAGTTTGAAGAACTAAATAACGGACAAGAGGAGTTTGAAGAATTAAATAACGGACAAGAGGTGTTTAAAGAACTAAATAACGGACAAGAGGGGTTTGAAGAACTAAATAACGGACAAGAGGAGTTTGAAGAACTAAATAACGGACAAGAAGGGTTTGAAGAACTAAATAACGGACAAGAGGGGTTTGAAGAACTAAATAACGGACAAGAAGGGTTTGAAGAACTAAATAACGGACAAGAGGAGTTTGAAGAACTAAATAACGAACAAGAGGAGTTTAAAGAACTAAATAACGAACAAGAACGGTTTGAAGAACTAAATAACGGACAAGAAGGGTTTGAAGAACTAAATAACGGACAAGAGGAGTTTGAAGAAATAAATAACAAACAAGAGGAGTTTAAAGAACTAAATAACGAACAAGAAGGGTTTGAAGAACTAAATAACGAACAAGAAGGGTTTGAAGAACTAAATAACGAACAAGAGGAGTTTGAAGAACTAAATAACGGACAAGAGGAGTTTGAAGAACTAAATAACGGACAAGAGGAGTTTGAAGAACTAAATAACGGACAAGAAGGGTTTGAAGAACTAAATAACGAACAAGAGGAGTTTGAAGAACTAAATAACGGACAAGAGGAGTTTGAAGAACTAAATAACGGACAAGAGGAGTTTGAAGAACTAAATAACGGACAAGAAGGGTTTGAAGAACTAAATAACGGACAAGAGGAGTTTAAAGAACTAAATAACGAACAAGAGGAGTTTGAAGAACTAAATAACGGACAAGAGGAGTTTGAAGAATTAAATAACGGACAAGAGGAGTTTGAAGAACTAAATAACGGACAAGAGGAGTTTAAAGAACTAAATAACGGACACGAAGAGTTTGAAGAACTAAATAACGGACAAGAAGGGTTTGAAGAACTAAATAACGGACAAGAGGAGTTTGAAGAACTAAATAACGAACAAGAGGAGTTTAAAGAACTAAATAACGAACAAGAAGGGTTTGAAGAACTAAATAACGGACAAGAAGGGTTTGAAGAACTAAATAACGGACAAGAGGAGTTTGAAGAACTAAATAACGGACAAGAGGAGTTTGAAGAACTAAATAACGGACAAGAGGAGTTTGAAGAACTAAATAACGAACAAGAGGAGTTTAAAGAACTAAATAACGAACAAGAAGGGTTTGAAGAACTAAATAACGGACAAGAGGGGTTTGAAGAACTAAATAACGGACAAGAAGGGTTTGAAGAACTAAATAACGGACAAGAGGAGTTTGAAGAACTAAATAACGAACAAGAGGAGTTTAAAGAACTAAATAACGAACAAGAAGGGTTTGAAGAACTAAATAACGGACAAGAAGGGTTTGAAGAACTAAATAACGGACAAGAAGGGTTTGAAGAACTAAATAACGAACAAGAAGGGTTTGAAGAACTAAATAACGAACAAGAGGAGTTTGAAGAACTAAATAACGGACAAGAGGAGTTTAAAGAACTAAATAACGAACAAGAGGAGTTTGAAGAACTAAATAACGGACAAGAAGGGTTTGAAGAACTAAATAACGGACAAGAGGAGTTTGAAGAACTAAATAACGGACAAGAGGAGTTTGAAGAACTAAATAACGGACAAGAGGAGTTTGAATAACTAAATAACGAACAAGAGGAGTTTAAAGAACTAAATAACGGACAAGAAGGGTTTGAAGAACTAAATAACGGACAAGAAGGGTTTGAAGAACTAAATAACGGACAAGAGGAGTTTAAAGAACTAAATAACGGACAAGAGGAGTTTGAAGAACTAAATAACGGACAAGAGGAGTTTGAAGAACTAAATATCGAACAAGAGGAGTTTATAGAACTAAATAACGGACAAGAAGGGTTTGAAGAACTAAATAATGGACAAGAGGAGTTTGAAGAACTAAATAACGGACAAGAGGAGTTTGAAGAACTAAATAACGGACACTAAGAGTTTGAAGAACTAAATAACGGACAAGAGGAGTTTGAAGAACTAAATAACGGACAAGAGGAGTTTGAAGAACTAAATAACGAACATGAGGAGTTTAAAGAACTAAATAACGGACAAGAAGGGTTTGAAGAACTAAATAACGGACAAGAGGAGTTTGAAGAACTAAATAACGGACAAGAGGAGTTTGAAGAACTAAATAACGAACAAGAGGAGTTTGAAGAACTAAATAACGGACAAGAAGGGTTTGAAGAACTAAATAACGGACAAGAGGAGTTTGAAGAACTAAATAACGGACAAGAGGAGTTTGAAGAACTAAATAACGGACACGAAGAGTTTGAAGAACTAAATAACGGACAAGAAGGGTTTGAAGAACTAAATAACGGACAAGAGGAGTTTAAAGAACTAAATAACGGACACGAAGAGTTTGAAGAACTAAATAACGGACAAGAAGGGTTTGAAGAACTAAATAACGGACAAGAGGAGTTTGAAGAACTAAATAACGGACAAGAGGAGTTTGAAGAACTAAATAACGGACAAGAGGAGTTTGAATAACTAAATAACGAACAAGAGGAGTTTAAAGAACTAAATAACGGACAAGAAGGGTTTGAAGAACTAAATAACGGACAAGAAGGGTTTGAAGAACTAAATAACGGACAAGAGGAGTTTAAAGAACTAAATAACGGACAAGAGGAGTTTGAAGAACTAAATAACGGACAAGAGGAGTTTGAAGAACTAAATATCGAACAAGAGGAGTTTATAGAACTAAATAACGGACAAGAAGGGTTTGAAGAACTAAATAATGGACAAGAGGAGTTTGAAGAACTAAATAACGGACAAGAGGAGTTTGAAGAACTAAATAACGGACACTAAGAGTTTGAAGAACTAAATAACGGACAAGAGGAGTTTGAAGAACTAAATAACGGACAAGAGGAGTTTGAAGAACTAAATAACGAACATGAGGAGTTTAAAGAACTAAATAACGGACAAGAAGGGTTTGAAGAACTAAATAACGGACAAGAGGAGTTTGAAGAACTAAATAACGGACAAGAGGAGTTTGAAGAACTAAATAACGAACAAGAGGAGTTTGAAGAACTAAATAACGGACAAGAAGGGTTTGAAGAACTAAATAACGGACAAGAGGAGTTTGAAGAACTAAATAACGGACAAGAGGAGTTTGAAGAACTAAATAACGGACACGAAGAGTTTGAAGAACTAAATAACGGACAAGAAGGGTTTGAAGAACTAAATAACGGACAAGAGGAGTTTAAAGAACTAAATAACGGACACGAAGAGTTTGAAGAACTAAATAACGGACAAGAAGGGTTTGAAGAACTAAATAACGGACAAGAGGAGTTTAAAGAACTAAATAACGAACAAGAGGAGTTTGAAGAACTAAATAACGGACAAGAAGGGTTTGAAGAACTAAATAACGGACAAGAAGGGTTTGAAGAACTAAATAACGAACAAGAGGAGTTTGAAGAACTAAATAACGGACAAGAGGAGTTTAAAGAACTAAATAACGAACAAGAGGAGTTTGAAGAACTAAATAACGGACAAGAAGAGTTTAAAGAACTAAATAACGGACAAGAGGAGTTTAAAGAACTAAATAACGGACAAGAGGAGTTTGAAGAACTAAATAACGGACAAGAGGGGTTTGAAGAACTAAATAACGAACAAGAGGAGTTTGAAGAACTAAATAACGGACAAGAAGGGTTTGAAGAACTAAATAACGGACAAGAGGAGTTTAAAGAACTAAATAACGGACAAGAGGAGTTTGAAGAACTAAATAACGGACAAGAGGAGTTTAAAGAACTAAATAACGGACAAGAGGAGTTTAAAGAACTAAATAACGAACAAGAGGAGTTTGAAGAACTAAATAACGGACAAGAGGAGTTTGAAGAACTAAATAACGAACAAGAGGAGTTTGAAGAACTAAATAACGGACAAGAGGAGTTTGAAGAACTAAATAACGGACAAGAGGAGTTTGAAGAACTAAATAACGGACAAGAGGAGTTTAAAGAACTAAATAACGAACAAGAAGGGTTTGAAGAACTAAATAGCGGACAAGAAGGGTTTGAAGAACTAAATAACGGACAAGAGGAGTTTGAAGAACTAAATAACGAACAAGAGGGGTTTGAAGAACTAAATAACGGACAAGAGGAGTTTGAAGAACTAAATAACGGACAAGAGGAGTTTGAAGAACTAAATAACGGACAAGAGGAGTTTGAAGAACTAAATAACGGACAAGAGGAGTTTAAAGAACTAAATAACGAACAAGAAGGGTTTGAAGAACTAAATAACGGACAAGAAGGGTTTGAAGAACTAAATAACGGACAAGAGGAGTTTGAAGAACTAAATAACGGACAAGAGGAGTTTGAAGAACTAAATAACGGACAAGAGGAGTTTGAATAACTAAATAACGAACAAGAGGAGTTTAAAGAACTAAATAACGGACAAGAAGGGTTTGAAGAACTAAATAACGGACAAGAAGGGTTTGAAGAACTAAATAACGGACAAGAGGAGTTTAAAGAACTAAATAACGGACAAGAGGAGTTTGAAGAACTAAATAACGGACAAGAGGAGTTTGAAGAACTAAATATCGAACAAGAGGAGTTTATAGAACTAAATAACGGACAAGAAGGGTTTGAAGAACTAAATAATGGACAAGAGGAGTTTGAAGAACTAAATAACGGACAAGAGGAGTTTGAAGAACTAAATAACGGACACTAAGAGTTTGAAGAACTAAATAACGGACAAGAGGAGTTTGAAGAACTAAATAACGGACAAGAGGAGTTTGAAGAACTAAATAACGAACATGAGGAGTTTAAAGAACTAAATAACGGACAAGAAGGGTTTGAAGAACTAAATAACGGACAAGAGGAGTTTGAAGAACTAAATAACGGACAAGAGGAGTTTGAAGAACTAAATAACGAACAAGAGGAGTTTGAAGAACTAAATAACGGACAAGAAGGGTTTGAAGAACTAAATAACGGACAAGAGGAGTTTGAAGAACTAAATAACGGACAAGAGGAGTTTGAAGAACTAAATAACGGACACGAAGAGTTTGAAGAACTAAATAACGGACAAGAAGGGTTTGAAGAACTAAATAACGGACAAGAGGAGTTTAAAGAACTAAATAACGGACACGAAGAGTTTGAAGAACTAAATAACGGACAAGAAGGGTTTGAAGAACTAAATAACGGACAAGAGGAGTTTAAAGAACTAAATAACGAACAAGAGGAGTTTGAAGAACTAAATAACGGACAAGAAGGGTTTGAAGAACTAAATAACGGACAAGAAGGGTTTGAAGAACTAAATAACGAACAAGAGGAGTTTGAAGAACTAAATAACGGACAAGAGGAGTTTAAAGAACTAAATAACGAACAAGAGGAGTTTGAAGAACTAAATAACGGACAAGAAGAGTTTAAAGAACTAAATAACGGACAAGAGGAGTTTAAAGAACTAAATAACGGACAAGAGGAGTTTGAAGAACTAAATAACGGACAAGAGGGGTTTGAAGAACTAAATAACGAACAAGAGGAGTTTGAAGAACTAAATAACGGACAAGAAGGGTTTGAAGAACTAAATAACGGACAAGAGGAGTTTAAAGAACTAAATAACGGACAAGAGGAGTTTGAAGAACTAAATAACGGACAAGAGGAGTTTAAAGAACTAAATAACGGACAAGAGGAGTTTAAAGAACTAAATAACGAACAAGAGGAGTTTGAAGAACTAAATAACGGACAAGAGGAGTTTGAAGAACTAAATAACGAACAAGAGGAGTTTGAAGAACTAAATAACGGACAAGAGGAGTTTGAAGAACTAAATAACGGACAAGAGGAGTTTGAAGAACTAAATAACGGACAAGAGGAGTTTAAAGAACTAAATAACGAACAAGAAGGGTTTGAAGAACTAAATAGCGGACAAGAAGGGTTTGAAGAACTAAATAACGGACAAGAGGAGTTTGAAGAACTAAATAACGAACAAGAGGGGTTTGAAGAACTAAATAACGGACAAGAGGAGTTTGAAGAACTAAATAACGGACAAGAGGAGTTTGAAGAACTAAATAACGGACAAGAGGAGTTTGAAGAACTAAATAACGGACAAGAGGAGTTTAAAGAACTAAATAACGAACAAGAAGGGTTTGAAGAACTAAATAACGGACAAGAAGGGTTTGAAGAACTAAATAACGGACAAGAGGAGTTTGAAGAACTAAATAACGAACAAGAAGGGTTTGAAGAACTAAATAACGGACAAGAAGGGTTTGAAGAACTAAATAACGGACAAGAAGGGTTTGAAGAACTAAATAACGAACAAGAAGGGTTTGAAGAACTAAATAACGGACAAGAGGAGTTTGAAGAACTAAATAACGAACAAGAGGAGTTTAAAGAACTAAATAACGAACAAGAAGGGTTTGAAGAACTAAATAACGGACAAGAGGGGTTTGAAGAACTAAATAACGGACAAGAAGGGTTTGAAGAACTAAATAACGGACAAGAGGAGTTTGAAGAACTAAATAACGAACAAGAGGAGTTTAAAGAACTAAATAACGAACAAGAAGGGTTTGAAGAACTAAATAACGGACAAGAAGGGTTTGAAGAACTAAATAACGGACAAGAAGGGTTTGAAGAACTAAATAACGAACAAGAAGGGTTTGAAGAACTAAATAACGAACAAGAGGAGTTTGAAGAACTAAATAACGGACAAGAGGAGTTTAAAGAACTAAATAACGAACAAGAGGAGTTTGAAGAACTAAATAACGGACAAGAAGGGTTTGAAGAACTAAATAACGGACAAGAGGAGTTTGAAGAACTAAATAACGGACAAGAGGAGTTTGAAGAACTAAATAACGGACAAGAGGAGTTTGAATAACTAAATAACGAACAAGAGGAGTTTAAAGAACTAAATAACGGACAAGAAGGGTTTGAAGAACTAAATAACGGACAAGAAGGGTTTGAAGAACTAAATAACGGACAAGAGGAGTTTAAAGAACTAAATAACGGACAAGAGGAGTTTGAAGAACTAAATAACGGACAAGAGGAATTTGAAGAACTAAATATCGAACAAGAGGAGTTTAAAGAACTAAATAACGGACAAGAAGGGTTTGAAGAACTAAATAATGGACAAGAGGAGTTTGAAGAACTAAATAACGGACAAGAGGAGTTTGAAGAACTAAATAACGGACACGAAGAGTTTGACGAACTAAATAACGGACAAGAGGAGTTTGAAGAACTAAATAACGGACAAGAGGAGTTTGAAGAACTAAATAACGGACAAGAGGAGTTTGAAGAACTAAATAACGAACATGAGGAGTTTAAAGAACTAAATAACGGACAAGAAGGGTTTGAAGAACTAAATAACGGACAAGAGGAGTTTGAAGAACTAAATAACGGACAAGAGGAGTTTGAAGAACTAAATAACGAACAAGAGGAGTTTGAAGAACTAAATAACGGACAAGAAGGGTTTGAAGAACTAAATAACGGACAAGAGGAGTTTGAAGAACTAAATAACGGACAAGAGGAGTTTGAAGAACTAAATAACGGACACGAAGCGTTTGAAGAACTAAATAACGGACAAGAAGGGTTTGAAGAACTAAATAACGGACAAGAGGAGTTTAAAGAACTAAATAACGGACACGAAGAGTTTGAAGAACTAAATAACGGACAAGAAGGGTTTGAAGAACTAAATAACGGACAAGAGGAGTTTAAAGAACTAAATAACGAACAAGAGGAGTTTGAAGAACTAAATAACGGACAAGAAGGGTTTGAAGAACTAAATAACGGACAAGAAGGGTTTGAAGAACTAAATAACGAACAAGAGGAGTTTGAAGAACTAAATAACGGACAAGAGGAGTTTAAAGAACTAAATAACGAACAAGAGGAGTTTGAAGAACTAAATAACGGACAAGAAGAGTTTAAAGAACTAAATAACGGACAAGAGGAGTTTAAAGAACTAAATAACGGACAAGAGGAGTTTGAAGAACTAAATAACGGACAAGAGGGGTTTGAAGAACTAAATAACGAACAAGAGGAGTTTGAAGAACTAAATAACGGACAAGAAGGGTTTGAAGAACTAAATAACGGACAAGAGGAGTTTAAAGAACTAAATAACGGACAAGAGGAGTTTGAAGAACTAAATAACGGACAAGAGGAGTTTGAAGAACTAAATAACGAACAAGAGGAGTTTAAAGAACTAAATAACGGACAAGAGGAGTTTAAAGAACTAAATAACGAACAAGAGGAGTTTGAAGAACTAAATAACGGACAAGAGGAGTTTGAAGAACTAAATAACGAACAAGAGGAGTTTAAAGAACTAAATAACGAACAAGAAGGGTTTGAAGAACTAAATAACGGACAAGAAGGGTTCGAAGAACTAAATAACGGACAAGAAGGGTTTGAAGAACTAAATAACGAACAAGAAGGGTTTGAAGAACTAAATAACGAACAAGAGGAGTTTGAAGAACTAAATAACGGACAAGAGGAGTTTAAAGAACTAAATAACGAACAAGAGGAGTTTGAAGAACTAAATAACGGACAAGAAGGGTTTGAAGAACTAAATAACGGACAAGAGGAGTTTGAAGAACTAAATAACGGACAAGAGGAGTTTGAAGAACTAAATAACGGACAAGAGGAGTTTGAATAACTAAATAACGAACAAGAGGAGTTTAAAGAACTAAATAACGGACAAGAAGGGTTTGAAGAACTAATTAACGGACAAGAAGGGTTTGAAGAACTAAATAACGGACAAGAGGAGTTTAAAGAACTAAATAACGGACAAGAGGAGTTTGAAGAACTAAATAACGGACAAGAGGAATTTGAAGAACTAAATATCGAACAAGAGGAGTTTAAAGAACTAAATAACGGACAAGAAGGGTTTGAAGAACTAAATAATGGACAAGAGGAGTTTGAAGAACTAAATAACGGACAAGAGGAGTTTGAAGAACTAAATAACGGACACGAAGAGTTTGAAGAACTAAATAACGGACAAGAGGAGTTTGAAGAACTAAATAACGGACAAGAGGAGTTTGAAGAACTAAATAACGGACAAGAGGAGTTTGAAGAACTAAATAACGAACATGAGGAGTTTAAAGAACTAAATAACGGACAAGAAGGGTTTGAAGAACTAAATAACGGACAAGAGGAGTTTGAAGAACTAAATAACGGACAAGAGGAGTTTGAAGAACTAAATAACGAACAAGAGGAGTTTGAAGAACTAAATAACGGACAAGAAGGGTTTGAAGAACTAAATAACGGACAAGAGGAGTTTGAAGAACTAAATAACGGACAAGAGGAGTTTGAAGAACTAAATAACGGACACGAAGCGTTTGAAGAACTAAATAACGGACAAGAAGGGTTTGAAGAACTAAATAACGGACAAGAGGAGTTTAAAGAACTAAATAACGGACACGAAGAGTTTGAAGAACTAAATAACGGACAAGAAGGGTTTGAAGAACTAAATAACGGACAAGAGGAGTTTAAAGAACTAAATAACGAACAAGAGGAGTTTGAAGAACTAAATAACGGACAAGAAGGGTTTGAAGAACTAAATAACGGACAAGAAGGGTTTGAAGAACTAAATAACGAACAAGAGGAGTTTGAAGAACTAAATAACGGACAAGAGGAGTTTAAAGAACTAAATAACGAACAAGAGGAGTTTGAAGAACTAAATAACGGACAAGAAGAGTTTAAAGAACTAAATAACGGACAAGAGGAGTTTAAAGAACTAAATAACGGACAAGAGGAGTTTGAAGAACTAAATAACGGACAAGAGGGGTTTGAAGAACTAAATAACGAACAAGAGGAGTTTGAAGAACTAAATAACGGACAAGAAGGGTTTGAAGAACTAAATAACGGACAAGAAGGGTTTGAAGAACTAAATAACGAACAAGAGGAGTTTGAAGAACTAAATAACGGACAAGAGAAGTTTAAAGAACTAAATAACGAACAAGAGGAGTTTGAAGAACTAAATAACGGACAAGAAGAGTCTAAAGAACTAAATAACGGACAAGAGGAGTTTAAAGAACTAAATAACGGACAAGAGGAGTTTGAAGAACTAAATAACGGACAAGAGGGGTTTGAAGAACTAAATAACGAACAAGAGGAGTTTGAAGAACTAAATAACGGACAAGAAGGGTTTGAAGAACTAAATAACGGCCAAGAGGAGTTTAAAGAACTAAATAACGGACAAGAGGAGTTTGAAGAACTAAATAACGAACAAGAGGAGTTTAAAGAACTAAATAACGGACAAGAGGAGTTTAAAGAACTAAATAACGGACAAGAAGGGTTTGAAGAACTAAATAACGAACAAGAAGGGTTTGAAGAACTAAATAACGAACAAGAGGAGTTTGAAGAACTAAATAACGGACAAGAGGAGTTTAAAGAACTAAATAACGAACAAGAGGAGTTTGAAGAACTAAATAACGGACAAGAAGGGTTTGAAGAACTAAATAACGGACAAGAGGAGTTTGAAGAACTAAATAACGGACAAGAGGAGTTTGAAGAACTAAATAACGGACAAGAGGAGTTTGAATAACTAAATAACGAACAAGAGGAGTTTAAAGAACTAAATAACGGACAAGAAGGGTTTGAAGAACTAAATAACGGACAAGAAGGGTTTGAAGAACTAAATAACGGACAAGAGGAGTTTAAAGAACTAAATAACGGACAAGAGGAGTTTGAAGAACTAAATAACGGACAAGAGGAATTTGAAGAACTAAATATCGAACAAGAGGAGTTTAAAGAACTAAATAACGGACAAGAAGGGTTTGAAGAACTAAATAATGGACAAGAGGAGTTTGAAGAACTAAATAACGGACAAGAGGAGTTTGAAGAACTAAATAACGGACACGAAGAGTTTGAAGAACTAAATAACGGACAAGAGGAGTTTGAAGAACTAAATAACGGACAAGAGGAGTTTGAAGAACTAAATAACGGACAAGAGGAGTTTGAAGAACTAAATAACGAACATGAGGAGTTTAAAGAACTAAATAACGGACAAGAAGGGTTTGAAGAACTAAATAACGGACAAGAGGAGTTTGAAGAACTAAATAACGGACAAGAGGAGTTTGAAGAACTAAATAACGGACAAGAGGAGTTTAAAGAACTAAATAACGAACAAGAGGAGTTTGAAGAACTAAATAACGGACAAGAAGAGTTTAAAGAACTAAATAACGGACAAGAGGAGTTTAAAGAACTAAATAACGGACAAGAGGAGTTTGAAGAACTAAATAACGGACAAGAGGGGTTTGAAGAACTAAATAACGAACAAGAGGAGTTTGAAGAACTAAATAACGGACAAGAAGGGTTTGAAGAACTAAATAACGGACAAGAGGAGTTTAAAGAACTAAATAACGGACAAGAGGAGTTTGAAGAACTAAATAACGGACAAGAGGAGTTTGAAGAACTAAATAACGAACAAGAGGAGTTTAAAGAACTAAATAACGGACAAGAGGAGTTTAAAGAACTAAATAACGAACAAGAGGAGTTTGAAGAACTAAATAACGGACAAGAGGAGTTTGAAGAACTAAATAACGAACAAGAGGAGTTTAAAGAACTAAATAACGAACAAGAAGGGTTTGAAGAACTAAATAACGGACAAGAAGGGTTTGAAGAACTAAATAACGGACAAGAAGGGTTTGAAGAACTAAATAACGAACAAGAAGGGTTTGAAGAACTAAATAACGAACAAGAGGAGTTTGAAGAACTAAATAACGGACAAGAGGAGTTTAAAGAACTAAATAACGAACAAGAGGAGTTTGAAGAACTAAATAACGGACAAGAAGGGTTTGAAGAACTAAATAACGGACAAGAGGAGTTTGAAGAACTAAATAACGGACAAGAGGAGTTTGAAGAACTAAATAACGGACAAGAGGAGTTTGAATAACTAAATAACGAACAAGAGGAGTTTAAAGAACTAAATAACGGACAAGAAGGGTTTGAAGAACTAATTAACGGACAAGAAGGGTTTGAAGAACTAAATAACGGACAAGAGGAGTTTAAAGAACTAAATAACGGACAAGAGGAGTTTGAAGAACTAAATAACGGACAAGAGGAATTTGAAGAACTAAATATCGAACAAGAGGAGTTTAAAGAACTAAATAACGGACAAGAAGGGTTTGAAGAACTAAATAATGGACAAGAGGAGTTTGAAGAACTAAATAACGGACAAGAGGAGTTTGAAGAACTAAATAACGGACACGAAGAGTTTGAAGAACTAAATAACGGACAAGAGGAGTTTGAAGAACTAAATAACGGACAAGAGGAGTTTGAAGAACTAAATAACGGACAAGAGGAGTTTGAAGAACTAAATAACGAACATGAGGAGTTTAAAGAACTAAATAACGGACAAGAAGGGTTTGAAGAACTAAATAACGGACAAGAGGAGTTTGAAGAACTAAATAACGGACAAGAGGAGTTTGAAGAACTAAATAACGAACAAGAGGAGTTTGAAGAACTAAATAACGGACAAGAAGGGTTTGAAGAACTAAATAACGGACAAGAGGAGTTTGAAGAACTAAATAACGGACAAGAGGAGTTTGAAGAACTAAATAACGGACACGAAGCGTTTGAAGAACTAAATAACGGACAAGAAGGGTTTGAAGAACTAAATAACGGACAAGAGGAGTTTAAAGAACTAAATAACGGACACGAAGAGTTTGAAGAACTAAATAACGGACAAGAAGGGTTTGAAGAACTAAATAACGGACAAGAGGAGTTTAAAGAACTAAATAACGAACAAGAGGAGTTTGAAGAACTAAATAACGGACAAGAAGGGTTTGAAGAACTAAATAACGGACAAGAAGGGTTTGAAGAACTAAATAACGAACAAGAGGAGTTTGAAGAACTAAATAACGGACAAGAGGAGTTTAAAGAACTAAATAACGAACAAGAGGAGTTTGAAGAACTAAATAACGGACAAGAAGAGTTTAAAGAACTAAATAACGGACAAGAGGAGTTTAAAGAACTAAATAACGGACAAGAGGAGTTTGAAGAACTAAATAACGGACAAGAGGGGTTTGAAGAACTAAATAACGAACAAGAGGAGTTTGAAGAACTAAATAACGGACAAGAAGGGTTTGAAGAACTAAATAACGGACAAGAAGGGTTTGAAGAACTAAATAACGAACAAGAGGAGTTTGAAGAACTAAATAACGGACAAGAGAAGTTTAAAGAACTAAATAACGAACAAGAGGAGTTTGAAGAACTAAATAACGGACAAGAAGAGTCTAAAGAACTAAATAACGGACAAGAGGAGTTTAAAGAACTAAATAACGGACAAGAGGAGTTTGAAGAACTAAATAACGGACAAGAGGGGTTTGAAGAACTAAATAACGAACAAGAGGAGTTTGAAGAACTAAATAACGGACAAGAAGGGTTTGAAGAACTAAATAACGGCCAAGAGGAGTTTAAAGAACTAAATAACGGACAAGAGGAGTTTGAAGAACTAAATAACGAACAAGAGGAGTTTAAAGAACTAAATAACGGACAAGAGGAGTTTAAAGAACTAAATAACGGACAAGAAGGGTTTGAAGAACTAAATAACGAACAAGAAGGGTTTGAAGAACTAAATAACGAACAAGAGGAGTTTGAAGAACTAAATAACGGACAAGAGGAGTTTAAAGAACTAAATAACGAACAAGAGGAGTTTGAAGAACTAAATAACGGACAAGAAGGGTTTGAAGAACTAAATAACGGACAAGAGGAGTTTGAAGAACTAAATAACGGACAAGAGGAGTTTGAAGAACTAAATAACGGACAAGAGGAGTTTGAATAACTAAATAACGAACAAGAGGAGTTTAAAGAACTAAATAACGGACAAGAAGGGTTTGAAGAACTAAATAACGGACAAGAAGGGTTTGAAGAACTAAATAACGGACAAGAGGAGTTTAAAGAACTAAATAACGGACAAGAGGAGTTTGAAGAACTAAATAACGGACAAGAGGAATTTGAAGAACTAAATATCGAACAAGAGGAGTTTAAAGAACTAAATAACGGACAAGAAGGGTTTGAAGAACTAAATAATGGACAAGAGGAGTTTGAAGAACTAAATAACGGACAAGAGGAGTTTGAAGAACTAAATAACGGACACGAAGAGTTTGAAGAACTAAATAACGGACAAGAGGAGTTTGAAGAACTAAATAACGGACAAGAGGAGTTTGAAGAACTAAATAACGGACAAGAGGAGTTTGAAGAACTAAATAACGAACATGAGGAGTTTAAAGAACTAAATAACGGACAAGAAGGGTTTGAAGAACTAAATAACGGACAAGAGGAGTTTGAAGAACTAAATAACGGACAAGAGGAGTTTGAAGAACTAAATAACGAACAAGAGGAGTTTGAAGAACTAAATAACGGACAAGAAGGGTTTGAAGAACTAAATAACGGACAAGAGGAGTTTGAAGAACTAAATAACGGACAAGAGGAGTTTGAAGAACTAAATAACGGACACGAAGCGTTTGAAGAACTAAATAACGGACAAGAAGGGTTTGAAGAACTAAATAACGGACAAGAGGAGTTTAAAGAACTAAATAACGGACACGAAGAGTTTGAAGAACTAAATAACGGACAAGAAGGGTTTGAAGAACTAAATAACGGACAAGAGGAGTTTAAAGAACTAAATAACGAACAAGAGGAGTTTGAAGAACTAAATAACGGAAAGGAGGGGTTTGAAGAACTAAATAACGGACAAGAAGGGTTTGAAGAACTAAATAACGAACAAGAGGAGTTTGAAGAACTAAATAACGGACAAGAGGAGTTTAAAGAACTAAATAACGAACAAGAGGAGTTTGAAGAACTAAATAACGGACAAGAAGAGTTTAAAGAACTAAATAACGGACAAGAGGAGTTTAAAGAACTAAATAACGGACAAGAGGAGTTTGAAGAACTAAATAACGGACAAGAGGGGTTTGAAGAACTAAATAACGACAAGAGGAGTTTGAAGAACTAAATAACGGACAAGAAGGGTTTGAAGAACTAAATAACGGACAAGAGGAGTTTAAAGAACTAAATAACGGACAAGAGGAGTTTGAAGAACTAAATAACGGACAAGAGGAGTTTGAAGAACTAAATAACGAACAAGAGGAGTTTAAAGAACTAAATAACGGACAAGAGGAGTTTAAAGAACTAAATAACGAACAAGAGGAGTTTGAAGAACTAAATAACGGACAAGAGGAGTTTGAAGAACTAAATAACGAACAAGAGGAGTTTAAAGAACTAAATAACGAACAAGAAGGGTTTGAAGAACTAAATAACGGACAAGAAGGGTTTGAAGAACTAAATAACGGACAAGAAGGGTTTGAAGAACTAAATAACGAACAAGAAGGGTTTGAAGAACTAAATAACGAACAAGAGGAGTTTGAAGAACTAAATAACGGACAAGAGGAGTTTAAAGAACTAAATAACGAACAAGAGGAGTTTGAAGAACTAAATAACGGACAAGAAGGGTTTGAAGAACTAAATAACGGACAAGAGGAGTTTGAAGAACTAAATAACGGACAAGAGGAGTTTGAAGAACTAAATAACGGACAAGAGGAGTTTGAATAACTAAATAACGAACAAGAGGAGTTTAAAGAACTAAATAACGGACAAGAAGGGTTTGAAGAACTAAATAACGGACAAGAAGGGTTTGAAGAACTAAATAACGGACAAGAGGAGTTTAAAGAACTAAATAACGGACAAGAGGAGTTTGAAGAACTAAATAACGGACAAGAGGAATTTGAAGAACTAAATATCGAACAAGAGGAGTTTAAAGAACTAAATAACGGACAAGAAGGGTTTGAAGAACTAAATAATGGACAAGAGGAGTTTGAAGAACTAAATAACGGACAAGAGGAGTTTGAAGAACTAAATAACGGACACGAAGAGTTTGAAGAACTAAATAACGGACAAGAGGAGTTTGAAGAACTAAATAACGGACAAGAGGAGTTTGAAGAACTAAATAACGGACAAGAGGAGTTTGAAGAACTAAATAACGAACATGAGGAGTTTAAAGAACTAAATAACGGACAAGAAGGGTTTGAAGAACTAAATAACGGACAAGAGGAGTTTGAAGAACTAAATAACGGACAAGAGGAGTTTGAAGAACTAAATAACGAACAAGAGGAGTTTGAAGAACTAAATAACGGACAAGAAGGGTTTGAAGAACTAAATAACGGACAAGAGGAGTTTGAAGAACTAAATAACGGACAAGAGGAGTTTGAAGGAACTAAATAACGGACACGAAGCGTTTGAAGAACTAAATAACGGACAAGAAGGGTTTGAAGAACTAAATAACGGACAAGAGGAGTTTAAAGAACTAAATAACGGACACGAAGAGTTTGAAGAACTAAATAACGGACAAGAAGGGTTTGAAGAACTAAATAACGGACAAGAGGAGTTTAAAGAACTAAATAACGAACAAGAGGAGTTTGAAGAACTAAATAACGGACAAGAAGGGTTTGAAGAACTAAATAACGGACAAGAAGGGTTTGAAGAACTAAATAACGAACAAGAGGAGTTTGAAGAACTAAATAACGGACAAGAGGAGTTTAAAGAACTAAATAACGAACAAGAGGAGTTTGAAGAACTAAATAACGGACAAGAAGAGTTTAAAGAACTAAATAACGGACAAGAGGAGTTTAAAGAACTAAATAACGGACAAGAGGAGTTTGAAGAACTAAATAACGGACAAGAGGGGTTTGAAGAACTAAATAACGAACAAGAGGAGTTTGAAGAACTAAATAACGGACAAGAAGGGTTTGAAGAACTAAATAACGGACAAGAAGGGTTTGAAGAACTAAATAACGAACAAGAGGAGTTTGAAGAACTAAATAACGGACAAGAGAAGTTTAAAGAACTAAATAACGAACAAGAGGAGTTTGAAGAACTAAATAACGGACAAGAAGGAGTCTAAAGAACTAAATAACGGACAAGAGGAGTTTAAAGAACTAAATAACGGACAAGAGGAGTTTGAAGAACTAAATAACGGACAAGAGGGGTTTGAAGAACTAAATAACGAACAAGAGGAGTTTGAAGAACTAAATAACGGACAAGAAGGGTTTGAAGAACTAAATAACGGCCAAGAGGAGTTTAAAGAACTAAATAACGGACAAGAGGAGTTTGAAGAACTAAATAACGAACAAGAGGAGTTTAAAGAACTAAATAACGGACAAGAGGAGTTTAAAGAACTAAATAACGAACAAGAGGAGTTTGAAGAACTAAATAACGGACAAGAGGAGTTTGAAGAACTAAATAACGAACAAGAGGAGTTTGAAGAACTAAATAACGGACAAGAGGAGTTTGAAGAACTAAATAACGGACAAGAGGAGTTTGAAGAACTAAATAACGGACAAGAGGAGTTTAAAGAACTAAATAACGAACAAGAAGGGGTTTGAAGAACTAAATAGCGGACAAGAAGGGTTTGAAGAACTAAATAACGGACAAGAGGAGTTTAAAGAACTAAATAACGAACAAGAGGGGTTTGAAGAACTAAATAACGGACAAGAGGAGTTTGAAGAATAAATAACGGACAAGAGGAGTTTGAAGAACTAAATAACGGACAAGAGGAGTTTGAAGAACTAAATAACGGACAAGAGGAGTTTAAAGAACTAAATAACGAACAAGAAGGGTTTGAAGAACTAAATAACGGACAAGAAGGGTTTGAAGAACTAAATAACGGACAAGAGGAGTTTGAAGAACTAAATAACGAACAAGAGGAGTTTGAAGAACTAAATAACGAACAAGAAGGGTTTGAAGAACTAAATAACGGACAAGAAGGGTTTGAAGAACTAAATAACGGACAAGAGGAGTTTGAAGAACTAAATAACGGACAAGAGGAGTTTAAAGAACTAAATAACGGACAAGAGGAGTTTGAAGAACTAAATAACGGACAAGAGGAGTTGAAGAACTAAATAACGGACAAGAGGAGTTTGAAGAACTAAATAACGGACAAGAGGAGTTTGAAGAACTAAATAACGGACAAGAGGAGTTTAAAGAACTAAATAACGGACAAGAGGAGTTTGAAGAACTAAATAACGACAAGAAGGGGTTTGAAGAACTAAATAACGGACAAGAGGGTTTGAAGAACTAAATAACGGACAAGAAGGAGTTTGAAGAACTAAATAACGGACAAGAGGAGTTTGAAGAACTAAATAACGAACAAGAAGAGTTTAAAGAACTAAATAAGACTAAGAACGGTTTGAAGAACTAAATAACGGACAAGAAGGGTTTGAAGAACTAAATAACGGACAAGAGGAGTTTGAAGAACTAAATAACAACAAGAGGAGTTTGAAGAACTAAATAACGAACAAGAAGGGTTTGAAGAACTAAATAACGAACAAGAAGGGTTTGAAGAACTAAATAACGGACAAGAGGAGTTTGAAACGAACTAAATAACGGACAAGAGGAGTTTGAAGAACTAAATAACGAACAAGAGGAGTTTGAAGAACTAAATAACGGACAAGAAGGGTTTGAAGAACTAAATAACGGACAAGAGGAGTTTAAAGAACTAAATAACGAACAAGAGGAGTTTGAAGAACTAAATAACGGACAAGAGGAGTTTGAAGAACTAAATAACGGACAAGAGGAGTTTGAAGAACTAAATAACGGACAAGAGGAGTTTGAAGAACTAAATAACGGACACGAAGAGTTTGAAGAACTAAATAACGGACAAGAAGGGTTTGAAGAACTAAATAACGGACAAGAGGAGTTTGAAGAACTAAATAACGAACAAGAGGAGTTTAAAGAACTAAATAACGAACAAGAAGGGTTTGAAGAACTAAATAACGGACAAGAAGGGTTTCTAAATAACGGACAAGAGGAGTTTGAAGAACTAAATAACGGACAAGAGGAGTTTGAAGAACTAAATAACGGACAAGAGGGAGTTTAAAGAACTAAATAACGAACAAGAAGGGTTTGAAGAACTAAATAACGAACAAGAAGGGTTTGAAGAACTAAATAACGGACAAGAAGGGTTTGAAGAACTAAATAACGGACAAGAGGAGTTTGAAGAACTAAATAACGAACAAGAGGAGTTTAAAGAACTAAATAACGAACAAGAAGGGTTTGAAGAACTAAATAACGGACAAGAAGGGTTTGAAGAACTAAATAACGGACAAGAGGAGTTTGAAGAACTAAATAACGAACAAGAGGAGTTTAAAGAACTAAATAACGAACAAGAAGGGTTTGAAGAACTAAATAACGAACAAGAAGGGTTTGAAGAACTAAATAACGGACAAGAAGGGTTTGAAGAACTAAATAACGGACAAGAGGAGTTTGAAGAACTAAATAACGAACAAGAGGAGTTTAAAGAACTAAATAACGAACAAGAAGGGTTGAAGAACTAAATAACGGACAAGAAGGGTTTGAAGAACTAAATAACGGACAAGAGGAGTTTGAAGAACTAAATACCGGACAAGAGGAGTTTGAAGAACTAAATAACGGACAAGAGGAGTTTAAAGAACTAAATAACGGACACGAAGAGTTTGAAGAACTAAATAACGGACAAGAGGAGTTTGAAGAACTAAATAACGGACAAGAGGAGTTTAAAGAACTAAATAACGAACAAGAGGGGTTTGAAGAACTAAATAACGAACAAGAGGAGTTTGAAGAACTAAATAACGGACAAGAGGAGTTTGAAGAACTAAATAACGGACAAGAGGAGTTTGAAGAACTAAATAACGGACAAGAAGGGTTTGAAGAACTAAATAACGGACAAGAGGAGTTTAAAGAACTAAATAACGGAACAAGAGGAGTTTGAAGAACTAAATAACGGACAAGAGGAGTTTGAAGAACTAAAATAACGGACAAGAAGGGTTTGAAGAACTAAATAACGGACAAGAGGAGTTTGAAGAACTAAATAACGAACAAGAGGAGTTTAAAGAACTAAATAACGAACAAGAGGAGTTTGAAGAACTAAATAACGGACAAGAGGAGTTTGAAGAACTAAATAACGGACAAGAGGAGTTTGAAGAACTAAATAACGGACAAGAGGAGTTTAAAGAACTAAATAACGAACAAGAGGGTTTGAAGAACTAAATAACCGGACAAGAAGGGTTTGAAGAACTAAATAACGGACAAGAGGAGTTTGAAGAACTAAATAACGAACAAGAGGAGTTTGAAGAACTAAATAACGAACAAGAAGGTTTGAAGAACTAAATAACGGACAAGAAGGGTTTGAAGAACTAAATAACGGACAAGAGGAGTTTGAAGAACTAAATAACGAACAAGAGGAGTTTAAAGAACTAAATAACGGACAAGAGGAGTTGAAGAACTAAATAACGGACAAGAGGAGTTTAAAGAACTAAATAACGGACAAGAGGAGTTTGAAGAAACTAAATAACGGACAAGAGGAGTTTGAAGAACTAAATAACGGACAAGAGGAGTTTAAAGAACTAAATAACGGACAAGAGGAGTTTGAAGAACTAAATAACGGACAAGAGGAGTTTGAAGAACTAAATAACGGACAAGAAGGGTTTGAAGAACTAAATAACGGACAAGAGGGGTTTGAAGAACTAAATAACGGACAAGAAGGGTTTGAAGAACTAAATAACGGACAAGAGGAGTTTGAAGAACTAAATAACGAACAAGAAGAGTTTAAAGAACTAAATAACGACTAAGAACGGTTTGAAGAACTAAATAACGGACAAGAAGGGTTTGAAGAACTAAATAACGGACAAGAGGAGTTTGAAGAACTAAATAACAAACAAGAGGAGTTTAAAGAACTAAATAACGAACAAGAAGGTTTGAAGAACTAAATAACGAACAAGAAGGGTTTGAAGAACTAAATAACGAACAAGAGGAGTTTGAAGAACTAAATAACGGACAAGAGGAGTTTGAAGAACTAAATAACGGACAAGAGGAGTTTGAAGAACTAAATAACGGACAAGAAGGGTTTGAAGAACTAAATAACGAACAAGAGGAGTTTGAAGAACTAAATAACGGACTAGAGGAGTTTGAAGAACTAAATAACGGACAAGAGGAGTTTGAAGAACTAAATAACGGACAAGAAGGGTTTGAAGAACTAAATAACGGACAAGAGGAGTTTAAAGAACTAAATAACGAACAAGAGGAGTTTGAAGAACTAAATAACGGACAAGAGGAGTTTGAAGAACTAAATAACGGACAAGAGGAGTTTGAAGAACTAAATAACGGACAAGAGGAGTTTAAAGAACTAAATAACGGACAACGAAGAGTTTGAAGAACTAAATAACGGACAAGAAGGGTTTGAAGAACTAAATAACGGACAAGAGGAGTTTGAAGAACTAAATAACGAACAAGAGGAGTTTAAAGAACTAAATAACGAACAAGAAGGGTTTGAAGAACTAAATAACGGACAAGAAGGGTTTGAAGAACTAAATAACGGACAAGAGGAGTTTGAAGAACTAAATAACGGACAAGAGGAGTTTGAAGAACTAAATAACGAACAAGAGGAGTTTAAAGAACTAAATAACGAACAAGAAGGGTTTGAAGAACTAAATAACGAACAAGAAGGGTTTGAAGAACTAAATAACGGACAAGAAGGGCTTGAAGAACTAAATAACGGACAAGAGGAGTTTGAAGAACTAAATAACGAACAAGAGGAGTTAAAGAACTAAATAACGAACAAGAAGGGTTTGAAGAACTAAATAACGGACAAGAAGGGTTTGAAGAACTAAATAACGGACAAGAGGAGTTTGAAGAACTAAATAACGAACAAGAGGAGTTTAAAGAACTAAATAACGAACAAGAAGGGTTTGAAGAACTAAATAACGAACAAGAAGGGTTTGAAGAACTAAATAACGGACAAGAAGGGTTTGAAGAACTAAATAACGGACAAGAGGAGTTTGAAGAACTAAATAACGAACAAGAGGAGTTTAAAGAACTAAATAACGAACAAGAAGGGTTTGAAGAACTAAATAACGGACAAGAAGGGTTTGAAGAACTAAATAACGGACAAGAGGAGTTTGAAGAACTAAATAACGGACAAGAGGAGTTTGAAGAACTAAATAACGGACAAGAGGAGTTTAAAGAACTAAATAACGGACACGAAGAGTTTGAAGAACTAAATAACGAACAAGAAGGGTTTGAAGAACTAAATAACGAACAAGAGGAGTTTAAAGAACTAAATAACGGAACAAGAGGAGTTTGAAGAACTAAATAACGGACAAGAGGAGTTTGAAGAACTAAATAACGGACAAAAGGAGTTTGAAGAACTAAATAACGGACAAGAGGAGTTTAAAGAACTAAATAACGGACACGAAGAGTTTGAAGAACTAAATAACGGACAAGAAGGGTTTGAAGAACTAAATAACGGACAAGAGGAGTTTGAAGAACTAAATAACGAACAAGAGGAGTTTAAAGAACTAAATAACGAACAAGAAGGGTTTGAAGAACTAAATAACGGACAAGAAGGGTTTGAAGAACTAAATAACGGACAAGAGGAGTTTAAAGAACTAAATAACGAACAAGAGGAGTTTAAAGAACTAAATAACGAACAAGAAGGGTTTGAAGAACTAAATAACGAACAAGAAGGGTTTGAAGAACTAAATAACGGACACGAAGGGTTTGAAGAACTAAATAACGGACAAGAGGAGTTTGAAGAACTAAATAACGAACAAGAGGAGTTTAAAGAACTAAATAACGAACAAGAAGGGTTTGAAGAACTAAATAACGGACAAGAAGGGTTTGAAGAACTAAATAACGGACAAGAGGAGTTTAAAGAACTAAATAACGGACAAGAGGAGTTTGAAGAACTAAATAACGAACAAGAGGAGTTTGAAGAACTAAATAACGGACAAGAGGAGTTTGAAGAACTAAATAACGGACAAGAGGAGTTTGAAGAACTAAATAACGGACAAGAGGAGTTTGAAGAACTAAATAACGGACACGAAGAGTTTGAAGAACTAAATAACGGACAAGAAGGGTTTGAAGAACTAAATAACGGACAAGAGGAGTTTAAAGAACTAAATAACGGACACGAAGAGTTTGAAGAACTAAATAACGGACAAGAAGGGTTTGAAGAACTAAATAACGGACAAGAGGAGTTTAAAGAACTAAATAACGAACAAGAGGAGTTTGAAGAACTAAATAACGGACAAGAAGGGTTTGAAGAACTAAATAACGGACAAGAAGGGTTTGAAGAACTAAATAACGAACAAGAGGAGTTTGAAGAACTAAATAACGGACAAGAGGAGTTTAAAGAACTAAATAACGAACAAGAGGAGTTTGAAGAACTAAATAACGGACAAGAAGAGTTTGAAGAACTAAATAACGGACAAGAGGAGTTTGAAGAACTAAATAACGGACAAGAGGAGTTTGAAGAACTAAATAACGAACAAGAGGAGTTTGAAGAACTAAATAACGGACAAGAAGGGTTTGAAGAACTAAATAACGGACAAGAGGAGTTTAAAGAACTAAATAACGAACAAGAGGAGTTTGAAGAACTAAATAACGGACAAGAGGAGTTTGAAGAACTAAATAACGGACAAGAGGAGTTTGAAGAACTAAATAACGGACAAGAGGAGTTTGAAGAACTAAATAACGGACACGAAGAGTTTGAAGAACTAAATAACGGACAAGAAGGGTTTGAAGAACTAAATAACGGACAAGAGGAGTTTGAAGAACTAAATAACGAACAAGAGGAGTTTAAAGAACTAAATAACGAACAAGAAGGGTTTGAAGAACTAAATAACGGACAAGAAGGGTTTGAAGAACTAAATAACGGACAAGAGGAGTTTGAAGAACTAAATAACGGACAAGAGGAGTTTGAAGAACTAAATAACGGACAAGAGGAGTTTAAAGAACTAAATAACGAACAAGAAGGGTTTGAAGAACTAAATAACGAACAAGAAGGGTTTGAAGAACTAAATAACGGACAAGAAGGGTTTGAAGAACTAAATAACGGACAAGAGGAGTTTGAAGAACTAAATAACGAACAAGAGGAGTTTAAAGAACTAAATAACGAACAAGAAGGGTTTGAAGAACTAAATAACGGACAAGAAGGGTTTGAAGAACTAAATAACGGACAAGAGGAGTTTGAAGAACTAAATAACGAACAAGAGGAGTTTAAAGAACTAAATAACGAACAAGAAGGGTTTGAAGAACTAAATAACGAACAAGAAGGGTTTGAAGAACTAAATAACGGACAAGAAGGGTTTGAAGAACTAAATAACGGACAAGAGGAGTTTGAAGAACTAAATAACGAACAAGAGGAGTTTAAAGAACTAAATAACGAACAAGAAGGGTTTGAAGAACTAAATAACGGACAAGAAGGGTTTGAAGAACTAAATAACGGACAAGAGGAGTTTGAAGAACTAAATAACGGACAAGAGGAGTTTGAAGAACTAAATAACGGACAAGAGGAGTTTAAAGAACTAAATAACGGACACGAAGAGTTTGAAGAACTAAATAACGGACAAGAGGAGTTTGAAGAACTAAATAACGGACAAGAGGAGTTTAAAGAACTAAATAACGAACAAGAGGGGTTTGAAGAACTAAATAACGAACAAGAGGAGTTTGAAGAACTAAATAACGGACAAGAGGAGTTTGAAGAACTAAATAACGGACAAGAGGAGTTTGAAGAACTAAATAACGGACAAGAAGGGTTTGAAGAACTAAATAACGGACAAGAGGAGTTTAAAGAACTGAATAACGAACAAGAGGAGTTTGAAGAACTAAATAACGGACAAGAGGAGTTTGAAGAACTAAATAACGGACAAGAAGGGTTTGAAGAACTAAATAACGGACAAGAGGAGTTTGAAGAACTAAATAACGAACAAGAGGAGTTTAAAGAACTAAATAACGAACAAGAGGAGTTTGAAGAACTAAATAACGGACAAGAGGAGTTTGAAGAACTAAATAACGGACAAGAGGAGTTTGAAGAACTAAATAACGGACAAGAGGAGTTTAAAGAACTAAATAACGAACAAGAAGGGTTTGAAGAACTAAATAACGGACAAGAAGGGTTTGAAGAACTAAATAACGGACAAGAGGAGTTTGAAGAACTAAATAACGAACAAGAGGAGTTTGAAGAACTAAATAACGAACAAGAAGGGTTTGAAGAACTAAATAACGGACAAGAAGGGTTTGAAGAACTAAATAACGGACAAGAGGAGTTTGAAGAACTAAATAACGAACAAGAGGAGTTTAAAGAACTAAATAACGGACAAGAGGAGTTTGAAGAACTAAATAACGGACAAGAGGAGTTTAAAGAACTAAATAACGGACAAGAGGAGTTTGAAGAACTAAATAACGGACAAGAGGAGTTTGAAGAACTAAATAACGGACAAGAGGAGTTTAAAGAACTAAATAACGGACAAGAGGAGTTTGAAGAACTAAATAACGGACAAGAGGAGTTTGAAGAACTAAATAACGGACAAGAAGGGTTTGAAGAACTAAATAACGGACAAGAGGGGTTTGAAGAACTAAATAACGGACAAGAAGGGTTTGAAGAACTAAATAACGGACAAGAGGAGTTTGAAGAACTAAATAACGAACAAGAAGAGTTTAAAGAACTAAATAACGACTAAGAACGGTTTGAAGAACTAAATAACGGACAAGAAGGGTTTGAAGAACTAAATAACGGACAAGAGGAGTTTGAAGAACTAAATAACAAACAAGAGGAGTTTAAAGAACTAAATAACGAACAAGAAGGGTTTGAAGAACTAAATAACGAACAAGAAGGGTTTGAAGAACTAAATAACGAACAAGAGGAGTTTGAAGAACTAAATAACGGACAAGAGGAGTTTGAAGAACTAAATAACGGACAAGAGGAGTTTGAAGAACTAAATAACGGACAAGAAGGGTTTGAAGAACTAAATAACGAACAAGAGGAGTTTGAAGAACTAAATAACGGACTAGAGGAGTTTGAAGAACTAAATAACGGACAAGAGGAGTTTGAAGAACTAAATAACGGACAAGAAGGGTTTGAAGAACTAAATAACGGACAAGAGGAGTTTAAAGAACTAAATAACGAACAAGAGGAGTTTGAAGAACTAAATAACGGACAAGAGGAGTTTGAAGAACTAAATAACGGACAAGAGGAGTTTGAAGAACTAAATAACGGACAAGAGGAGTTTGAAGAACTAAATAACGAACAAGAGGAGTTTAAAGAACTAAATAACGAACAGGAAGGGTTTGAAGAACTAAATAACGGACAAGAAGGGTTTGAAGAACTAAATAACGGACAAGAGGAGTTTGAAGAACTAAATAACGGACAAGAGGAGTTTGAAGAACTAAATAACGAACAAGAGGAGTTTAAAGAACTAAATAACGAACAAGAAGGGTTTGAAGAACTAAATAACGAACAAGAAGGGTTTGAAGAACTAAATAACGGACAAGAAGGGCTTGAAGAACTAAATAACGGACAAGAGGAGTTTGAAGAACTAAATAACGAACAAGAGGAGTTTAAAGAACTAAATAACGAACAAGAAGGGTTTGAAGAACTAAATAACGGACAAGAAGGGTTTGAAGAACTAAATAACGGACAAGAGGAGTTTGAAGAACTAAATAACGAACAAGAGGAGTTTAAAGAACTAAATAACGAACAAGAAGGGTTTGAAGAACTAAATAACGAACAAGAAGGGTTTGAAGAACTAAATAACGGACAAGAAGGGTTTGAAGAACTAAATAACGGACAAGAGGAGTTTGAAGAACTAAATAACGAACAAGAGGAGTTTAAAGAACTAAATAACGAACAAGAAGGGTTTGAAGAACTAAATAACGGACAAGAAGGGTTTGAAGAACTAAATAACGGACAAGAGGAGTTTGAAGAACTAAATAACGGACAAGAGGAGTTTGAAGAACTAAATAACGGACAAGAGGAGTTTAAAGAACTAAATAACGGACACGAAGAGTTTGAAGAACTAAATAACGGACAAGAAGGGTTTGAAGAACTAAATAACGAACAAGAGGAGTTTAAAGAACTAAATAACGAACAAGAGGAGTTTGAAGAACTAAATAACGGACAAGAGGAGTTTGAAGAACTAAATAACGGACAAAAGGAGTTTGAAGAACTAAATAACGGACAAGAGGAGTTTAAAGAACTAAATAACGGACACGAAGAGTTTGAAGAACTAAATAACGGACAAGAAGGGTTTGAAGAACTAAATAACGGACAAGAGGAGATTAAAGAACTAAATAACGGACAAGAGGAGTTTGAAGAACTAAATAACGGACAAGAGGAGTTTGAAGAACTAAATAACGGACAAGAGGAGTTTGAAGAACTAAATAACGGACAAGAGGAGTTTGAAGAACTAAATAACGGACACGAAGAGTTTGAAGAACTAAATAACGGACAAGAAGGGTTTGAAGAACTAAATAACGGACAAGAGGAGTTTAAAGAACTAAATAACGGACACGAAGAGTTTGAAGAACTAAATAACGGACAAGAAGGGTTTGAAGAACTAAATAACGGACAAGAGGAGTTTAAAGAACTAAATAACGAACAAGAGGAGTTTGAAGAACTAAATAACGGACAAGAAGGGTTTGAAGAACTAAATAACGGACAAGAAGGGTTTGAAGAACTAAATAACGAACAAGAGGAGTTTGAAGAACTAAATAACGGACAAGAGGAGTTTGAAGAACTAAATAACGAACAAGAGGAGTTTGAAGAACTAAATAACGGACAAGAAGAGTTTGAAGAACTAAATAACGGACAAGAGGAGTTTGAAGAACTAAATAACGGACAAGAGGAGTTTGAAGAACTAAATAACGAACAAGAGGAGTTTGAAGAACTAAATAACGGACAAGAAGGGTTTGAAGAACTAAATAACGGACAAGAGGAGTTTAAAGAACTAAATAACGAACAAGAGGAGTTTGAAGAACTAAATAACGGACAAGAGGAGTTTGAAGAACTAAATAACGGACAAGAGGAGTTTGAAGAACTAAATAACGGACAAGAGGAGTTTGAAGAACTAAATAACGGACACGAAGAGTTTGAAGAACTAAATAACGGACAAGAAGGGTTTGAAGAACTAAATAACGGACAAGAGGAGTTTGAAGAACTAAATAACGAACAAGAGGAGTTTAAAGAACTAAATAACGAACAAGAAGGGTTTGAAGAACTAAATAACGGACAAGAAGGGTTTGAAGAACTAAATAACGGACAAGAGGAGTTTGAAGAACTAAATAACGGACAAGAGGAGTTTGAAGAACTAAATAACGGACAAGAGGAGTTTAAAGAACTAAATAACGAACAAGAAGGGTTTGAAGAACTAAATAACGAACAAGAAGGGTTTGAAGAACTAAATAACGGACAAGAAGGGTTTGAAGAACTAAATAACGGACAAGAGGAGTTTGAAGAACTAAATAACGAACAAGAGGAGTTTAAAGAACTAAATAACGAACAAGAAGGGTTTGAAGAACTAAATAACGGACAAGAAGGGTTTGAAGAACTAAATAACGGACAAGAGGAGTTTGAAGAACTAAATAACGAACAAGAGGAGTTTAAAGAACTAAATAACGAACAAGAAGGGTTTGAAGAACTAAATAACGAACAAGAAGGGTTTGAAGAACTAAATAACGGACAAGAAGGGTTTGAAGAACTAAATAACGGACAAGAGGAGTTTGAAGAACTAAATAACGAACAAGAGGAGTTTAAAGAACTAAATAACGAACAAGAAGGGTTTGAAGAACTAAATAACGGACAAGAAGGGTTTGAAGAACTAAATAACGGACAAGAAGAGTTTGAAGAACTAAATAACGGACAAGAGGAGTTTGAAGAACTAAATAACGGACAAGAGGAGTTTAAAGAACTAAATAACGGACACGAAGAGTTTGAAGAACTAAATAACGGACAAGAGGAGTTTGAAGAACTAAATAACGGACAAGAGGAGTTTAAAGAACTAAATAACGAACAAGAGGGGTTTGAAGAACTAAATAACGAACAAGAGGAGTTTGAAGAACTAAATAACGGACAAGAGGAGTTTGAAGAACTAAATAACGGACAAGAGGAGTTTGAAGAACTAAATAACGGACAAGAAGGGTTTGAAGAACTAAATAACGGACAAGAGGAGTTTAAAGAACTGAATAACGAACAAGAGGAGTTTGAAGAACTAAATAACGGACAAGAGGAGTTTGAAGAACTAAATAACGGACAAGAAGGGTTTGAAGAACTAAATAACGGACAAGAGGAGTTTGAAGAACTAAATAACGAACAAGAGGAGTTTAAAGAACTAAATAACGAACAAGAGGAGTTTGAAGAACTAAATAACGGACAAGAGGAGTTTGAAGAACTAAATAACGGACAAGAGGAGTTTGAAGAACTAAATAACGGACAAGAGGAGTTTAAAGAACTAAATAACGAACAAGAAGGGTTTGAAGAACTAAATAACGGACAAGAAGGGTTTGAAGAACTAAATAACGGACAAGAGGAGTTTGAAGAACTAAATAACGAACAAGAGGAGTTTGAAGAACTAAATAACGAACAAGAAGGGTTTGAAGAACTAAATAACGGACAAGAAGGGTTTGAAGAACTAAATAACGGACAAGAGGAGTTTGAAGAACTAAATAACGAACAAGAGGAGTTTAAAGAACTAAATAACGGACAAGAGGAGTTTGAAGAACTAAATAACGGACAAGAGGAGTTTAAAGAACTAAATAACGGACAAGAGGAGTTTGAAGAACTAAATAACGGACAAGAGGAGTTTGAAGAACTAAATAACGGACAAGAGGAGTTTAAAGAACTAAATAACGGACAAGAGGAGTTTGAAGAACTAAATAACGGACAAGAGGAGTTTGAAGAACTAAATAACGGACAAGAAGGGTTTGAAGAACTAAATAACGGACAAGAGGGGTTTGAAGAACTAAATAACGGACAAGAAGGGTTTGAAGAACTAAATAACGGACAAGAGGAGTTTGAAGAACTAAATAACGAACAAGAAGAGTTTAAAGAACTAAATAACGACTAAGAACGGTTTGAAGAACTAAATAACGGACAAGAAGGGTTTGAAGAACTAAATAACGGACAAGAGGAGTTTGAAGAACTAAATAACAAACAAGAGGAGTTTAAAGAACTAAATAACGAACAAGAAGGGTTTGAAGAACTAAATAACGAACAAGAAGGGTTTGAAGAACTAAATAACGAACAAGAGGAGTTTGAAGAACTAAATAACGGACAAGAGGAGTTTGAAGAACTAAATAACGGACAAGAGGAGTTTGAAGAACTAAATAACGGACAAGAAGGGTTTGAAGAACTAAATAACGAACAAGAGGAGTTTGAAGAACTAAATAACGGACTAGAGGAGTTTGAAGAACTAAATAACGGACAAGAGGAGTTTGAAGAACTAAATAACGGACAAGAAGGGTTTGAAGAACTAAATAACGGACAAGAGGAGTTTAAAGAACTAAATAACGAACAAGAGGAGTTTGAAGAACTAAATAACGGACAAGAGGAGTTTGAAGAACTAAATAACGGACAAGAGGAGTTTGAAGAACTAAATAACGGACAAGAGGAGTTTGAAGAACTAAATAACGAACAAGAGGAGTTTAAAGAACTAAATAACGAACAAGAAGGGTTTGAAGAACTAAATAACGGACAAGAAGGGTTTGAAGAACTAAATAACGGACAAGAGGAGTTTGAAGAACTAAATAACGGACAAGAGGAGTTTGAAGAACTAAATAACGAACAAGAGGAGTTTAAAGAACTAAATAACGAACAAGAAGGGTTTGAAGAACTAAATAACGAACAAGAAGGGTTTGAAGAACTAAATAACGGACAAGAAGGGCTTGAAGAACTAAATAACGGACAAGAGGAGTTTGAAGAACTAAATAACGAACAAGAGGAGTTTAAAGAACTAAATAACGAACAAGAAGGGTTTGAAGAACTAAATAACGGACAAGAAGGGTTTGAAGAACTAAATAACGGACAAGAGGAGTTTGAAGAACTAAATAACGAACAAGAGGAGTTTAAAGAACTAAATAACGAACAAGAAGGGTTTGAAGAACTAAATAACGAACAAGAAGGGTTTGAAGAACTAAATAACGGACAAGAAGGGTTTGAAGAACTAAATAACGGACAAGAGGAGTTTGAAGAACTAAATAACGAACAAGAGGAGCTTAAAGAACTAAATAACGAACAAGAAGGGTTTGAAGAACTAAATAACGGACAAGAAGGGTTTGAAGAACTAAATAACGGACAAGAGGAGTTTGAAGAACTAAATAACGGACAAGAGGAGTTTGAAGAACTAAATAACGGACAAGAGGAGTTTAAAGAACTAAATAACGGACACGAAGAGTTTGAAGAACTAAATAACGGACAAGAAGGGTTTGAAGAACTAAATAACGGACAAGAGGAGTTTGAAGAACTAAATAACGAACAAGAGGAGTTTAAAGAACTAAATAACGAACAAGAGGAGTTTGAAGAACTAAATAACGGACAAGAGGAGTTTGAAGAACTAAATAACGGACAAAAGGAGTTTGAAGAACTAAATAACGGACAAGAGGAGTTTAAAGAACTAAATAACGGACACGAAGAGTTTGAAGAACTAAATAACGGACAAGAAGGGTTTGAAGAACTAAATAACGGACAAGAGGAGTTTGAAGAACTAAATAACGAACAAGAGGAGTTTAAAGAACTAAATAACGAACAAGAAGGGTTTGAAGAACTAAATAACGGACAAGAAGGGTTTGAAGAACTAAATAACGGACAAGAGGAGTTTAAAGAACTAAATAACGAACAAGAGGAGTTTAAAGAACTAAATAACGAACAAGAAGGGTTTGAAGAACTAAATAACGAACAAGAAGGGTTTGAAGAACTAAATAACGGACAAGAAGGGTTTGAAGAACTAAATAACGGACAAGAGGAGTTTGAAGAACTAAATAACGAACAAGAGGAGTTTAAAGAACTAAATAACGAACAAGAAGGGTTTGAAGAACTAAATAACGGACAAGAAGGGTTTGAAGAACTAAATAACGGACAAGAGGAGTTTAAAGAACTAAATAACGGACAAGAGGAGTTTGAAGAACTAAATAACGAACAAGAGGAGTTTGAAGAACTAAATAACGGACAAGAGGAGTTTGAAGAACTAAATAACGGACAAGAGGAGTTTGAAGAACTAAATAACGGACAAGAGGAGTTTGAAGAACTAAATAACGGACACGAAGAGTTTGAAGAACTAAATAACGGACAAGAAGGGTTTGAAGAACTAAATAACGGACAAGAGGAGTTTAAAGAACTAAATAACGGACACGAAGAGTTTGAAGAACTAAATAACGGACAAGAAGGGTTTGAAGAACTAAATAACGGACAAGAGGAGTTTAAAGAACTAAATAACGAACAAGAGGAGTTTGAAGAACTAAATAACGGACAAGAAGGGTTTGAAGAACTAAATAACGGACAAGAAGGGTTTGAAGAACTAAATAACGAACAAGAGGAGTTTGAAGAACTAAATAACGGACAAGAGGAGTTTAAAGAACTAAATAACGAACAAGAGGAGTTTGAAGAACTAAATAACGGACAAGAAGAGTTTGAAGAACTAAATAACGGACAAGATGAGTTTAAAGAACTAAATAACGGACAAGAGGAGTTTGAAGAACTAAATAACGGACAAGAGGGGTTTGAAGAACTAAATAACGAACAAGAGGAGTTTGAAGAACTAAATAACGGACAAGAAGGGTTTGAAGAACTAAATAACGGACAAGAGGAGATTAAAGAACTAAATAACGGACAAGAGGAGTTTGAAGAACTAAATAACGGACAAGAGGAGTTTGAAGAACTAAATAACGAACAAGAGGAGTTTAAAGAACTAAATAACGGACAAGAGGAGTTTGAAGAACTAAATAACGAACAAGAGGAGTTTGAAGAACTAAATAACGGACAAGAGGAGTTTGAAGAACTAAATAACGAACAAGAGGAGTTTGAAGAACTAAATAACGGACAAGAGGAGTTTGAAGAACTAAATAACGGACAAGAGGAGTTTGAAGAACTAAATAACGGACAAGAGGAGTTTAAAGAACTAAATAACGAACAAGAAGGGTTTGAAGAACTAAATAGCGGACAAGAAGGGTTTGAAGAACTAAATAACGGACAAGAGGAATTTAAAGAACTAAATAACGAACAAGAGGGGTTTGAAGAACTAAATAACGGACAAGAGGAGTTTAAAGAACTAAATAACGGACAAGAGGGGTTTGAAGAACTAAATAACGGACAAGAGGAGTTTGAAGAACTAAATAACGGACAAGAGGAGTTTAAAGAACTAAATAACGAACAAGAAGGGTTTGAAGAACTAAATAACGGACAAGAAGGGTTTGAAGAAC